>LZPO01087143.1:742513-760744 GCA_001675575.1 Neotoma lepida
CACGCGCTCGCGCGCGCACACACACACACACACACACACACACACACACATGAAAAAAAGGAGGAAGAACAAGAAAGGGAGGAAGGAGGAGGAGGGAAGAGGAGAAGGAAGTAGCAGAGGAAGAGCAGTGGTAGGGAGACAGCATGCTCTAGTATGGAAGCATTTGCTTTACCTAGGCAAGTGGTTACTATGGCATCATCACCCAGAAGGAAGAGACATCCAAGCCATTTCAAACAAATGCAAGTCCCAGGNCAACACAGAAGGGATGCTTAAGCAGCAGCTACGCACCTGTTCGAGGTGAGTCTCTCCTCTTTTTTTATTGTGAAGTTGAAGATAAGAGTCTGTTTTAGGAGTAGGTAATCCCAGAGTCAGCTTGTTTTTTTCCACAAAATATTGTTTGGACTTCCTTCTCCGGGGCCCCCGTGATCCTGGCAGGAACACTTCGTTGTGTGAACTTGAGCTCTTCAGGTACTGAGAGAGGGTGCTGGACTTCTCCTCCTGGTCACTGTCGCTTAGTTCTGAAAAGGACTCATTTTGATGGGTGCCACGCTCATAGTNTGGGCTCAGGAACTCGCTTCCNAGCAAGGAGGCTTCACTNTGAGGACCCTTCTTCTCTTTGCCTTTCCCTGCTGAGAGTCCCATTGATGGCTCCCTGGAAGGGTAGAGTGGCGCCAGAGGCAGGCTTTCTGGAGAGCTATCGGCAGACCCAGCCAATGGCTGCTCCTCCCCTTTCTTATTCTTCCAGTTGGGATCNTATCGGAGGTCTGAATATTTGTCTTCTACACGATGCTGGCTGTCCAAGCAGAAAAGAAATGAGAANTCCTTAATTAAGGTAAATCCCCAGGGGTTTGCCTTAAGGGGGTAGTCCCCAACTGAGACACACCCACTAAAAAGTTCACAAAAATAAATAAATANATTCATTCTATTCACTTCATCATTTTATTCAAACTTAATCTCAGATTCTGTCCTCTAATTTTCCCTTCACTATCTAGATGGTGAAGGTGCATCTAAGACTCAAATTAGAACCACAGAAAAGGTCTAACTACCCAAGTTCGTTGAACTCTGTGGTAAAAATGGACACCAACTAAATTCTAAAAGCCAGAAAACAGACGAAAATGAAATGTCTGCAACGTTAAACCAGCACGTCTCTATGGTTCAAAGAGTCCTATTACTCATGCATACCAACNATGATCCGGTGTTTCTCCTGCTGAAGATAAAAGTGCAGTTCACACAGGCCAGCGGGGCTTGTAGTTCAGTTGACAGAGTGCTTGCCTAACACTCTAGCCCCAGCATTAGGCATGGTGGTGCACCCTTGGGTCCCAGCACTAGGGAGGTGGTGGAAGAATCAGAAGTTCAAGGTCATCCTTGACTAAAAGGCGCATTGAAGGTCAGCCTTGGCTACAGGAAACCCTGTCTCAAAAAGGAAGGANGAGAGAGGGGCTGGGGGAAGGAAAACAAAGAAAAGGAAGCCNTAACAATCCAGGCCNTAGCTGGTTATATGCATATTTGGTTATTTCTCTCTAGGAAGGGAAGTACCTAATGTCACCTTGAATTTCTCCTCTCCAGATGAAAGNCAGGTTTTTATCCCAAGTGAATGTCTACACAGGTTCATCTTCCTTTTCAGGAATTTTGGTTTTCCCTTNCTCTTATCCACAGATTTTTAGCAAATGTTCCACAGAAAAAACCACAGGCCTTAGACTCAGACTGTGGCTCAGAGTGTCTTGGTTGTCAAGGCCATGCACACAAACCTCAGGGGACAGGTCAGCATGAGCCTCAAGTTCTAGGACAATCTCAATTAAGGTTAAGCACGTGGTCCTGTCTGAGAGAAGTAAACTAGACCCCAAATAAAGTCCTCCTTCCTGCCCGTGAAAGTCTCAATTTGTACAGTAGCCCTCTAGTCTTAACTGAAAAAGAAAAAAAAAAAATAAAGAAAGCTGGTAATATGGCATATTTAATGGCCTCTTTGATCTTCAGAAGCTAAATGGGAAGGATTTTTTCCTAGCTGAGGACAGTGGATGCAATCCTCTAATCAAAAAGAAAATGTAAATCACCCAGCTTTTTATGCTATTTGATATTCCCGTTTACAGAGGACATAATTTTATGCTAGGTAAACAAACTCATGGTCTCTATAATGCTAATTTACCCATCTTAATGTGGACCTAGATTTCTTTGATTCAATGTAAAGCAAAAACTGGACAAGAGGCCGACACCTGTNGGCTTTACTAAATTGTCACTGCACGTTTTTCAGCTGTCCTAAGAAGGTAGAAAACCTCTGGATGTAGGCAGCTTTTGGTTTTCCTAGACGGGCTCCTCCCCAGCAAAACTGCAGAGGGAGAATGGTCCATCTGTCAGGAAATGAGACACCACAAGATGGCCTGTCTTCAGGGCCTTGATGGTAGGNCCCTCCTGTGGCTTGTCTGCCCTGCAAACTTCCATGTTTGGACACTGGGGCCTTTTCACCTTTCATTTTCAAGGTAGTTTGTCTCAAATGGGGCTGTGGTATTTCTTCCACTTCTCAAAACTGACTAAAATCGGCCTGAAGCTGTGTATCTTAGAGTGCTCTGTGCTGTGCACACGTGCTCATTCACTTTTCACTATGATGCTGTTCTCTCCTGACTAAGGTCCTGGGCAGCAAGGACTGCGGTATGCATTCCTGCTCTAATCTCTGCCTTAGTACAAAGCAGTGCTCTAGGGCAGACAAGTTAAATGCTTCTAGAACAAATAACTGGATCTCCATAAATATTCCTACACAACTACAGCGGTTGATATTTATTTTAAAAAGTAGCAACATAATTAAAATCTTAACATGAAGACGCTTCTTACACTGGAGCAAATTAGTGAATGATTTTAGAGTTTAATCTTACACTAAGTGACCTAAGGTTCAATTGCAGTTGTTTAATGGAGAAGAAAGCTTAATTATTATCTTCAAGCAAATGCAACTTAAAAAACAAACAAAGAAACAAAAGCTATATTCCCATATCTGTGGTTTACTGAAAGGAAAAATGAATTTAACTTTATTCTTTTGTTCATTAGTTCCCTCGTTGGTTTGACAAGTGTTTCCTGAGCACTCACTAAGCTGGGGAAATACAGTGGTTAAGTAGCACAGTGTTGNGGAAACAAAGAAAACCAACAATTAACACTGTGGGGTGATGCCTGCTCTGGTGGGGACCACAGGGACACCCAGATTCAGGAGGGACCTGGCTTGTNTCTCAGGAGGTTGATGAGAGCTTTAGGTAGGAAGTCATGGCCTCGNCCTGAGGCTAAGAAAATGTGCACCAGGTTGAGAGAACGGCAGGAAAGAGGAGTGGAGTGGACAGAGTAGCCTTGCTTCTCAAGAGAAGATGCTTTGCAGATCAGGGAAGGCTGAGAGGAGGAAGGCTGGGGCTCAGAGCTCACCAGAGGTCAGATCTGCAAGGACCCCATAACTCTGGAAGAGTTTGGGTTTAGCTAAATTATCTGAGTGCTTAATTACAGAGAGACTAGTAACCAATTAAGGACAGCCAAAGGGATGAGCTTCAGGTCAGCCTTACACACACATTATTTTGAAGGCATTTAGAACGGTCTTCTTGGGCATCACTGGCCTAGAGGGATGAGCCAGTGGCTAAGAGCACTTGCTGCTCTTACAGAGGACCGGGGTTTGGTTCTCAGGACCCACATGATGGCTCATAACCACCTGTAACTCCAGTTCCAGGGGATCCATATTTAGTTGTTCAATGATATCTCAAAACCCACTCCAACCTTGTCAACCTGTGAGCCTAAGCTAACTCACTCACTGGTATAACTGAGCAACATCTGTTTTGTTTTTTTTTAAAGGTAGTTGCTATAGTTAGGATTTTAAATGCCCCAGAGAGGCCCATGTGTCGAAGGTTTGTTCTCCAGCTTGTGACAGCACTGAGAAGTGGTTGAACCTTCAGGAGATGGGGCCTCATGGGGAAGCTAAGTCACTGGAGCCATGTCCTTTGGGCTGCTGGAACTTTGCTCTCTCTTTGTTTCTTGGGTTCCAGGGGGTGAACAGACCTCCTCTCACAGGTGCTCCTGCTTCGATATTAGCACAGGCCTAAAGAAACAGGGTCAAGTGCCATGGAAGAGTGGGCCCAGGGAGTGTTCCTCCTTTTAAGGTGTCTGTTTCTAGCATCTCATCCCAATCATTGAAAGATAACACAAGGGCCGTCGATATTTGAAGGGAATGCATTCCCCTCTTTTTACACCAGCAATTGCATCTGAAACACTGGAGCACTCCAACTACTCACAGCATTGAACTAGCATCAAACAGTGACAGCCACCTATGTGCACAGGGTGCTTTCTTTCTCTGCACAATGACATGGAGTTCTCTGGTTCTGGGAGATGCTACAGCAGAGTGTGCAAGGACGACAGCTCTAGGACAGAATTGCCTGCCCTTAACTTTTGGTGCCACTGATAACTTTGTGAATGATTATTTCACTTCTGTGCCTAGCATAGAGTAAGGATGGAGTAAACAGCAGCCTGGAGAACATGGCAATGAGCTTTGTCGCCAGGTTTTGCTCACTGCCAACTGCANTCGGTCTCCAGGACATAACACAGTTGTTGTGTACTATGCTTCCTACTGATGGAGCTCAAGGGATCCTTCTCCCCCGAGGGCTTAAGGTATTTTAAGAGCTCGAGGCTCTAAATGGTGCCCTAGTGGCCTGAAAGATATAACACTTATTTTTTTTTTAAAAAAAATCCAGTTTTTAGTCATAACTTAGGTTCTGTGGGAAATGTTCGAACCATAATTTAGGAAATATCAGTGAATCCATATGATGAAATATTTCAACAACCACTAAAACTTGATNAGAGAGCTACAAGTAAGAGAATTAAATTGTTTTGTGCCTTCCAGAAAAGCAGTAACTTCGAGGCCCTGACAGATCGCCTTTCTTTAAGAAATGGCAGCTTGGAAGATCATCACGCCCACGGAGCTTGATGTTTTAAGTAGAAACTAAGACAATCTGAAAGGGGCTGGGAGCCAACAGGAAGAGATGAGCTGCNGAGAAACATGTTTCTGAACCATTTGTCAGAAGGGAAGCACCAAGGAGAGTGTGTATTATACATAAAACCCAAACTACCATGGCTCCTATGAGAGCTGTAATGACTCGGGGCCACCTCTGCCGGCAATGGCTGTCTCCAAACATCCCCTCACCATTTCAAATGGAAGACATGTTGAAGCTAATGGGAGGCTTTTTTTTTTTTTTCAAAATCATGTGTGTGGAAAACTGTAATGCTTCCCAGAAACAAATCGAATTGTTGAAACAGAACATGATACTAAAGGACCCCATTGTACCGAGCTCGTGTGGTAAGAAGCCCAATTGTGTTTTGCAGTCTGGGTCAACACACAGACACAAAATGAGTGTGAAGTGCTCTTTCACGGGCAATCATCTGCACACAAAACATGCACCTCTTCCCCTCCTCATCCGATAGGGAGGTCACACAGACAATGAGAACACAACTCTTTTGTTACCCTTCAGACAACAGATGTCGGGGCTCCTCTTCAGAGGCTTGGGTTAGAAATGGATGCAGAGAGGGGAGGGGGTGGGGGAGCATCTCATATGCGTTCAGTGGGGTCTTTGCTGCCTTTAATGGACCATGTTTGAGTCCGTGCTGTGATAACTTCAAACAAAATAAAATCAAATCTCCATTTAATGAAGAGCCTCATACTCGGTTTGTATTCAATCAAAAAATTACTAAAATTAGAGCGTGTTTCTACTTCAATTAACATCCTTTGCACTCACAATAAAATATTCAATAACTGGCCATTTTGCCTGTTGAGGAGGGAATAAACGCGGAGCCCACAGTCAGTTAGCTGTTACTTACTTGCCACTTTATGTTAAGCAGGCAGTTAGATTGAAACTGCACATATTATTACTGATTTAGGTTTCATTTAATCCTTTGAAACAGAATAATTATTCCCAATTTATATGCCATTAAATCTTTTATGCACACGAGCAGCAAATTCAATTTTTGTTTAAGTGTGGAGTTTGTGCTGTTCTTTATTATTATTATTATTATTTTCTTTTTTGGTTTTTCGAGACAGGGTTTCTTTGTATAGCTTTGCGCCTTTCCTGGAACTCACTCGGNAGCCCAGGCTGGCCTCGAACTCACATAGATCCACCTGCCTCTGCCTCCCGAGTGCTGGGACTAAAGGCGTGCGCCACCACCGCCCGGCTCTGTTCTTTAAAAGAACCACAAAACACCATTGTTTCTGAGATTCCCAAGTCCTACCTCATCGTGCTCCTCTCATCGATGGNNTTTAAGGAAATAAAATGCAACAAATGCAAAAGATTAAAAGTCACTTTTGCAGGTATGAAATCAAATGTTTCCACAGACACACTTTGTGGAGATTATTTGTAACCCATAAATTTTCATTTAGTGGAGGCATTTATTTTACTTAAATAATTAAACATTTTAATAGAAAAAATAATAGCTCAATGAACTGAAGGTAAAANGTGNCTATAAAACACACTCAGATGAAGGGGGCTAATTGTTATTTAGTGAACTTTGCTTACAGCAATTACATTATTTAGATAATTTTGACCCAAATCCCTTTTTTTCTCAACAACAGATTTGTGTCCTTTTGTTGCTGTTTTTTTGTTTGTTTGTTTGTTTGTTTGCAACAGGGCCTCTCCACATAGNCCTGGCTATCTTAGCACTCACTCTGTAGACCAGGCTGGCCTCGAACTCACAGAGATCCACCTGCTTCTGCCTCCTGAGTGCTGGGATTAAAGGTGTACACCACCACACTGGGCTTTAGCAACAGATTTGTGACTGTTATAACCAGACATTTGTCCCAAGTTATTGCTAGGACCAATTTCAATTCAAGGTGAGCCTGTGAACAAAGGGGAAATCAATGATCAAAACAGCATGTGCTNGTGATCTCAATGTAAAATCTAGCACCTCACTTCTACTGAGATGACAGTTAGACCATCCCAAGAAATGCCGTGTTGTTATAGTAGTCTTGAACAGGGTTCTGCTGCATCCCATTAGGGAAAACCTTCTCCTGGTCACTGGAGTCTACCGCTAGTCTGGGTGTGAACCTGANATTCCATGCTCCTCAGACATAAGAGTCAATCCAGTTGAGTCGGTCAGTCATCTGGCTAAGGAGCCACCCCTCAGGAAGGTGGAGTCCCTTTAATACCGTGTTAAAAAGAACAATTATCCCTTTAATGATTTAATGTACCTTTCCTTCCCAGAAACCTTGATTTTCATGCAGTAACTGCAGGCCTGCCATGAGGCTCTGTTAAGTCTGTCTATTGATTTTCCCATGATGCTAAATATAAATTCCAATACCATTAATCTGATATTTAAAATGTAAACTATACACAGTCTAAAGAAGGCATAAATACCCAAAAGTCTTAAAAGTTGAGGCCCTGACTCAGAAAGGTATAAGTTCCCCTTTTTCTTTTTTCTATCTATTTCTTTTACATACGTGTTGGCCAGAGCATAAATATTCTTTATCTGGTAATTTGGGCTTTGGGCTTTTTTTTTTTGTAGCTGCTTCCTGAACCTCTGTGCCTAACTCAAAAAGGTGCAGCCTTTTCCTCTTATTAATTTTTATTGATTTATTTATCTTTATTTCATGTGTATGGGTGTGTATGTATATGTACCACTTACATGCAATGCCTGAGGAGGCCAGAAGAGGGCATCAGGTCCCTTGGAACCGGAGTTACAGAGGCTTGTGAGGCACCATGTGTGTTCTGGGAACTAAGCCCCAGGTCTTCTGCAAGAGCAGCAAGTGCTCTTAATCACTGATTCATCTCTCCAGCCCTCTCTTCTTTTTCTTCTTTCTTCCTCTCTTCCTCCTCCTCCTCCTCCTCCCTCCTCCTCCTCTTCTTTCTCTTCATCTTCTTCTTCCTCTTCCTTCTTCTTCTTCCTATTCCTTTTCCTCCTTCTCTTCTTCCTCCTCCTCCTTCTTCATAAGTACAATGGGGCTCCTCAAAATTTCTGGTAGTTGTGGCACAGCATTTGGAGCTACAGTTTCTCTCTCNAAGTGAGAGTTTATGACATGACTTGACATTTTCTGTGGAAAGTTTGAGTGTTTCTTTTACTCACCAAAACAACAGTTAAGAGTAGAGACTTTTTCTCTACTAGAGACGGGTATCTNGCCTTGAACTTCTTATTAGCTAAGAATGAACTTTGGACCCTCCTGACTCACACTCCTTAGTCCTAGTATTATAATATACACTACCACACCCTGTTTCTGCAGTGCTGGGGATTGAACCCAGGGCTTTGTGCATGCTAGGCAGGCACTCTACCAACTGAACCACATCCCTTGCCCAAGGCCTCAACTTTGAAGACTTTTGGGTATTCATACCTCCTTTAGACAGTGCACATTTTACACTTTAAATATCAGACTAATGAAATTGGAATTTATATTTGACATCATGGGAAAAACAATGGATAAGTCTTACCCCTGTGTGGTGTTTTGGATGATCATGGCCACTGTAGGCTCATATATTTGTGTATGCTTGGTCCCTAGTTGGTGGAACTGCTTTGGGAAGGATTAGGAAGTGTAGCCTTGTTGGAAGAGGTGGGTTTTGAGGTTTCAAAAGCTCATACCAGGCTTAGCCTCTTTCTACCACAAACTTGTGGATCAGATGTAAGCTCTCAGCTGTTGCTCCAGTGCCATGCCTGCCACCGCCATGTTTCCTGTTATGATGACCATGGACTCAACCTCTGAAACTGTAGGGAAATCCCCAATTAAACGATTTTTTAAATAAGTTCCCTCAGTNGCAGTGTCTCTTCTCAGCAATAGAAAAGTAACTAAGACACCCTGTGACCAGGCTCTGTCACTGACTGATCAATGCTGTAAACTTGAGCAAGTCTCTTTATTTCTCTAGGTCATGGCTCCTTCTTTTGTATAACAGGGAAACTGGTGACCTTCCAGACTCTAAAAGTCTAAGAATCTATCACTATATGAGTTAGGGTGGGCTTATCGTGTAAAACTTCTCATAGTAAGTATTGGGAAAATCACTTAATTTAAATGTAATGCATTAAAAATTATAGTAACAAGATTATTAAAACTAAAAATGTATTAAACTGGGCTTGATGACTCACAGTGGAAACCTCAGCACTTAGGAAGGACCACATGAGTTCAAACCCAGCCTAAGCTACACAGTGAAACTCTGCCTCAAATGACCAGATGGATCCACATANAAAGGCATTCTATCCTCCTGACCTATGTGACAGAAGGAGAGAACCAACCCCCAAAGGTTGTATTTTGATTTCCGTGACTGCACCATGATACATGTGTTTCCTCCACACAAATAAATTATTATTATTATTATTATTATTATTATTATTATTATTTTAGGAAAGGAAGTTGAAAACTATACTAATCAAAGTTTTCTGTATTTTTCAACTTGTGAGGAAGTAGAAGTGGATCACAGACTGAACTATNCCTTTAGTAACTTGTTATAATCTTCTCGATAAACTCACAGGATTGTGGGTAATAAATTGGACTTTCTAGGGTTTTTTAACTGGTTGTTTATTTACTTGAGCACAAAAACTCCAGTTTTGAAATAAACAAGTAAGGAACTGCCGCACCCGCACGGATCTGGACGGAGGGAGTCGGGATTGAACGCAGCACACACTCTTAGATTGCAAGCATCCGGGACCTTTATTCACCAAGCATCTGGGACTGGAACTGGAACTAGCACTAGAACTAGAACTAGCACATCTTTCATCATTCCCTTCTGCCTTATATACCCTCTGAGAATGGCCCTGCCATGTGCCTCAGCACCCAGGGTCAAGGAAAGGTCAGCATGCTCCAGGAAGCCACAGCTGCAAAGCATTCATCCTCTCAGCACTCAACGGAACAACCTGAGTAGCATCACGGAACTCAGCGTAACTAATACAGGAGGAGTGGGGGCACATTTAGCTGGAGCCAGAGGTATTTTGATTCCAACAAGGAACCAGCAGATATCTCTGGGGGCAATAGTGGAGAGTCCCCATGAGTTCCCGTGGCTTTAACATTTCTAGCTTGGCCTTTAATAGACATAATCCATGTTCCTACACACTCCTTACTTCCTCTATTTCAGTCCAACTATCATGGTGGTACCACGCCTGCTCTGAGGAACACATCAGGGTTTGACTAAGAAGAGGTTAGTGAGCCAGTGAATGAATGTGAAGCAGAAACAGCTAGTACCTACAATAACAACAACAACAACAACAACAACAACAACAACAACAACAACAAAACACCACTCTGATATAACTACTTCCCACCTGGTTTGAAATAAATAAGGTTTTAGCTCCCCCCTCCAAATCATTTAGGACTCCTAGAACATGGTATACAGGGTAATATATTTAAAGAGATTGGCCAACCAATGACCTTAAATTGAAAATTTACCTATNTACAGACAATAGGTATTNACATAGAAGAATGATATTAGAAATGAGCAAGAATAAAAGTTAATTCCTGGAACTTTCTGGAATGGTCTTCATAATNTTAGAACATCAGACCCAGTCTTAAATGTTTTTCTTATGTTCCCAACTGCTGGAAAAAAAAACCCACAACCCTTATAAGAGACATCAGCTTAAATATTTCCCAAGTTCTAGAAAACATCTGGAAGGAAAAAAGAAAGGAAAACAGCTGGAGAAATTTGGGAGGAATGGAAACTCCNGATATTTGATCATCACTAAAGCTTTCTTTACCCACCGTGCTTGTTTTTCTTCAATACTCCTCCTCAAGCCCTAATGTTCATCATCCAACACTTTTCCTGATTCTTGTATTATTACTAGAAGCAACAAACTTTAAAGCACTGGGTGGATGGGGAAAACACATCCTATAACACAGTTTAAAAAAAAGTTGATTATTACTAAGTCAGCCCCCCACCCCTTTCCAACAGTTCTTGAATGCTTAACTGAACTAGTAATGAACGGCTCACCATGCTCCCTGCCTCCCATTAATACCTACCTAGTTCACCCCAACCCCTTTGCATTCCGATACTGTGGTTTCCAGGTGATATGAGAGGAAACTACCACAGNGCACTCTAATGTACACATGGCTGTGTCCCAGGGCAATTGCTTAAGAACAGAGGCTAATGTGATCCCTGACCTCATTGCCCAAGGAGAAATACAGTAAATGTCTGTATTTACTGACATTTACTGTCTGTATTTACTGACATCCAAGGAGGACTCAGTATCTTTTAGACAACTTTGTTGCTTTATAAAAATGTATAATTCCACATGCACATTTACTCTGGCTTCAGTTTAGTCCATCCTGAGATTGTTCTATGTTCTATTATCATTATCTTTGTGTGTGCATGTGCACATGTCAATCAGTGCGGGTGTGGAGGTCAGAGGACTACTTGTGGGAGTTGGTTCTNTCCTTCNCCCAGGTGGGTCCAGAGGAATCAAATTTAGGTCCTTAGGCTTGGTGGCAGGTGTCTTTACCTGCTGAACCATCTCAACAGCCCTATAGTCAATGTTTTACTAGTTAGTAAAGTGGAATCCATGATTGCATATTTCATTTTACTGCATTGACTTATTCATTTTATGTGTGTGTGATTGCACACCTCTGCACATGTGGAGGTCAGAGAACACCGTGTGGGAGTCAGTTCTTTCCTTCTCCTATATGGGTCTTGGGGATCAAACTCAGGTCACTAGGCTTGGTGCTAAGTAAACACTTGATGGTAAGACATTTTAGATCCATGATTACATATTCACAATGAGAGCTTTGAGCTGAGTAATCTAGCAGTTTACGGGCTCAGCACATGTCCTAGAGCCTCAGTTTCTTATCTGCAAAGTAATGGTAATGCTCAAGGCAGGGGCTCACCTGTGTGAAGTCCCGAGTTCATTCCCTAGCACCATATTAAGGACTAAGTTTTTAAAATTAAATTAAGCCTTTCTAGAGGCTCCGACTAAGATAAAGGAAGTAACATAGGAAACAAGTAACTCTCCAATTGAAAGAATTACATAAATATTCCTACAAACAAGGCCATATTAAGCACATATGCTTGGTACTGGATGGTGGCTTTCTGATTTTCTTTCTTTTTTTTTAAATGCACAAGACTTCAGAAGGCTTCAGACTGAAGAGGTTATTTCTGACGCCCTGGGCATTACATTGATCTCCTTCTTCGTGAGTGCCGAGTGTCACGAGGCTCATTCTGGAGTGGGGCTGAAGGATTATCACACAATGATCCTCTCTCCACTCTTGATTCAGTCACCACTGTCAATGCTGCTCCAATTTCCATTAAGTAAAGGGTTTTCTCTAATCCATAGACCCTGAACTGTGGCTTTGACTTCTGGAGGTTCTAGTCACATCAAAACCTAAGTGTGGGGCTAAGTGATTTGTCAGGCAGCTTTTAAAACTATTGCTTATAAAAGCAAGAAGAAAGGTTTGTCTTGGTTTAAGGCCAGACCTGGACTAATTTTTTTTTGAACTACAATCCCCAGAATGCCATTTACCTTGTAGAAATGAAAGCCTGCTTCAATTTTATGTTGAGAGCCCAAGATCAATTTATTTGTATCATGACTCATAACTACTTAGATTTGAGTGACAGAACACCTTCGAAAGGACCATATAACCAATATGAAGCAGAGAAAGGATCGATACCAACCACACTTGAATCACATTTTTGAGACATTATTTGGACAAATCCTTCAGTTCTATTCTCCTTTCTAGTGTGGAACTGGTCCTTTTACATCCAGTGAATGGAGCACTACATTCTAACAGGTACTAAGTGTAGTCCANTCTAACTGCCCTGCAGTTTACAGGCTATCATTAAACATTAACAAGCCAGGGCAATCAGAAGAAAACAGAATTATCTAAGAGCCTCTGAACCAGAAGATGAGGAATCTAACCGTAATTTTGACTTTTTGGAAGTACAACCTTTATTTTGAGATGTCTTATGTAGTAATCAAATTATCCCTGGGAAATTTGAACAAGGTTAAAGTCTGGTGCCTGCTAAGCATGATATAAAAAGGAGAAACAGTCAACAACTGTGGAAGTGAGGTCATTCGGTGGACTCTTGTCTTGGTTTCCACAGCTTAAAAGTCGGGCAAGAAAACTTTGTACAAAGCAGAAGACTTGGTGGCTGGGGAGGTGACTCAGTGGTTAAGAGCACTTGCTGATCTTGCAGAGGACCTAGCTAAGATTCCAGTCCAAGGGAGCTGACAACCTCTTCTGGACTCTGTGGACACTGCACACATTGGTGTACATACATACATACAGGCAAAACATTCATACACATAAAAAAAGCATGAGAAACAACAGCAACACAATGACTTCCTTTCTGATGTCCTCATTTCTATAAGTAAAACTATTAGTACTTCCTATCATGAAGACTACAGATTTCCCACATCAGAGCCAGGATGAAAACATAGAGCACCAAGTCAGATCGCATGAGTGTTCTGCTCAAGTGCTCACTAGATACAATGAGTGGGCATTAAGGCAATGGCCTGAAGCCTCACTGACAACCTTCAANATGGGCTAACTATAATATCTACCTACCGGGACTCCACAGGATTAAATGAGGTAACATGTAAAGTATGTAGTACAATGATGGGTTCGTGAGAGAAGTTCTATATGTGATGACTGTNATTGCACTTAATCAGTGGCTTCCTTTGTTCCTTCAACCGCTGTAGCTAATCTGTCATTGAGCTCTGTCAATTCTTTTATATATATATATATTTTTTCAGTTAAAACATTGATTATATAAACAAATCAACCAGGACGCTGGTGTGTACCCATGGTCTTAGATAATCACACTCTAGCAATCTCTAGACACTGGACTACTGTGTTTCATAAGGCAAGTCCATAATTACAAGTACAGAAAAATATGCTATTTTGTTAAATGAAGTTGATCAGCCATTGAAGACTATACCTAAATTGACCTTCTTTGGCTAAACCATNTAAGTCACGAGGAGGGACAAGCAATTAAAGTTTAGCAAAAGGAGAATGTTATAACCTCTCAGAGTGCAGAGGTTTAAAATATCTTGGNAACTGTGAGGTCTGGGAACCCACAGACACTGTGGGTACATATTCCTTCTCCTAAGATTCTATGATTGCATTTCTGCATACATATACCCTAANNGAATTCACATATCCAACAAGCCACAGAAGGATTCACACAGACACTTGTGTGAAATAAGAATTGGAGCAACCNAAATATATTCATCAGTAGATGTGATGACTAACATCAATTGTCAGCTTGGCAGGAACTAGAATCAAGTAGGGAACCAGAACAAAGTGTAGTTGTGAGGGATTCCCGAGTTAACTGACATGAGGAGACCCATCCTAACNGATGGANAGATANAAAGGAGGNTGAGCTGAGCCTTCACCCCTCCCTGCTTCCTGACTGNCTGTGNATGCCNTGAGACCAGAGGCCTCAAGCTCCTGCTATTGTGACTTCCTGCCATGATGGACTGCACCCCTGGAAATGTAAGCTGAAACCTGCACCCCTGGAAATGTAAGCTGAAACCAACTCTTCATTCCTTAAGGTGCTTCTTGTCAAGTGTTTGATCACAGCAGCGAAAGAGGTAACTTACAGTAGGAAGTGGGTAAGCTGTACTTCCTACAATGTCCCTTATTTATAAGATAAACAACCGCATAGCAGGAAAATGTCAAAGACATAATGTTGACNAAGGAGAATAGAGATATTGTACATGGATATGCATATATCATCACCAATTATAGGCTCTCATGAAAGAAATGAACAAGTGCAAAGGTAATAAACAGGAGGTATAGCCACACCAGTATAGTTTTGATCACTTCTGAGGAGGAAGATGGAGAAAGGGTATGAAGAGGGTAGAAGGAAACTATTTTTTTCTTTTTTAGACATGTGTATATCTGTGAATCTGTGTATAGGAATGTGCAGTTAAATGCAGACATCTTCGGAGGCCAGAAGTGTCAGAGCCTCTGGGACTAGAGTTACAGGCAGCAGTGAGCATGGGTGCTGGGAATCAAACTCTAAAAGCAGTTTGGATTCTTAATCATCAGCCATCTCTCTAGCCCCAACAAGGAAATGAGTGAATGATATTTATGATTATGACTCTCAAATAATCTAATATAAAAATGGCATTAAGGGTTGTGCCATCTTTCCCCTTGTATTTTGTTTTAGGGTAAATACTTTTCACAGTCAAAACANTTACAGGTGTGGGTCTGGCTCAGTGGCAGAGCGCTTGCCTAGCATGCCCAAGGTCTGAGTTTGATCCACAGAACCAGAAAACAAACAAAAACAGTAAAACATGGCATTAATAGCAAAAGAAAAAAAAATGTGCCTTCAAACCACTATGAGCTTAGACAAATTATTTCTTCTCTGTTAACCTCATTTCCCCCAACTTTAATGTAGGAACCACAGCACCTTCGCTATAGAATTACAGTGAAGAACTGAGTGAAAATGGCCTTTAGAAAATCCCACAGTATTGATACTGTTGAAATAATCATTATTAGCAATAGCTTTTGTCCATAGTTGGTAATACCCACTCTCTAATTTAAAGGCACCAGCTTCCAAAAAAACTGGCTCATCATGCTGTCCCCTCTGCCTCCCAGTTGANGCAATCAGTCTGTTTAGTCAAAGTCATCCTAAACCCTCTTTTGCCTTTAGCCTATCAGTGACAGCATTTATGGGTTTTGGGGGGTTTTTTGGGGTTTTTTTGCTGATATTTTGAGACTCCCTAATATGAAGATGAGTTTCATTTAACTTGATATCTCCAGTGAAATGAAGGGGAGGAAAAAGGAAAAGACTCAGGACTAGGTGCTNTATTTGGCTCTTAGAGACCCCACCATGACTGTCCACCCTGGACAAGTCCTTTGAGATGTGAAATGTGTCCCCCATAGGCTTGTGGTCCACAGCCAGCNNCTCTGTTTTGGGAGGTTGTGGAACCTCTGCAAATGTGGCCTAGCTAGGAGAAGCAGGTCTGTGCAAGTTGGCCTTGATGGTAATAGCCACTTCAGGGTCCACTGGACTCCGCTTCCTGCTGGTTCTGTGCATGAAGCTGCAGTCTAAGCATCCTCCATNACAGACCAAGTCTCTCCCACTTCTGTGTCCTTCCCACCAGGACAGACTGTATGCTCTGAACCATGGAAATAATAAATCCTTTTTCCTCTGTTGGATATTTAGTCACAGTGGCAAGAAGAGTTACTGAGACCGGTGGTTATACCTGGCGACCCACAGGAGGCTCTCCTGGTGCTGCTTTAGGTATGTTCTTGAGGCACCTACACCCAGTCAATAATGACAGCATTGCTTATAAAAGGAGGGCTGGGCGGTGGTGGTGCATGCCTTTAATCCCAGCACTTGGGAAGCAGAGGTAGGCGGATCTCTGTGAGTTCAAGGCCAGCCTGGTCTACAGAGTGAGTTCCAGGATAGCCAGGACTGTTACACAGAGAAACCCTGTCTTGAAAAAACAAAAAACAAAACGAAACAAAAAACAAAAAACAAAAAAGAAGAGGGAAGAGGAAAAGTGGGGAAGGAAGGGAGGAAGAGGAGGAGGAGGAAGGAGAGGTGGGGGAGAATGTGTTGAAACCAAGGAGCCACACTGCCCTTAGTTGCTTGGAGACCTGCTCTTGCACATTGCTTACTAGGACAACCCATCGTTTCTCACCTGGTAAGGTACTGGAAATTAGTCAACATTACTCCTTTGACAGGCCAGTTCCTTACCTGTGATTCACACCACCACGGGCTCCCAGGTCTTCCTTGTTGGCACTGTGGGCTGCTTTTCTGTTTATTTCCTCTTCTGGCTCACTCAGGCTCTCCTGGTCAGGGCTGTCCTCCTCTAAGCTGTCAGGCTCCATATTTTTGTCCTGGATTTGGTCCTCAACTTTGGACTTGGACTTAATCTCTTGGGGGAGGCTTTCTGAATCTGACTCTAAGGAGTCTTTTGAAATCCGACCCAAGTCTTCTTTCTTAAAGGCTGGGTCTGAAGACTGGGTCCTCAAGTTGGTATGATAGACAGGAGACTGACTGGAGAGCTTGGGAGTTGGTTTATATTTACTCATCCTGAAAAATAGAAACATGAACGGAACGCACTTGTTAACAGAAGCAGTTAGCTGACATTTATAATTGTGGCTGTCAAAAGCATTGCTTAAAAATTATACTTATGTTACTCAGTGGCTACTGAAATCATAATGGCAATGTTTGCCAAAAATGTCAATGAGCAAGAGAACCTTGTTATATTATCTGCAGGCTTTTGAATGCACCCTTTGGAGTGTATGAGCAAGGAAGGCCTATTGGAAAAATGATTGTTTTTCTCTCTGCAGAAACACATCTGATTTCGGGCCCATAAGCGGCCTGAGTGATTGAATGAGGTTTTATTGAGGAAATCAAATGGCTGCTTCAAAACTGATTCTGTTTCCAGCTTCCAAGGGCTTCTTACAAACAAGCCGGAACAAAGCCACATGGTTAATTGTGAGCAGTGCTTTTGGTGCCTTTATTTCAAATGCCCAGGACAAGTGTGTGTGTGTGTGTGTGTGTGTGTGTGTGTGTGTGTGTGTACACATCCTGTTCAGTAGCAGCCATAGATGCTCTCAAACAGGTTTAGGATTTACCATTTAGGGAGTAAAGGAGAGAAAAGCATGATTTCCCCAACCAGAACTGTAACACACAGACGTTTCATTCCTAGACCAGTGTCAGCTGGCTCCATCATTTAGAAAAGGCTTTTGCTACCCAGGATGCTGCTAGAGAGGAGTGTCTAATTTGGTGGCCATTATATGGAGATCAATCTCAGCTCAGCATTAAACAACAACAGTGTAATAATAACGGTTAAAACTGTTCAATAAACAAGGTATCGTGGTGCATGCTGGGAAGCTAAACACTTTGGAGAGGGAAGGAGGAAGGGTCAGGCTCTGGAGGGAGGCGTGCGTGGCTGCATGAGACCCTATCTGAAAACAAACAACAACAACAACAACAACAAAAAACTCTCACTGTTCAACAAAAGGTTTGTGAATCCTGTCACTCACAACACAGGCTGGATATCCATCCACCTACTTGGAATAGATGCTGTCCTTGGGCAAAGCTGGGTAGGTAGGAGACTGGCCTACATTACAGCTAGGAGTTAGTGGAGTCCATCCTTTCTAACTTACTTCAGAGTGTGATTCCAAGTGAACCCTCACTGTCTCCAAGGCCTACAATAGTGACCCATGAGATGGTTTACAGAAAAATGCTTTGAGTCGCACAGGATTGGAAGATGATGGTTGGGGTTGGATTTCCTTTTATCTGTACTCAGTGTTTCTCTTTTGGTTTATCTTCTCTCACTGCCTTCACGCTGTGTGTGTGCTGT
>LZPO01087143.1:760800-773272 GCA_001675575.1 Neotoma lepida
GAGAGAGAGAGAGAGAGAGAGAGAGAGAGAGAGAGAGAGAGAGAGAGAGAGAATCAGAAACCTTTACCATTGGAGCCACGTTCAAATCCGATTTTTAATTGTATACCTTGACCTGATTTCTGTTCCTCGAATTACTATTATATTGACCTTGTTGCTAGGGTTTCCAAGGACACAGACCGGTCCTTGGATGAAAACACCTTGACAAACACAACAGACATAAGGTANTGTTCATACTTNAACAAACATGCAATGGTTCTCTGCTTAACGCCACGTTTCTTTCCTCTTGGTAGACTAACATATCATCGCNTAATTTTAGATTAGTTTGCCCGCAGTCTCTTATTTAACATGTACGATCACATTCTGCCATATTTTAATACCGATTTGCTTTTCAGGGTAGTTTTTAGAAAGCAGCAAGCATGAAAACATTTAAAATCTAAATCCCCATAAACACCAGTTTTGTGTATTTAAAAAGTCACTGTACTTGAAATCTTGAAAAACAAGCTTAAAAAGTCAGGGCTAGGGGGTGTAGCTCACAAACAAACAAACAAACAAACAAACCAAAACAACAAGGGGAAAACAAAACAAAAACCGGTTGGGCCTCTGGGATTCCTGACCAATCCACTTCTTAGTAAACAAGAANGGCATGGGCACAGTCCCTAGTATCTAGGCACTAAGAAACCACCAGCTCTCCGGGATCCCGTTAAGGCCTTCNGTCTAGGTCACTACTTGGGGACAAATCTGCTAGGGCAGGGGGACAAGGAGGCCCGCTTAGGATGAACAGCGGATCCAAAGTTGCCCTGTTTGGAACAGGCTGGGTGCTGTCCCATGGGGAATCGCAGGGTTTTCGCCGTTGCCTCTTTGTAAGGGTCAGGACCGGCTGCAGCGGGCGTTTGAAGGTTCGGAGGTGGCGGGTAGGAGGCCCGGACAGGGGGCTGGGGACCGGGCTGCCCGGCCTGGGGGGTCGCGGCCCTGCCTGGGCGCGGTCCTCCCTCCGGGACCGCAGGCTCTGCGGCTCCCTCGCGCCCACCCCGGAGTTCTCGGTACAGCCCGCCCCGCGCGGACCCTTCCCACCCTGTCTCTTATACACATCTAGATGTGTATAAGAGACCGGGGCCAACACCGCGCCGCTCGCTCCGAGCCTCGGGGCCCAGCGCTCCTGCAGCCCCGCAGCGCGGGGAACCCCCGGCTCGGGATGCTCAGGTCCAGCTACCCTGACCCTGACTAGGAGGAAAAGCAGGGAGGGCAGAGCCCTGCGTCAGTGATGCTGCTGGGGTAGGCAAGACCTACACACCAGGGAGAAAGGAACCCAGTTAGTGACTGGAGGTAAGGAGAGAAGAGAGGCGGGAGGGAAGAAGAGACCAAGTGGCCAATAAGCATTTGACTTTTATCGGAAAGGAACTTCATTCACTAATATTCAGAAGAGGGAAAATTAAAGCCACCCAGGACAGCACACTCACCACTCAGGCATCTTAAGGTGAAAAGTTGGCCACGTGTTGGTGATGCCCCCTGGGAGTAACGACAGTCAGAGGGAGTGGCTGGAGGGTAAGGAGTGTGAGAGCCTGTCTCAAAAAGTCAAAACACCCAAAGGAACAGCGAACAGATAAACACACACCAGTTCCAAGGGTCAAGGGAATTTTATGGATGGAGGACTCCCAAGAGTGTGAACTGGGTAGCACTTTGGGAAATGGTTTGGCATTTTCTGAGATACGCAGGCACACCTTAGTTCCCAGCAACCTCACCTTTAGACATTCACCAGAAGGAAGCATGTTTTAATGCATCTGTGACAACTTGAATCGGAAACGTCCCACAGAAGCCCAGATAATGACCTCTTCTCTTGCTGTCTCATTTTGTCACAGCTGTGGTGAAAGGACCTCATACAGAATCCAAACTGGAGAATTATGGGGACATAAAATTAAAGANCAGCTAAATCAAACTCTGCCGAGTTTGTAGGTGCACACACAGCAAAGGCAACAACTTAAAAAAAAAATAAATAAATAAAGGCCCATTTAGGAATTGATGTGAAGTTAGGACCCTGATCAGCTCAGAGTGCTTTTGAGATTATATTTCCTAACTTTAGTGGTTGCATTGATGTCCATCTTAAATACTTCTTTAAGATATACATTTATGCTGGATGGTGCTGTACACCTTTAATCCTAGCACTCAGGAGGCAGAGGCAGGTGGATCTCTGAGTTCAAGGCCAGCCTGGTTTACAGAGTGAGTCCCAGGACAGTCACGGCTACACAGAGAAACCCTGTCTCAGAGGAGAGAGAGAGAGATACATTTGTGGATGTGTAGAATGCCTACTGTCAAATTTTTTCAAAGACAAAAAAAAGGAAATGCTGGAAATTATATTCCCATTAAAGACACAGTGGTTCTGAATAACTGCCTTCAGGAGACAAGAATGTTTACAGANCGGTTGCATCACTAACAATAGGAAACGGATTCGGAAAATAACCTTACTGCTAGTTTTACCACGTTTCAATCTGATTCTTATTATAGCTGATTATATTTTCACTTTCTTTTGACAGCAGGGTCGGACCTTTCCTATACGTGCACAGTAAGACCCCAGTGTTCACTGACCAAATAAAAATGAGTTATCTGAAGCATTTGTGTTATTCTGTCCAGTCCATTGCATGAATTATCGTGATAGCAACTTTGAACATGCAGAGGAAACCCATGCAAAAATATTCCTTCTTTGTAGCAGCTTCCCGGGTGTGTTGTTCTGAGGAATCAAGAGACGACTACTCACACCCGACTGGCTTCTCAGCCACTAGTCCGTATGAATCATTGCTGTGGTCCTTCAACTGCTTTCTCTATTATCTGGAGAACATTTCTTCTGGCTTTCTGCAATTCAGGGACCTTGTGTGATTCACAAGTGTTGTGATCCAACAGCTCCTGGTAGAGCTGCCACCTTCTCAACATAGAACCCCCAGAGTCTGGCCCACCTCCCTCCTCCTCTGCAGCAACTATCCTGTTTATGCTCTGGTGTAACTAGAGGTTGGAATAACAAGCACAAACAACAGGGCATGTCAGTTGTTTTAATGGAGATGATTTGATATGAAGATATAAAGAGTTAGAAAAGGGACACACTNCTCATGGGTAGAGTGACCCCAGGAAGCAGCTCTGACCTTTATGGCTAGGGAAGCCCAGGGATGAACCTGAAATCATTATCCTTGAGGAGCCTGGAGCAGGGCCA
This sequence comes from Neotoma lepida, assembly GCA_001675575.1. Lineage (NCBI taxonomy): Eukaryota > Metazoa > Chordata > Mammalia > Rodentia > Cricetidae > Neotoma > Neotoma lepida. The sequence continues at coordinate 763,997 of LZPO01087143.1, forward strand.
CTTGGGGGCAGGATCCAGGCCTCTGAGGGGCATGAGGAAGGACTAACAGAGCTGGCTCTGGGAGGAGCAGAAAGGACTCAGATGCTGCTACTGAAGCCCACCAAGCTCGGGAGGGGGGGCGTGAAAAGAGTCTGCCAAGGGGAGTTGGAGGAAAGAGGAGAAAGTGAAGGAATACCAGTTCCTTTTCCTCCTTCAGCCTGGCCACCTCTCTCTCCTTCACATCACCAAGGGAGCCAGCAAGAAGCCTGTTGGAAAAGGAGAAATATGGTTTGCAGTTGTGTGTGCCTGATAATCCTGTGTGTGTGTGTGTGTGTGTGTGTAGGTACCTGAGGAAGAAAGAGGCACCACATTCCCTGGAATGGGAGTTACAGGTGGTTGTGAGTTTTTGGATGTAGGTGCTGGGAACTGAAATCCAGTCCTCTATGGGAGCAACATATGTTCCTAACTGCTGAGCCATCTCTCTAGACCTAAGCTTTCCTGTGCTAATAATAATAAAAAACAAATGACCTATTGTTTCATGGAGTCCAGAACACACTGGCAAAATTATTTTCTCTCTTTAAATAATCAACACAGTTGCTTCCCCAAATTTAGGCTTTTTTAGAAATTAAGTAAGATGGCTTTAAAAACCAAAACCAAAACCATAACTGTATGATACATTTGGGGAGACTACAAGACATTTTTGCTTCCTGTGACTAGGTTTACTTGTATCTGAAAACAAGGAGCAGAGGAGACAAGATGGGAAATTAACATATTTCAACCACGATGACAGACCTGCTCATGAGTGCATTACAGGAAGGAAGAGGGCTTCTTCTCCCTTAGAAGGTTCAGGATGGTAAAAAAAAAAATACAACCGCGTTTCATCTAGATCAAACCCCCTTATGAATATAGCAAATTACCATGACTTCAGCCAGGAGGAAGTGATGGGAGATTATGTTGTTGGGTTAAATTAGTGGGCTCATTAACGGTCAGCAGTTCAAACCACCTTCTTCATCTACAGGGAGCCTTGTGACTTCAGGGTGCTCAGACTGTTGGGTGGTTGTCATTTTCTCTATTTTCACCTAATGACAGGTAGTANGGGTGATGCTTGGAGCCAGAATATTTATTTATTTATTTATTTATTTATTTATTTATTTATTTATTTGTCGCAATAGGGGGTAGCATGACAGACATTCTTTTGACTTACTTCCTAGAAGGCAGCNTTGAGCAGGTTCTGTCCATTCTTCTCTGGCTCCATGTTACAATGAGTGAGAGANCAANAGCATCAAACAGCTTCTTGTGTGGGGAAAAGGCAGGATCTTGCCTCGGGCCCTCCAGGAGCCCAGGGGGTCAGGTCCTGATCCCAGCTGTTTTACTCACTAGTTGCATCTTTGGTGGCTGCTTGACTGTGTCTGGGTCACTGTACTTCCATCAGTAAACAACACAGGATCNGTGTTTTCCAGGATGATGACTGCTCACAAAACAGCCTGCTCTAGGATTTCAAACTGCCNCTTTTGGGAGGTGACGGTAACTGTAGCCCCAGCTTGTCTGGCTTGAGTAACTCTTGGCTCTCCAGTTCACAGTAGTTCTGACACAGCAACTCAAGACCAGTAAAGACACGTTTTCCCTTTCCTTGACCACAGTAGCCTGCCTCATGAAGGAGTAATAGTGGCTCCAGACATCATTTGTAGTTACATTTTCAGAGAAGGATGTTTTGATTAGGAAGGCCTCCTTTTATCATTAAGAAAAGTCTTTTCTGTACCAGGCATGAGACAGGAGGTTTGTACATTTGAGGACATCTTGGGCCACATGGCAAGATCCTGTCTCAAAATATGTAAATACACAAACAAAAACCTATCAAGAACTCACTCATGTCTCAATGGCCAGTGATGTTTTAAGTTACTGCATTTATTGTATTATTTATTCTACGTCCATGGATGCAACAAATCTTAGGTAACAAAACAAGTTGTTCTGCACTGGGCAAGTACAACTCTTGTCATTATTCCCCAAACAATAGATTACAATTGCTATCCATGTATCATTACATTGCACTAAGTATCATAACCTGGAAATGATTTACATTTTCAGAAGGATGTATGTAGTGTATAAATGAATATCATATATTTTTATATAAGGGACCTGAAAATATTCAGATTTTGGTGTTTTGGGAGATGGTGGCAGGGAGATCCTGAAACTGTTCCCCAGAGACACCAGGGGTCACTATTTGTGGACAAGGCACATCTGAACAAAATCGTTAAATCAAGCTACACAGAATCCTCTATGACAACTTTTGGATCCTGTATGTTGAAGTTATAATGTTCGATAGTTCCCAAACTTTTATGACCCCAAGAAACTTCTTTTTAAAAAATAATTACATTTATTTATTTGTTCTTTTTTGTGTGTATGCATATGGGTGAGTGTGCCATGGCACACGTATGGAGGTCAGAAGACAACTTTCAAGGATCCATTCTCTCCTTCCACCACGCGGGTCCCAGAGATTGAAATCAAATCTTCAGGATTTGCAGCACTTACCTGCTGAGCCAGCTCGCCACTCCAGGAACATTTTCTCTCCCCCACAAAACTTCTACTAATATTTCTAGGNCATTAGTTTTCCTCAACATACATTTTAATGCTTAACATAAATTCCTTTCTAATTTGAATATTTTATCTGTAAAACTAGACCAGGAATTACTGGGATATGAGAAATCTATAAATATAACTATTTTATTGGCAAGTTTCTCTGCAACACATAGGTGATACACTCAAATTGGATTATATAAGGGATTTAATAAACTAAATTCAAAGCTTTGGAGGAAATAAAGTTTGCATAGGATCCTCCAGTGCCCACTTAGTGTGAAGAAAAAAGCAGGTAGATTCCAGATCCAGAGAAACAAAACACCTGACCAGAGAGGCAACTTCTAATTGAAGAATGCACTCAGTCTCACCACCTCTGGATATCTGGTGCTCTCTGCTTACTTGTTGGTATTTCACATTATCTCCAGATAGATGGAAAGGGGTACTACTGATGTAGCCCAAATCATCAGTCTCCTAGGGCAAATGAAAGATACTGAGGGCTGGAGAGATAGCTCAGCAGTTAGGAGCACTGGCTGCTCTTCCAGAGGTCCTGAGTTCAATTCCCAGCACCCACATGGCAGCTCACAACTGCCTGTAACTCCAGTTCCAGGTGATCCAATGCCATCACGCAGAAATACATGCAGGAAAAACACCAATTCACTTAAAATAAAAATGAATCATAAAAAAGGATACTGAACACAGTTCCCAACATCTCATTTCAAATGTCCCCCAAAGTCATCTTACTACAGGCAGTAAAGAGGGCATGGTCTTGAGGCCAGGTAGGCTTGGACTGGCATCTAGGTTCTACCCTTAGTTGTTTACATAATCTTGGCATGAATGCTTTAACGTGATGACCAGGAGGCTGTGATCACCTCAGCCATGGTGTTGACAGTTCATCTCTGCTTTGAAAATGTTTGCTTTGTCCTCCACCATGGCTCCCCTGCCAGGTTGCAGTAGAGTCTTTACAAAATACTGATTCCAAAACTCTACCCCAAGACTCCTGACACTGGTGACTGCGAATGAACTAAGGATCCCCATCGTAGGATATCCACTCAGGGGATTCTGACAGTTGGCCAAGTACTTTCTTCCTCTCTGCATGTTGCTGAATTGTTGGCACATTCACTTGGTTCCTGATAATGGATCTGGAGAAATAAGGCAGTCACAGGAGGTACCATGTGGGAAGATTAGNTGCAAACATAGACTCAAAGACGGCCAACATATGTTTAATTGACCATGACAAGAACCATCTCTGAGGTAAGAGTGCTTCTTTCTGGATTGTTTTCTTTTTTTTTCTTTTTTTTTTTTTTTTTTTTTTTGGTTTTTCGAGACAGGGTTTCTCTGTGTAGCTTTGCGCCTTTCCTGGAACTCACTCGGTAGCCCAGGCTGGCCTCGAACTCACAGAGATCCACCTGCCTCTGCCTNCCGAGTGCTGGGATTAAAGGCGTGCGCCACCACCGCCCGGCTCTGGATTGTTTTCAAACTACTGGTGTCTTGATGAATGACTGACATANAGATGCCACAAAACTATGAACGATATGCCAGATCTAGATGTCTTTGCACATTGAAACTGCCTTGGAAAGCAGTGTAGTGGGCAGCAGTTCCAGCTTTGACCTGGAAGCACAACCCCTAGTGAGGCTTCTGGTAACTGCCATGCCTACCTAGGACCTCCCCCTGGGGTGGGTAGAGACAGGAGCCTTTAAGATGAGAGATCCATCTGTGGGGCCCTGTTGGTTCCTGGTGATCCTGGACACTGGATGGTAGACTGAGCAGAGTTCTCCAGAGAACACCACTGGACTGCACCTCACCTCCNTGTTGGACCCTGTGACCAACCCCTTTACTTGCTGTAAGTTGCCCTAAATAAACCTTCTGTTAACTACGTGGAGTTGCCTCAATAATTTCCCCCTATAAAGCAGGATTCCTAACTTACTCCCATTCTCTCAGCCTCTATCCCCATGCTTTTCCAAAACANTTCCATCCTGAAAACAAAGCAGGCATCNGTGAGAGTGTGAGTAGGAACATGTGGAGGTCCAGAGAGGGTGTGGAGGCCCATCCTAGGAAGGAGGTAGTGCCCCAGAGAGAGCTACCCTTGCCCACAATGTCAACTAGAATGGGTGAGAAGGATGCCACATAACAATGTGCATGTGTGCTCCTGTGCATGCCAAATACTTTCACACAGAGGGGCCACATGGTGAGAGGTGTTAGAGCCCAAGGTTAGTGAGCAGAGACTCCACATGGAGGAAGTGAGNGCGGAAGTACAGAAATTAGAGTTGGAGCCTTTGTAGAAGGACATCCTAAGGACAATGGGCAATGGCAGACCTGGGAGATAACCTCCACACAGGAAATTGATCAAACAGGAAATTGGCAAATGCACTAGGGTCACAAAAAAATTGATCTCTCAGAGGAGGGAATTATGAATACAGAAAGGGAGATTCTAGAAGAAACTCATGGTTTCAATAGACAAACATAAATATACACCAACACAAACACACACACACACATTACACACATCTATATAAATAGTCCAACGTTCTGTCCATTGAGAGGACCTGACAGTGATGATACCTCCAAAGTAATGATGAAACTATCACAAATCCTGGCTTCTAAATGCCNACGCCCATTGTTAGATGGCAGACTCTCTTTGAAACCTCTCTCCATCTCCTCAAAATCAAGCCATGCCTCTCTGGGACAGAGTTAAAAGGTTGTGGCCTTGCAGCTCATCCCCCTCAAAGCTATAAGATAAATGTATGGTGCTATCCAGTGCCTATAGCTCCTTGTCATGCAGGGTGTGTCAGACCAAATCTCATATATATATATAAAATAACTTGCCACTAGTCCCTTCAAAGCATAAAAATTAGGTATCCTGTTTGTTCAAGTGATTTCTCCAAGGGCACACTCCCTTCTTCCTTCTGCCCCTCCCCTTCACCACCCCCCCATGGCCATCTTCTCTTTAAGCTATTTTTTTGAATGTTCCCCCACCCCAAGGCCCAAACCTGGCCCCAATTGTTTGCAAGGCTTGCTCTCTTAAGAAAGCACATTTCTGAGGGGCAGCTGGTCTCAGCTTCCTTTCTAGCTGTTCCCTGTGCTGTTCCCTATCCACTAAACAGGACTAGGAATTCTTAGAGAATTGCTGATTTTAAGGCTGGCACAGGGAGAGTTTGAATGTCTAATATCAGAAAGCNAACTGTGCACCTGAAGATGGATGCATGACTGCTGGGAGAACNCAGAAGCCGATGTCCATAGTTTGACTGTGAAATTAGCAATGGATCAGTTTAGTAGTCACAGATAACCACCCACTGAATAACAGAGGAGAGCAGAGTCTAAGAAAGTGCAGATCTAAGAGAATAAGTGAATAGCTTTAAAGTGTAATGAGGAAGACAACATTAGCATAGTTTTGAAGCAATTCCCCATAAAATACTTAAAGAAGAGAGTAGGTTTGCTTTGAAGAACTACAACAGCACCACGTGAATCAATCAAAATGAGCAGCAGAAACAAAGGGGGATCATTAATACACAAGAAAATAAAACTCAATGGGAGTTCCTTGAGAGTCCAATAAAAGTGTAACTTGAACTCAATCTCAAAGAAACATTGGACAACACCCAACTGAGGTCTACTCTATAAAATAANTACCCTGTGCTGCAAACACCCAGGTCATGAAAAGAAAAACAAGACAGATAAATAATTCCAAACAAACAGAGGTGAAGATAAAGTGAAAATCTAATTGGGGCCTTCAGGACAGTTAGGGCNANTGGGAAGGCTTGAATGGTGTCTGCCTTAGTCATTGTTCTATTGCTGTGAAGAGACATCATGGCCAAGGCAACTCTTATAAAAGAAAGCCTCTAATTGAGGGCTGGCTTACAGTTTTAGAGGGTTAGTCCATTATCATCACGATGGGAAGCAGACAGGCATGGTCCNGGAGCAGTAGTTGAGAGCTTTACATCTTGATCTGCAGGCAGTAGGCAGGTAGAGTGAGACTGGGCCTCATGTGGGGTTTTGAAACTTCAAAGCCCATCCTCAGTGACACATCTCCAACAAGGTCACACCTCCTAATCCTTCCCAAACATTTCTACTAACTGAGGACCAAGTATTCAAACCTATGAGTCTATGGTAGCCATTCTCATTCAAACCATCACAGCGTCCAAGGACCCTGGGTTGAAAGACAGTCACGTTGCTTTACTGACTTAGATGGTTGCTTTGTGGGGATATGTGTCTTTGTTGGGGTACGCAGAAGGTTGAACGGTTGATGAGCATCAGGCCCATTCACTCTCAGAGAGGTGAGGAAGGTCTTCTGTGCTGTCTTTACACTTTGCTATAATACTGTAAATGTTAAGTGAAAACATGACCACAGGAGGCATAGAACTAGGAGGAGCTGGTCCCTGCAATAACACATTCATGATATAGATGTCTGTATGCATGTTTGTGTGCATGGGTGTGTGCGAGTGTGTCTGAGTGTGTGCATGTGTGCATGGGTGTGTGCATGTAATACTTTCAAATCGGTTTTCTCACATCCAAATAATGAGAAATGCCTCATGGGGCATCAGAGTTTGCTATGTCCTCTAAACTGATTTTTTTTAAAAAAAGAGTTATCAATCATTTTTACACAGAGAATCAAGAAGCACAACAACCTCCAGAAAGACACACTCTGGTCTTTATTAAAGAAGTTCTAAAACCACTCATGAGTTTAACAATCTGTTAGATTTTTTTCTGTACATGCTTTTGTCATGGTGTAATCAGGTTAAAAAAAATTGTCTGCCAGGTTGGCTCACATGGATAGCAAGTCAACCTAAGAAACTGGCAGTTGAATTCAGTCCTTGTGTTGAGAGTTGTAGATCTCTGGGTCTTCATGTCCATCACATGCTGTGACATCCCATTTGCCCCTGTTGCCCATGTGGCATCTTCTGATGCCTGTCTTGAAAGCNGGCTTCTGGTATCTCAGGTCTTCTTTGGGTACTTCTCATCCTTACGTTCTTCTTGACCAGAAGGAAAGATTTTAAACCAATTTAAATAGTTCAGCTCCAGCCCCAAATCTAAAGACTGCTGCCTACTGCTCCCTTTGAGGTCAGATGTTTGCTGGTCATACTGACCCTGATCCAAAAGACTTAGTAGAGTTCCCCGGCTCTGAAGTAGTGTCAGTCATAATAGGCTCATTCTACGTTTTTCTTTCAGTGAGGAGCTTTCTGTCCATGGCTTGGTCCTCATGTGGCTGCGCTGGCTCAGTGGACACTGTCCTGAATTATACTCAATGGACATTTTTTTTCATGCCACAGTACTTAGGCTCCTTTCCAGGGCCTTATCCGGCTGCCCTGAAATCCTGTCTTCTATGGCAGGGAACACTTAAACAATACTCTCTGGGACATGGCTGTGCTTGCCTTCTAGTTTCNAATGCCGCACATTCTCCTTCCTCTTTGTTTTGGCTCCTGAGTATAACTGAGTGATGTAGTTCATACAATGCTTAGACTTCGAAGCTGAAAGAAAAACACATTAAAGATGAGTTTTGAACAGCATTGCACTNACTCGTTTGGAGCTCTGTGGAGGCCATGTTTTAGTTATATAAACCTAACNTACAATAATTTGGCATATGCAAATGTTCTAAATAAATTGTGTCTTAATAAAAAAACTTAAGCTACATAAAAAAATATGCTAATCAACCTGAAATAAAATGCATAGACATTTTGCTACCTATCAACTGCAGAAAGTGATACATTGCCTTCAGCAAAACCACATACTAGAAAATAACAAGGCTTGTGGGAAAAAATTAGGTTGGGGCGGAACTCTCAAAGCCTAGAGTCGGAGCTGGCCCCAGATTGATCTTTTGGAAAGCCTAAAACCCAGAGCTGCAGCATTGGGTTTGAGGCATGGAGGCATGGAGAATTGTGCTACGGATCTTGAATGTCAACCTGATTGGATTGACAACCCCCTAGAAGATCAGTTAAGCATGGTTTTAGGGGTATCTGTTGTTTCTAGGGAGGGTGAAGTAGGGGGAAAGCACCTACCCTGAGTGTNGGAAGCACCAACCCACAGGCCAGGGCCTAGCCTGGGTGGAATCAAAGGGCGAGANGATGAGGAAGCCAGTGAGGGAATGGATTCTCTCTCTCTGCCCACTTCTTGGCTGCCGTGATGTGAACCGCCCCACTCCACCACACCCTCCCCACCACAGTGGGCTGAGACCTTTAAAAATATGAGCTAAAATAAATCCCTCTTCCCTTGGTNTGTCAGGTATTTACCACAGCAGTGAAAAAACAAACCAAACTTGACTAACACAGGAAGAAAAGGGAGATCTGAGCCCAGGGGAAAATCCTTCTGCCTATGAAGATGGTAGAGTTCCTGATGTCCCCATCTGCACAGGGAGTCCTGAGTGCAGCCGTCCATTCCATTTCCTTAAAACCAAACAGTGAGGACGTTTGCTTGGTCNGCACCTGGGGTGAGGGCTTCCTTTTTCTGCTGAAGCTCGTGATTCTCCTCAGCTGTTTTACCTTCCTATAGCCCAGGAAAAACACCNCAGGCATCTACGCAAATCACACCAATTCCGACGCTAGTCACCTGTGTTTCACAGCCCACTAGCCGGTAGGTTGTTTCTACACATTTCCCCANCATCTGGTCACTGGGTCTCTTTCCCTACTAGAAGCCTATTCTCTCTATGTCACACCTTGGAAGGTCAAACCGAAACACAAAGACATAGGTGTTTTAAGAGACCAGATCCCACAAAAACCCTTGATCAAACAGACAGAA
>LZPO01087143.1:791347-819635 GCA_001675575.1 Neotoma lepida
CTGTATGCTGTGAATATGTGTTGCTCTGATTGATTGATAAATAAAATGCTGATTGGCCAGTAGCCAAGCCGGAAGTATAGGTGGGATAAACAAACAAGGAGAATTCTGGGAAGAGGAAGGCTGAGTCAGGAGACGCCAGCCGCCGTGGAAGAAACTACATGCCTGTAGACCGGTAAAGCCGCAGAATATGTGGCAAAATATAGATTAATAAAAATGGGCTGAATTTAAGTATAAGAGCTAGTCAGTAATATGCCTGAGCTAATGGCCAAGCAGTTGTAATTAATATAAGCTTTAGAGTTATTAATTTATAAGTGGCTGCAGGACCACTGGGTGGGCTGGACTCGTGGGGTCTCTCGGGACCCAGACAAAACATTCACCTACACCTCTTGATTTGATTTTACATACTGACCTGGGAATTTCATGCAAGGTCAAAGATCCCTGGGCAAAGCAGAGGCTCTGAAAAGAGCGGATTTTTGTTGATTTGCTCTTTAGTCTGTTAACAGTGCTGAATGTGCATAAGTGTAAACAGAGTTAAACCTTGGAGAACGGCCCAAGAGAGCATTTCTCATCGGAAAGGACTGCTGTGCCTCTTGGGACCAGATGCCTCTTGAGCCAGCACTCTGGGGTTTCAGTCTTATCTCTATTGATCTTGGAATCAGAGCTCTTTGTTGTGGGCGGCTGCAACCGTAAAGTGTGGGTTGTTAGTGCATGCCTGGCCTCTACCTTCCTGATTCCAGAGCCCAGGACCCCGACTCCCTACTTGTAACAATCCCAACAGTTCTCAGTCACTGCCATCCAGAGGGCAAGATGACTCTGTCTGGAGAANCTTGGTTTGGATTAAGGGGTTTTCCTGCAGAAACTCCAGAATGTCTAACTGCCCATTCTTCCAAAGAAAAACAAACAGAACAACAACAACAAAAAAACTTCATTCAACAGAACTATTCCTACTCAGAGTTCATTTCTCCACCACTTTTCTCAACTTGTATCTACTGAGTCTATTGGCCTGCACTACTAACAGCTGGTAAAGAAATCTATTTGGCTATTTTATATTTAATATATCAATTAAACAGTATTGGCAAAGCATATCTACTTTTTAGTTGCTCTGTTTGTGAATATAAATGGAACTTTGCTGAATCTGATTTTTCGAGTACTTNACATCTAGGGGTATTAGAGATAACAGATGGTCTCATTATAAAGAGTCTTTGGTAAATTCCTGTCTAAGATCTAAGCAACTCATGAAGTCTGTCCCTTCCCTTCTCAAGCATGCAGCACACACCTCATGTGTGACACGAGAAAGGTGTGACTGTCCTCCTGACTAAGTGACTGTCCATCAGTTTCCAGTGCCTAGAAATCTCGGTGTTAAGTCCAACAGGGGAAGACTCATGCTTGGTAATGTGACTTTGCTGCTGACTCCAGACCTGAGGTGATGCGTCAGCTCCGCAGGAAGGTCCACCAAGGCAGCCTGCTGCCTACCTATGGCTTTGCTGTGGGTGTTTCCTGGCCATTGAGAGTCAAAAAGTGATGTGGGGGTGAGATAGAGCTGTGGAAAGGTGCTTTGTGAAGTTGAGCCCCCTTTAACAACCTTTGTGATGGGGTTTCCACTTCAGACTTCCTGTCCCCCCAAAAGCCGCCCCGTGTCAAGTAACAGGCTTCAGGGGTGTGAGTCACGTGTAACAGTGGGTAGGCTGAGCCCAACCTTTGGGTGACTCATGTGGGCCTTTGTGCCACTAATCTGCCCCAGCTGGAAATCCCTTAGGTGGAGGTTCATCATATTTTTTTTCTTCCCTCATCCCACTTACCAGGATGCTGGTTAAAAAAGATGGTGAACCCAGAAGGGGCCAGCCACTGGAGAGAGGCATTGTTTGTCAGAGAAGTTACACATTTTAGGGTGAGTGTCTGGCCTTCCTCCACTGTGACGGTTTCCATGTTCAGAAAGGCTGCTGTGGAAGGAGAGAGGGGGAGGTCAGGCAGCACGCATGTGTGCATGAGGTGTGGTGGTCAGAGGACAGCCCCAGGCACTCAGTTTGCTCCTCTGCCAAGCGAGTCCCGTGATTGAACTAAGGCTGTCAAACCTGGTAGCAAGTGCCCTGGCAGCAAAAGCCATTGCTCAGCCCCAAAGAAAAGACCTGTTGCTCACTTTACAGATGAGTAAATCCATCAGGCTCAAGGTCACAGAGGTTACAGGACTGGAATCTATACTCAGGGTGCGGACTTCTGTAACTACACAGGCCTATCAGTGTTGAACCACCAGAAAACAGCATTCATAGCCTCAGTTTATAAAATGGGTGATTTGCAAGTTTAAGTATTACTTCAGCTGTCTATGAGCCTATGGGGGGAAAATCGCAATCCCTGTGTTGCTCAGTGGAAAGTGCTTCTTAGCAATGGAGAAGCCCTGGGTTGAGTCCCCATCACACACACACACACACACACACACACACACACACACACACACACACACTGGAATGCTCTAGTGACTTGTTGGGGCTGTTGGTCACTGGGAGTATATAGATCCACCCCAGATAGCTTCCACCACAGAGGGACTTTCTCTAGCAAATGTGTGAGTCTAATTTCCCTGAATCACACCCCCCAGAGAATGATGAAGAATTGACTGTAAGCAGTGACAAATTTGTTGTCCCAGAAAGAAAATAAAGGAAGAATAAACTGGTTTTTACTGAATTGGCACATTCATCATTGTGCATTATTGCTTCAAGTTTTAAACTGAACTGTTTTCCCTCTGTATAATATAATTCTTACCCAGGAGGATTTAAAAACTACCCAACCAGAAGAACTCTGTACTTCTAAATTATCAACAGCAAATGCTTTACAACCCTATCTGCAACCTAAAAAGGAAAAAGGAAAAAGGGAAGTTTATTTCCTAGTGATACACACATTGTAAAAAAGAACATTTTTTTTGAAACAATGTCTCATGTAGCCCAGACCTGCCTTGAATTAGCTACATAGCCCAAGCTGGCACTGACTGGCTCTGAACTCACTACATAGCCCAAGCTGGCACTGACTGGCTCTGAACTCACTACATAGCCCAAGCTGGCACTGACTGGCTCTGAACTCACTACATAGCCCAAGCTGGCACTGAGCTCCTGATCCTCCTGTCCAAGCCTTCCAAGTGCTGGGATTACAGACCTGAGCCACCATACCCAGCATCCTTGAGATAATTTCAAATATCAGGAAAAATGCTTTGGGGAGCTCTGGGGACTCANGAGTGCAGCTGTTTTGTATGCATTCNATTTCTCGTCTTTAATTTCCANGTAGGCCATAGCAATATTAACCCAGCATTTTTGTCTTATATTCATATTTATTTTCATGGGAAAACAATTTGTTTTAGTCCATCAGCCAATTCGGAGAAAGGACGATGCATCGTGAGGCTGAGAGATGGCTTAGATGTAAAGTGCTTGCCGTGCCATCCTGGGGATCTGAGCTTGGACCCCCAGCATCCACTAAAATATATATAACAAGCACAGAGTATTCATCTGCAATATCCCCATGGAAGTGGGGACAGGCGGGACCCCTGGGGCTTGCTGGCCAGCCAGTCTAGCAGGATAGAAGAGCTCCAGGTTCAAAGAGACACCTTGTCCCTTCCGCCCCCCCGCAAAAAGTAGAGAGTGATGTTGAATGCACTCAATGTTTACCTCTGGCTTCCAGACCCATGTACACACAATGCCCACACATGTACACACCTATTTAAATATGTACACACAAACACATACAGATTTGTGGAGCTGGGGACNCAGCTCCAGTGGTAGAGTATGTGCCTAGCATNCCACAGGCCTTAGCTTCAGTTACTGAATAACTAAGCAACCAGTTGAGACATCTGTGTTTTCAAAAATAAGCAATGAGGCCTGTAGCCAGAATGCTGCTTGGGTTCCCTCAAGGGAAATAATCTCCTGCTCGTGAATTGAACAGAGTCAGTAGACTCTTTCAGTGTCTGTAGATTGTGATAAACTGTACTGTGCCTTTTTAGCACAGGCGAAGGTATTATTCACCTCGAGATCAGTAGCAGCTGCTCTTGCTGCCGAAAACTTAATGTGTCAGGCTGCCAGTCAGACCAATCACGTTTATTGATACCAGAGATGTATATGGGAAGGTCTACGATTGAGGTGCAGAGCCTCGGCTGTGCCACCAATCCTTGCTTTGGGCTTTACTGGTCTCATTTTGGCTCCGAGTTTGATCCTGCAGCAGGAAGTTGGTGTAGAAAGGAAGACTAGTTCACTGTGAAGCCACAGGCCCACCCAGCTTTGCTTAAAATAATACTTAAACTATTACTCAGGATGNCTAGCTCTGTCAAAGGGTGCAAGCGGAAGATGCTATGCGGAGTCCAGAGGCAGAAGCCTTCCAAGGAAAAGACATTCACGTCCTCTTCCTGTCGGTGGATACTAAATGGGAAATTTNGCTGTCTTTTCACTTGTCTTTCACCTAAGGTTGGAGTCAAACTTTCACCTCTCGTCAGAGCAACGCGGTGTGGGTTTTTGTTTTGCTTACCACTTCCTCCCCGTCAATGCTAAGGGTACCCTGACAGTATTCTCACTCACTCTTAACTTTCCTCATGCCCTCCAGGCCATGTGCCAACTTCCTGCTTCTCCCTGTCTGGCCTGCAACAGTCTCGTCTGTAGATCAGTCCTAGGTGGAGCTCAGTGATGAACGGCTGTAACGTCTTGCCACCTCCTTCTCAGGTTGTATTGACTGAGTGGATTTCTGTCTTCTGAGCTTGGTTATCTCAGTGACTGGATGCATGCAGCCACTAATGGCCATGTGTTACCAGGCCACCCTTTGAGCCTTTTTTTATGGACTGTGTGGTTAGGAGATTTCATCCTTGTGCAAATGCTGTGAAGTATACTTATTTTTACAGTGCTGAGGGTTAACCCCATGATGCTGACTTTTTTCTTTTTTTCTTGTCCTTTAAAAATTATTACATGTATTTATTCATCTATCTATCTGTCTGTCTATCTATCTATCTATCTATCTATCTATCTATCTACCTATCTATCTATCTACCTATCTATCATCTATGTATGTATGTATGTATCTAGCTAGCTAGCTATGTATCTATCTATGTATCTCTCTCTCTCTATCTACATACATACTTATTTATTTCCCTATCTCTGTATGTGTTTATGTAAGGAGGTGAGTGAGTACATCATAGTGCACACGTGGAGGTCAGAAAACAACTTGTGGGAATTGCTTCTCTCCTTTCTCCTTTCATGTGGACCTCTTGGATCCAAATCAGGTCAGAAGTCTTGGCACCATATCCCAAGCTCAGTTATCATAACCCACTGAGCTGTCTCACAGGCCCCCTTTTCCCTTTTCATCAAGTCTACTTAGTATTTACACAAATTCAGAGAGTGCGGCTTGCTACACACTCAGACTGTGTTGTAATCTTGTGGGGCCATAGTGTATGTAGAGACACTATAGTGCTGTAGAGACATGGTAGATTGAGGCTTGCTAATACTCTTATCATACGTGACTTATAGAAATGGAGCTTGGGCTCTTCATCATCTCTTCCCTCTCATAGGTAAACTAATGGTCCTGGACTTGGAAGATGGCTCAGTGGGCAAGAACATATGCTCTGCAAGCATGAGGACCTGAGTTCAAATCCCCAGCATCCACATAAAAAGACAAGCCAGGCATGCCTGTGTGGTTTGTGTGCTTGTAACCCAGGTGTTGGGAGTTCAGAGACAGGCAGATCCCTGGTGGTAGCTAAGGCCAGGCCAGCTAAAACAATGGGCTTTAGGCTTAATGGAGACACTGTCTCAAGGGAATGAGGGAGAGAACATTAGAGGAGGGTATCCAGTGTTCTCTGCTGACCTTTGCATTATGTGCACCAGCGTACACAAGTGTACACACACACACACACACACACACACACACACACACGTGCACACATGCTCACTTCACTCTCTCTCTCACATACACACAGATAAACTAATGTCACTGTCAGTGGACAGTGTCTCATCAGAGCACATGTGACTAACTTCCAAGCAAAGAGTGAGTGGTAGTCACGCCCACCTCCTGAAGCACACACAGGGGAAGCCAGTGCCTTCCTGAGAACCTTGGCCTTTCTCAAGGTTAGGGGAGAGTTACTGTGGAGGGTCTTTCTATAGGTCATCAGAGAGACTGAAAAAAACAATAAAATAGTCTTTTTTTAAAAATTGACTTATGCCCAATTGTTTTATGTAATAAATTCAAAATCAAAGCAGAGAGAGTCAGCTGCAGGGTCCCAAACTCAGCATGTGCAATTGAAATCTGTGACCTGTCCCATCCCGTGTGTCTCTCCATGTCCAATTGGAATCCAGGATCTTTCTCATCTCCTGTGTCTCTTGTGCTCTCATAACTAATACAGACATGCCGTAGGCTCCACTCCAGGTTTCCTTACTTAGTTAATGTGGTCACCAGCCATGGCACCCAGACATCCACCAAGCACCCTAGGCTCTCATTTCTCCCAAGCAATGATAGAATCAACNCAGTCTTCCTTTTCCCACTAGTGCTGTGGCCTTGGCTGGGACTCCCACTGCTTCTTGCTGGACCATTCCGACAACTGTCTTTGAGCTGTTCTTCCCTCTAATTCGTCATCCATTAGCTTTTAGGCTGGCATTTAAAAACATTATGCTTTTTCCTTCACTTAAAATATTTCCTTGGGCTGGAGAGACGGCTCAGCAGTTAGGAGCATTTGCTGCTCTTCCGGAGGACAGTTTAATTTCCAGCATCTGCAGGTGGCTCACAACTGTCTGTAACTCAAGTTCCAACGGATCCAATGTCCTCTTTGGCTTCTGAGGGCATGAGGCATGCATATGGGTGCACAGGCATACATGCAGAAAAACACTCATATTCTTAAAATGACTAAGAAAGGGCATGAACTACTCTTGCAGAGAACTTGAGTTCAGTTCCTAGTACCCACATCTAGCAGTTAACAGCTGTCCCTAACTCCAGCTCCAGGGGGATCTGACGCTTCTGTCCTTCACTGACACCTGCACCCCACCTGCCCCCACACATACCACACATACATATAATTTTAAAAGAGAAATCAGGAATATTTAAAAGTGTTTCCTATGGCTCCCTGCTAGAGGATGTCTTTCTGTATGCTGTGAATATATGTTGTTCCCATTGGTTAATAAATAAGCTGCTTTGGCCTATGGCAAGGCAGCTTAGAGGCAGGTGGGAAATCGAAGGAGAGAGTCAGAAAAGAGAAAGGCAGAGTTTGGAGAGAGGCGCCAGCCTGCTGCCCAAGGAACAGCATGCCAGCAGACTGGTAAAGCCAGGGAACATGTGGCAAGACATAGATTAATAGAAATAGGCTAATTTAAGATATAAGAGCTAGCTAGCAAGAGGCCTGCCATAGGCCACTAAGTCTGTAAATAATATTAAGCCTCTGAATGGTTATTTTATAAGCAGCTGCAGGACCGTGGGGCCGGGTGGGACTGGAGAAACTTCCGGCTACAGCTCCCTTTGTATGTAGGCATCAGGCTAAAATTCCTGATAATTTTCCTCACATTCTCCTCATGTCTCACTTGGTGATGCTCCTCCCAGATATTCCACATGAAGGGACACTTGTTGGGTCCTGGAAGATTCAGGCTGAAAAGCCATTTTTGCCCAGCTGTTCTCAGGGCCTACACATAGCCTTTCTTATCTCCTCCAAGACTCTCCTTAGGGAGACTCAACTCATAGGCTGCAACTTTTGTCAAAACTTCCAAGTTGAAGACTTCAGGGACTGCTCAGTGCTAAAAGCAGGTGCTGAGCAAGCAAGAGGATGAGAGTTTGGATCCCTAGATCCCACATGAATACGGGGTGGTGGCTCCTTTGCCATTCCCACACTCAGGAAACAGAGACCGGATCTCTGAACCAAGTTGGCTAGTCAGAGTAGCCATATTGGCAAGCTCTAGGTTTGATGGAGAGACCCTGCCTCAAAATGAATAAGTGGGAGACCCTGTCTCAAAACGAGTAAGTGGAAAATTATCAAGGAAGATTTTCAATATCAAGCTTGGGTTTCCACACACGTGCACACACATGTTCACCCATATACATGTGTGCATGCATACCACACACATACATATAAAAAGAAAAACAAACTTGGAAATAGGCCTTCACCTCATTCTTCCAACTGACCAGATCTCTCTTCTACATACTCAAAGGCTTTGAGTGGTTTCAGCACGTAGTGCATTCCTTTACACTGGTTACAGGTATATCTCCACTAATGGATTACAAATGGCTAGAAGTGGAGGCAGTGTGCCATCCATTCACTATTCACTCCCAGGGACTAGAACAAAGTTAGGTTTTCAGATATTAGTTGAATTAATGGGCAAAAGGGACAAATGTAAATCTTCAGAGACAAATATTTTAACAGAACTCTAATTCTTTTCTCCGCAATTGTGACATCAAATAATAGAGACTTGAACTGAATGAAAGCTTCTTTAAAAACATGGTGAGTGAGTTCTCACATCAGAGTCCTGTTTCTTTGGCTCTTGTGGCAAGTTAGGCAGAAACGTACTTTGGTGCAGATCATTACAAAGAGAGATTTGTATTATTTTTAGACAGACGAGGCAGAGAAACTGCAGATGTGAAAATCAATTAGATTTGTCAAAATCAAGTCATCTTCCAGACCATCATAAACAGCCTGGCTTGGTGCAAGAGAACAAAGGAATTCTTCAGTTTGCAGAAGACCTTTCTGCAGCTAGAAAAAAGGGTTGGAAATTGGCTGGGTTTGACCTTTTCATCGTCCACAATGTAAGTGAGAGGAATGCATTTGGAAAAACAAAAAACAAACAAACAAACAAACAAAAAACCCTGACTCACTGTCGTTACGATTTATCCACCCTAGAGAGTATTCATTCCAGGAGCCTTGAAACGAGGGGCAGGCTCCAAGATCTTGAAATTCTTTTGTCTGCAAATTTCTGGCAGCCTTAGAAGCCACCACAGTGATTTTCCTACTGCCTAATCTGCTGATAATTTGCAGCTGTGTCAAAGCTGATGTTGACAAGAAGCAGCATGGCCAGCTCCTGCCCACATGGGACTCTGAGGAGCCTGAGCAGGTTTAGGTCAGAGTGACCAGCGGTGGTTCAAATCCCACTGAGGGTCTGTGTCATCTGCGTGGGGGAATTTTCAGTTTGGATTCTTTCAATATTGAATATTTCAGAATGTCTAAGTCCGTATAAGCCCCAGATTCTTCATCCACATTAAGACATAGCTTCAGGGCTGGAGAGATGGCTCAGCAGTTAAGAGAATACTGCTCTTGCAAAGGACCCTAGCTCGATTCCCAGCACACACATCAGTGGTTCGCAAACATCTGTAACTCCAGCTCCTGGGAAATCCGATGCCTCTGGCCACAGCAGACTACATGTGCACACACCGGTTGCATGGCCTGGCAGGCTTGTCTTAAGCTTATCTTTTTGTTTTCTTATTTTTTTGAGACAGGGTCTTGCCATGTTGCATTGCAATTACTGATATCCACTACGTAGCCTACATTGATCTTGAACTCATCGTGGTCCTCCTGCCCCAAATGCTGATGTTACAGATGTGCACTGCCATGCTCAGATTAGGCTTATCTTAAGTTATGACTCTTTTTGTTTTTGCTGTTTGTTTAAAAAATGTTTCTATGAGGTATTTTTTTTTTAATGCGGGAAAAGTTTGAAGCCTGGAAAAGTTAAGGTCATCTGAAGGCTTTAAACCTTGGAATAATTGAAATCATACTAATTTTGGCTGTCTAAATGCATCCTTTCAGAATGCATTAGCTGTTCTTTAAGCCACTTACTGAAGAAACTAATGTCGTTCATTACCAAAACAGAATCCTTGTTAAGTGCCTCAGGGTACAGGGAATGGAAAGGAAGGCACTAATTGAAATATAGAGATCAGGGAATTGAAAAACTACGTAAAAAAAATCTTGTTCCCTCCAAAAAATAGCGTCCTTCATTTGCCATTCTGAGATGAATACAAATGAGAAGGAGAGGCATGTTTCCTGGCACAGAGCAGGAGAGTTACTATTTGGAAGCAAACAAACATATGAAGTTGAGCAGTGGGTCTCTGTACGTGGTCCCTTCCCATACATCTGACACAAGGGCCATCAGAGACCTGTGACACCACTAAACCATCCTTCACTCTTTCCCCCACTTTTGGGTAGGAATAGTTTGACCTAAGCTAAAAAGGTCACTGCATCTTTCTCTAATATTCACAATGCTATGGTAGAATTAGGCTTCAAAAACCAAATTACAGTAAAATGTGAAATGTAACCGATTTTCATAAAGTAAGTGGCTTTCGGAGCTGGAGAGATGGTTTAGCGGTTCAGAGTACTGGCTGCTCTTGCAGAGGACTCAGGTTCACTGTCAGCTCTCTCATGGCAGCTCAACGCCACCTGTAACTCTAGTTTCAAGAGATCCAACTTTCCCTTCTGGCCCCCTCGGACACTGCATGCACATGTTACACAGACTCAGGCAGGCACAACTCTCATTCACATAGAATTAAAAACAAATACATGTTTAAAAGTAACTAGTTTTCACTAGGGTATTATTATCTCTGGAGTATATTAAAGTTGAGTAGTGCCTTGCCACTTCCAAAAAGTTTTTGTACTTGGGATTTTCTTATAATGAGGAGTTTGACAGGTCACACTTTTATTAACATCTTCATCTAAAGATGCAAAACCTGAATTTTAGAGAAATTAAGACATTTGACAAAGACTTCTACACAACTAAGAAGCTGGTTATGTTTCACCATAACAGATCCGCAGATGCATGCTATACTGTCCCTATACCCTGAAGAGCAGTTAACAGGAGACAGAATAGAAATAGTAACTGGGTGTGTAAGTTGATACAACTAGAGAAGTATTAGCAAAATGACCTGGGTTGTCTCCCATAGTAGGTCTCCATGAACACAGTTGACTGACAGGTAGGTTTGGCAAAAATGTTAAGTCAGCTGAGCAAAAAGAGAAAAAAAAAACAACAAACCAAAACACCCGTTCACTCTAAGTCCTTACCTTGCAGCGGGACCCAGGACAGCAAGCTGAGAACTCCCCACCACATGTTGACTGTGCTGAACACACTCTTTGACAGCTTCCTGTAGGTTCTGAAGTACAGGCAGGCTTTTGAAGGGAGGAGGCTGTAGCTCTGTGACCTTACATGGGCCAATTCCTCCACCCACTCTGAGCGCCTTCTTAGTTAGCTGCCCCTCAAACACCTCCTGGTGGAACATCTTGGGGACCACAGGTGTCAGATCCATCATGGAGAGGTGTGAGTGAGTTGCTGATGTCAAACCCTGCTCTGCCACAAGTGGGTAGTGATGGTAAGCCAAATGACTGAGGCTTTGGGGAAGACAGAGGGTAGAAATGGTGAAAATGTCCCTGTCTAGTGAGGTCATCTTTATTTTTGCTTTTCTAGTTTATTAGGCAAGTTAGTTATAGCTAGGTAATTTTTTGCCCGACCTTCTTAGATATTTTGTATTTACAACTTGGACAACAATTTTTAGTGGTTGTTAGGGTATATATCAATTCACTCATTGGCTTTTGAAACCTGCACATTCATCTACTTATCTATCCTTCCATCTACTTACCAATCTACCCATCCATTCACCCTTCCTTCTATCTCTCCACATATTCAACCAACTCTTTCTTTTAATATTTATTTACTTGTTTATTTATTTTATATCCTGACCACAGTTTCCTCTCCCTCCTCTCCTCCTGATCCCTCCCTCCCCCCATCATCCACTTCTCTGTTTCTATTCAGAAAAGGTGGGCCCCCCATGGATATTGACACAACATGGCATATCAAGTTGTAGTAGGACTAAGCACCTCCCTATGTATTAAGGCTGGGCAAGGCAACCCAGCATGTGGAATTGAGTCCCAAAAGCCAGTAAAAGAGTCAGAGACAGCCCCTGTTCCCTCTGTTAGGAGTCCCACAGAAGACCGAGCTACACAACTGTAACATATATGTAGAGGGACTAGTTCAGTCCCATGCTGGCTCCCTGGTTGTCAGTTTAGTCTCTGTGAGCCCCTATGAGCCCAAGTTAGTTGATTCTGTGGGTTTTCTTGTGATGTCCTTGACACCTCTGGTTTGTACAATCCCTCCTCCCTCTCTTCAGCAGGACTCCCTGAGCTCAATCCAACGCATGGCAGTGTGTCTCTGCATCTTTTTCCACTAATTTCTGGATGAAGCCTCTCTGATGACAATTGTGGTGGTCACCAATCTATGAATATAGCAGAATATCATTAGGCATCTTACTTTGAGTTTTTTTTTCTCCAGTTGTTTTTGGTTCTATCCTAGGTCTCTAGGCCATCTAGTCTCTGGATCCTGGCACTCTAGGCAGTGTCAAGAGTGGGCTCACTCTTGTGGTATGGGTCTCAGGCTGGACCAGCCATTGTTGGCCACTCTCACAATCTCTGTGCCACCCCTTATCCCAGGACATCCTGTAGGTCAGACAGACTGTAGGTCAAAAGTTATGTGGCTGGGTTGGTATCCCAATCCTTCCACTAGTAGTCTTGCCTGGTCACAGGAGATGGCCAGTTCAGGCTACAATCTGCTATTGTTAGGAGTCAGAGTTTCCCTTGTACCAGGTTTCTACCTGACACCAAAAGGCTTCCTTTCCAGTTGTCTCTTTCAGTACTCTCTCCCATATCCCATCCCTACCTGATCCCTTATATTTCCATCCCCCCCCAGTCCACCCACAAAATCTCAGATCTTCCCAGGGATATTTGAGAGTCACCCCTGGTTACCTAGCTTCTCTGGGGTTGTGGATTGTAGCATGATTATCCTTTACTTTAAATTAATATCCACTTATGAGTGAGCACATACCATGCCTATCTTTCTGAATCTGATTTTTTTTCTAGTTTCATTCATTTGCCTGAAAATTTCCTGATGTCATTGTTTTTAACAACTGAGTAATACTTCATTGTGTAAACGGACATTATCTTTATCCATTCTTTGGTTAAGGGGCATCTAGGTTGATTCCAGGTTCTGGCTATTATGAATAAAGCTATGAACATAGCTGAGCAAATGTTCTTGTGGTATGATTGAGCATCCTTTGGGTCTATGCCCAAGAGTGGTATGGCTGGGTCTTGAGGTAGATTGATTCCAAATTTTCTGAGAAACCACCATATTGGTCTCCAGAGTGGCTGTACAAGATTGCACTCCCACCAGCAATGGAGGAGTGTTTCCCTTGCTCCATCTCCAATATGAGTTGTCACTTGTGTTTCTGATCTTAATCATGTTGACAGGTAAAAGGTAGAATCTCAGAGTCATTTTGATTTGTATTTCCTTGATGGTTAAGAATGTTGAATGATTCTTTGAGTGTTTCTCAGCTGTTTGGGGTTCTTCTGTTGAGAATTCTCTGTTTAGATCTGTATCTTATTTTTAAATANGATTATTTGGTTTTTTGATGTCTAGTTTCTTGAGTTCCTTACATATTTTGGAAATCAATCCTCTGTCAGATGTGGGGATCGTGAAGATCTTTTCCCATTCTGTAGGCTGCCATTTTGTCTTATTGATGGTGTCCTTTGCCTTACAAAAGTTTTTCAGTTTCATGAGGTCCCATTTATTAATTGTCTATCTTAGTGTCTGCCATATTGGTGTTCTGTTCAGGAAGTTGTCTCCTCCTGTGCTAATGCATTCAGGGCTATTCCCCACTTTCTCTTCTATCAGGTTCAGTGTAGCTGGATTTATGTT
Source organism: Neotoma lepida (assembly GCA_001675575.1). NCBI lineage: Eukaryota > Metazoa > Chordata > Mammalia > Rodentia > Cricetidae > Neotoma > Neotoma lepida. The sequence goes on from LZPO01087143.1 coordinate 805,000, forward strand.
AAGGTCTTTCATCCATTTGGATTTGAGTTTTGTGCAGAGTGACAGATATGGATCTATTTGCATTCTTCTACATGTTGACATCCAGTTATACCAGCACAATTTTTAACAACCTCTTATATGCCTTTCTAAGATGAGCAGACACGGGACAAAAATTTCCTGTTTTTTTTTTTTTTTAGAAAAATATGCTCTGGTGAGAGATTTAAAATACGCAAATAATTTCAGTTCACTCCTCTCATTAATTGAGATAGACTATTTCATCTGTAATAGGTTGCCACAAATAGGTGAACATAAGGCTGAATGGATGCTCTGTTTGAGATGTAATCACTATTCTTTTAAAAATGTATTTTTACGTATATGAGTGTTGTGCCTGAAAGTATGTCTGTGTACCTTGTGCGATCTTGGTGCCCACAGAGGCCAGAAGAAGGCATTAGATCCCTAGAACTGGAGTTATAGGCAGTTGTTATCTGCTATGTGGGTGCTGGGAATAGAATCCAGGTTCTCTGGAAGAGCAGTCAGTGCTCTTAGCCACTGAGCCATCTCTCCAGCCCTAACACTACTCTTTTTATTCTGATGTCTAAAAGGATGTTTGACATAATTTTTCTAGCACATTAAAGAAGATCTTGCTGTTATGGAATGTCCCTGACTGGATGTTGTATTTAAATTTCACTCTCTGGCTGGTCTGTGTTGGTTGTGCAGCCTTTGGGTCATGGTGCTTATCTGGTCTACATAGTCTGTGTTGGCTGTGCAGCCTNTGAGTCATGGTGCGTAGCTAGTCTACATAGGCTATTGGGAATGGAACATCAGAGGTCACGGTCATCTTTAGTTCTGGTCTAGCTTTCTGTTTTCCTGTCTGCCATGATAAGAGTAAACAGCAAATACTGCTGCTGCTATGGGTGGTAACCCTTGAGCTACCATGCCACTCTAGTCTAGCTGTGATGGAGTATGTATCTGAAGCCATGAACCAGGAACTGTAGATCTAGGGGGATCTGATGTCCTCTTCTAGATTCCAAGAGCACATGCACTCACACATGCACAAGCACACACACACACACACACACACACACACACGTACATGAAAAAGAACACTTGTATACACATAATTTAAATTTTGAAAGAATTTTTAAGCAATAACAAAACTTTTTAATGTCATAAGAGGTTTAATGCCTCAGAGGTTAAGAACAGTCCCCGAAGGAAATGTTGCAAAGCTAGCTGGTGTATGACGCGTTCTTGTGGTCTGCAAAGTCCTTCCTACTCACTCGTTAAACTCCACTTCAGCCCACAGCCCACAAGTGGCCAATGGGGAAAAATTACAGACTGTGACTGTTCAGTGGGTAGAGAGAAATGATGAAGGAGGGCCATAGTGGTCAAGGACCACCTTTCAACTGTTTTCTAATGGAAGTGTGTGTGGTGACCACCTGGTAGGTGGGAGGCCTCACTAGTGAGAAATAGCTTCCCCGTGACTTTTCTGCGTTCTTAGCTGGAACCCAACAACAAAAGATAGAGTAAGAAGAGGAAAAATCGTTTGTCTTCGTGTGGACTTCAAACGTGCATGTGCATGGGAGACACCAGCCATCGAGCAAGTGTCAAGGGGGTGGCTTAGAACTCTAAAACAGCGTTTTCAGAGAACAATGGAGTTTTAGAGAAGTTGCAATATAGTGTAAAAGGATGGCGAGTCTGAGGAGGGGGGCAAATGTGTGGGGAACGAACAGGTAAGAAAGGCTGGTTAATAAAGCTTTTTACCAAGTTCCTCTGGTGCCCTCTGGAGGCTGGGAAGGGCTCACACTCATCTCCAGCAAATGACGGGTGTCTTCAGAGCCCAGGGAGGAGGATGCCTTCGAACATGGATGCCCTGCTTTTTAGCAAGGAAGGAGGAGGACGGAGACTACTTAGTTTCTTGTTGATTATTTTTATCTTCTTCTTAGGTGCCTCAGCTCAAAATCATCCTTATACCAGAGAGGCACGTTTGGAAGGGACACTTTCTGGGAAAGGCCACAGTTCTCCACAAGAACCACGAAAGGTTAAGAAGAGAGCATCAAACAGATTGTGGGTGTGGTTTCCACTTCAGGAGATCCTTGTGTTTTGTTTCATGACTCTCAGGGACTAACATTGGATGGGAAGATGAAGAGGTCAGATTTTAGATAAGCAAGCATCCTCTCCATTGCCCACCATTATCCTGGTTTAACTGTTGGCAGAGATGGAAGCTAAGGAGGAAAGAACTACTAAATAGGCTACAGATGGACATCTTAAGGGTCAGAACAAATAGGATTTCCCCANGAGCAGATGCTACTGGGATTTTTGTAGCAGTTACAAGAGGACCTTCACTTTCTTTTTGACCTTTCATGCTCTTGTGAAGAACCCTGGCCTTTCCCAGCCAGACACAGTGGTGGCCTAGCCTGTTTCCCAGCAGCTACTGCTGCTAATTCACACTTCGGGCAGGATTTTTTCAAGTACTGTTGTAAAACTTGCTGTGGAGTTTCTAAGCTAGACCACNAGCTTTTGAAATCACGGATCCAGAAAATGTTTCTCAGGAGCAGCAAAGATCATGAGATGACAGCAGACATGTATAACTGTAATTAATGAGGCAATTCCACGTAATTTATCTAGTAATCAAGAGAGATTTATTTCTGGGATAACTTACAGCTAATGTGGGGTTGGTTACAGGATCCAGGAGAGATGAGGTACAATCCAGCTTCCAGGACCACAAGGGATCAAGAAGGAAGCACGTATGCACCTGGAGTCTTAAGGGGCTCCCTCTCAGCCATGCCCCAGGGGGGAGTCATAGGCAGGTGTGGCAGTTATCTGCTACCATACTAGGGGCAGTGTTTCAAGGTGAAAGCTGGAACAGCTACCCACTACAGACATGAGAGAGATGGAGCCTGCCTCCTCACCTACACTTAGCCAATAGCAGTCACATCGCCTTGGCATATTTATTGTCTCTTAGAATCAATTCCCTCATCTTTAAGATGAAAAGAATAATCATGGCCCTCAGGGACTGGAAGATCTGAATTAAACACAGTACCCTGAGCACCTTTTGGTATAGAGATCTTCAGATCTAGGTGGCTGGGGTTGCACCTCAGCAACAATGGCAGGATGGGTCAGCTTGGAAAAGGGCACTGCCCTAGTTATCTGTAAACTGTCAACTTGACACAGCTACAGTCACCTGAAAAGGGAGCCTCAGTGGAGAGAGTGCCCAAATCACACCAGCCTATGGGGCAATTATAAGGAATTATTGTGTGTTAATTGATGGAGGAGGGTCCAACCCACTGTGGGCGGCACCATTCCCTATGCATGTAGTCCTGGAACGTGTAAGGAAGCTAGCTAGCTAACCATGAGTCTGAGCAAGCCAGGATACAGTGTATCCTGTGTTTTCTGCTTCAAGTTTCCACCCTGACTTCCCTCAGTGTGGACTATGACCCGGAATTGTAAGCCAAATAAATCCCTTCTTTCTCTAAGTTGCTTTGGTTATGGTGTTTTTCTCCGTATTGGAGATGAGATTAGAACAAAACTTACAACTAGACTTCTGCTTTTAAGACTTCTACCTGGAAATTCTGCCCTAAGCTTTCATGGAGGTGGGAGGTTTAATTTAATCAAATGGATGATTCTGGAAACAGCCCAAATACGAGTTGATTTCAGAAGAAAATTGTCCTGCCTTGCATGCCCAAGGCCCTGACAACCCCTAGTATCTTAGCAAAGAAAAGAAAAGAAGGTGAGGAAGATGAGGAGAAGGAGGAGGAGGCAGGTAGATTGTAACTTAAATGAATGACTACAGAATAGCCAAGGCCACTTTCAGGTCCCAGTTCACAGATAGGTGACTGCCCCCGTGTCTTAACCTGTAAATGAGGAGAATAGAGGTAAGTCATGAATTTCTAACTACATTCTGAAAAACCTAAGCATCCCACTGGTGTCTTGGCTTCTGCAATATTTTCATGAAGTTTCTTGAACAGTTTTAGATGGGCATAGTGGGTACATGTCTAATCCTTGCACTCAAGAAAGAGAGGCAGGAGAATCAGGACTTTGAGGCCAGCCTGGGCTACATATGGAGTTCTGTACCAGTCTGGGATATATGCAAGATGCTATTTCAAAACCAAAACAACCAAGAAACAAACAAACAAAATGAAACAAAAAGATTTAGGCTATTAGCCTCGGCCCCGAGAAGCACACTGGCATGGTTATTGATTCTCGGCTTTAGGGCTTCTTTGTCATGTGACTGTGTCATGTAACTGTGGGCAAGCTATTAAATATCTCTAAGATTCAGCTTCCTCTCTCTTACATCAGAATAGTAGGGCTGTCAAGAAGATTGAAGGTGCATAGGTGTTGAGGAGATGGCTCAGTTGGTAAAGTGGTTGATGCCACAAACTCGAGGACCTGAGTTTGATCCCCAGAAGGCACCTAACAGCCAGACATAGACGCTGCACTGAGGAGGCAGGGACAAGAAGATGCCCAGGGCTTGCTGACCAGCTGAGCTAGTCAAGTCAGAGAGCTGTAGGTTCAGAGAGAGATTGCATTCCTTTAATTCCAGCCCTAGAGAGGCAGGCTAGTCTCTATGAATTAGAGACCATCCTGGTCTACATGGAGAGTTCCAGTCCAGCTAGGGCTATGTAGTAGGACTCTGGGTCAAAAACAAAAATGTGGAGTGGCCGGAGAGGTGGTTCAAAGGTTTAAGAGTACTGGCTGCTCTTGCAGAGGACATGCATTCAATTCCCCACAGCTCACATCAGACAGCTCACAATCATCTTTATCTCCAACTCCAGGGAATCTAATCCCCTCTTGTGTCCTCTGTGAGCACCCATACACACAGACAGATGCATATACACACTCAAATAATATTTAAGTAAAAACAAGGTTTATTATTTTTTTTTAAAAATAAGATGAAGAGGAATTGAGGAAAATACCAACATTGCTCTCTGGCCTCCACATATGTGTGCACATACCTGAACACATATGGACATGTACACACACACACACACACACACACACACACACACACACNACACACACACACACACACACACACACACACACACACACACTAAGTAAATTAGTGAACAAACAGACAAACAAATAAATGGTGCATGTGTCAGGGCATGATAAATACAAATGTTCAGTAGANGCTGCCTGTCACTTAGCTAGTCCTGGGGCAGCCCCATCTCTGAATCTGTTATTAGAGACACTAGTTTTTGTCCCGGACTCTGTGAGCTTCAGCTGGCATCCTCAGGTTTCACCACATTCTGCCTTAGCATTTGTCACACTCTTCCTGTAAAGATCAAAGAGCAAATCCTGAGCCAGTCCTACTACTCAACCTGCACGGGGAACCTCCTCCAAATATTCCTTGTACAGTCCTTTGCCATGACCAGTTAATTCGTTCAGTGGTCACTCATTAGGGTCATAGTGGCCGGTGGGTCTTGTCAAAGTTTCTACTCATCTTCCTGTGTATTCACTGTCTGGCTCTCTACTCCATAATGGCCAATCCTTGGCTTTCTCTTGTGCCACTGCAGCATCAGTGTCCCTACTTTACTAGGAGCATGTCACTCAGTGACTATAGAAGGGCAAATAAGTCCATAACCTCAATATCTTAGTGTCTTTAAAAAAGTGTAGGTTTGTCCCTGAACAATTATTTTACTGCATATTATGGTTATAATTATCATCATCATTATTATTATGGGTGAGGGAGGGCTGCACGACCACAGTGCCTCAGGAGGTCAGAATCCCACTGTGAGTTCTCAAGGTAAAACTGAGGCTGGCTTTTGTGTCAAGCATTTTCCCTACTGAGCCATCTCAATGGTCCCTGTAGTTCTTTCACACAGTGATTTCCTAATGCCTGGTCTCTGCCTTGCAAAATTATTACTAAGATCAAATAAAAACAATTTAATTATGCTGTATTACATAAAAGGATAGTGTGGATCATTCAAGCAACTGTCTAAACAAAACACAAAATTCAGCCATGTGTCGTGGTGCATGCCTGCAAAATCAGTACTCAGGGAGTTGAGGCTAGGGCATAGTTTGAGGCCAGACTAAGCTATATGGTAAGAGTCTGCCTCAGACAAACTTCCCAACCTCAACAATAAGGTCCCCACAGACGCTAACCAACACATCAACTTTCACTATTCTCTTCCTCAGCAGCTCACTCACAGGGAAAAAAAAGAGAGACAGTATCTATATGAATGAAGCTTTCATTACTCACCCCCCATATTCNCGGGCAAGTGGAACAGTCCGAGAGTTTTCTCTTGGCCTTAGTAAAGCAGTTATCTACGTATCAGCATGTAGCATTTTGTTACTATTGGCATATGGTATTAAGTATTTTATATCCTTTTCCCATTTGATTCTTCAAAGCACGCTGGCAAAAGAAAGAAGGAAGGAAGAAAAAAGGGAGAGACATAAGGAAGGAAGGGTCATTACTGTGCTCATTTACAGGTGAGGTGAGTTGGAGGCATGCAACAGCCAACTTGAGCCAGTGTCATGCCCAGCTTTGGTCCTGGAAGCATTGCTTTCAGTAGCCTGGTCTTCTTCTCTAGTGATAGGTAAACCTTGTGGACGGCCCCAAGAACACAAGGACAGCTAAAAGCTGAATAGGCCAAGACATCTTTTCCTGTCCAGAAGCAAGCAATCTGGGGTTCATGTGTGTATTTCTGGAAAATGCAGTCTTCTGTTTGAGAGGAAGATGTTTTTGGTGGGGAAAAGGTCCTGACACAGGACAAAACAAACCCCAAAAATAACGAACCAAACCCCACAAACAATGAAACAAACTCCACAAGCAATGAACCAAACCCACACAAACGAGAAGCTCCACATTTTGCTGATGTCAGCAGACTCGAAGCACGCTGAGTAAGTTTTTTCTGGATGTGCAGCCAGCTTTTGCACACATTGCAAAAGGGCAAAATGAGTTTGAGAATCTTTCAAGCGGAGACCAGCTGAGAACCAGCCAGAAGGCTAAACATAACCTGGTCTTTTGGGTAGACTCCAGTATTAGCCACTGTATTTCCTCAGGAAGTGGACTCCGCCAGGGTTGTGGATGGCTGTGTAGATGAAAATCTGTATTCATGTCCTGGGCACAAATTTGCTTTCAAGGCTTATTTCAAAATCTTNTTAGCTTAACATACAATTCAGAAATAGAGCCTATGACTATAGAATGTAGCCTGAGCTAGATTTGTGTCCCCACCCCATGTCTTTCATGTTTTTGCTCAGCAGATGATGCTTGGTACACCACACCTTCTTGAAGTGGTCACTGACGGGGAATGATGCCAGTGGGGTTCAGAACTGCCCCCCTCACACATGTCAACTTGGTGTAACTGAGGATTTTAAGATGGAGTTTGAAAATGACACCAAGAAGGTCACTCCTAACACGGGTGCCATTATCCCCCAAAGCAGATCATAAGACCTACAAAGGGTGTTCTGAGTCCCTCCCCCAAGCAGATCCCAGAACCCTTCTGTGAGAGGGACTATTTCAACAACCGAGACAAGGGGGCTTTCTTGTCTCTGATGATAGAGGGAAGAAAGGAGAAACCAAGCAGCGACACAGCTGCTGGCAACTTGTTACAATTAGATCATATTATTTGCTCTACTATGTTTCTCCACAACCATCCACTTTCCCGCAAAGTTAGCATTAAAACATTTAGGCTTTAGCCCTGTGTGGTGGTGTGTGTCTGTAATCCCAGCCTTGCAGAGTGGAGCCAGGGAGCCAGGAATTTAAAGCCANAACACTAGTTCAAGGCTAGCTTGGGCTATGTGAGTCTCNGTGTCAAAAACGTAACTAAAACCAATTATGTACATGTATATGGTTAGGCTTTATTGTGTTCTGAGTCTTGGGTCTTCATTTCTTTATGAAGTTTCCCATGCTNTATAAAAGTTAAACTTGTCTGTTTTTCTTTTGTTAATTTGTATTTGTCATAGGAGCTGTGGCCTTGGATCAGTTGATGGAAAGGTATCCTACGTCNCCTACAGTTTGCCTAGGATCAACTAGAGGAAAGATGGAGCACGCTCTTTCAGTGACTACTGGATGCCTCACCAGAAAGGACCCGAGATCCACAGAGCTGCAAATGGATCCTCCCCTTTCCATTAGCANCTAGCATCCCTCTGACCCTCCATTGGAAGAGTGACACTCTTAACGGTCGCCTGCACAGTCACAGTGACCACAGTACCATCCGAAGACGTGATAGGAAGTGACCACACTCGGCATTTAATCTGCAGTTTCTCTGGATCGACTGAGGACACAGTTTCTTTTTATTACATCATCTGTGAACCATTTCAGGGGATATGGTCCTGGAATGTGGTGAACTGACCACAATGCTGTCACAGCTCTGTCAGGAACATCAGCGTCTCAGCCAGCAAGCACAAATGCCGCAGGGAGTGTACAAGGAATTTGGCAGTACAGCTAGNTGTGGTTTTCTCTCTATTTTTGTAATTACAAACTTGTCCCCCAAATAAATACACTGGGATCATATAGAAAAGAAGTGATACAAAAGTCTCATAAGTGAGAAAGAAACTGACACGCCTTCCCAACACAGTAGGTTCAGAGTGGTGTACACATAACTCAAAGGCTTAGGAATGCTGTTTTCATCTCCCTGGCAACCAAAGAAACAGTATACATTGTTTCCATTATACACATGTATCCTGTACAGAGTCCACAAATAGTTGAACAGCTGCAAAATTTCTGTGCAAGTAATGGNGGTTAAGGAGTACCAGGCAAATATCTGTGAGAACTGACTGTACATTATTTGACTACTAATGACCCTAATTTTCAATCTACCCACAGCAAACCTAATACTATACGTATGTAACAGTCCAGTTCTTTTGCATTGAGAGGCAATGCCTATGGTCACTTTCCCAGAAATCAATGGTGAAGTGTTACAAAAGCAAATCCAATTTTAAGTTGTGTGTTTGATGGTGAAAAGCACCCACCTAACAACCCNCCCCCCATTACCTTTGTAACATGGACATTCACCTAAACAGATGTTCAAGACAGGCTGTCCCCTGCCCTCCTTGCCAGTCTCTCCCCTGCAGCGGCACAGGCTCATCATACCAGACCCCTCTTTTTTNCCNTCTCTTGGCATGTGCCAGATTACAATTTAGATGCAAATCTCCAGGAGTCTCATTATCCAACTTGGTGCAGACTTGGTACAGTTGACTGTGCCGACCCTGNGAAGCTCAGCAGGAGACTCATCTGTATNCTAACACATGAATATACGGCGAGGAGACTCAAGAGCAATTCCTCACCGCTGTGAGATGAGCCCCAGCGCCTAGGTTACAGAGGAATGCCATGCTTGGGGCACAGAAGCAAACTTTTCTACAAAGGCAGTGAGCTAGGAACTTCTCTCCTAGTCACCATTCACTGAGTTCCCCATGACACTGGGTAATTGACATAAAAACTTCCTTTTCACAGGACTACAGCTCATAGAGGGGAGAAAATACATCCAGGGCAGAGCTACACATGGCAGGAAGCCCATCTACATGCATTCCAAACAAAACTGGCAAGAAAGTGATCAACAGCGATGTACCAAACCCATATGGCTCCAGAAGGCACGCTAGTAATTAATTAATTTATTTATTGCAAAATCATCTTTCAAATATAAGGTTACTTTAAAATAATTCTTTGGTTAAAGTATAATTAAAATAAGAAGTAGAAAGTCTCCCAGGCCTTTCACTAGAGGGTAAAAAACAAGCTCCTCTCTCAGCTATCAGATGGTCACTTAATCAGCCATTCAGACTGCATGAATCTTAATGCAGAGGGAAAGACACATTTATCTAAATGCTATTGTCACCCTGGGGTGAAGCAAAGGGCTCCTCATAGCCAAGCAGCGATGGTGAGGAGAGCCTGGGAAAAAAGAACAGTGCCAGTGTGTGCATTAACATTCACCAACCATTCCAGCCATTCCACAGAGGAAACCACAGGGACAAAGTCCCACCTAGGAGTAATACCGGAGCATGTGCACACTTGTTAAAGCAGGATGCCGTTTAGACGTGTAATACCATAGTAAACCTTTTCACTAATCTCATTTCCCTTGGTGTATTTCAGATATCAGATGGCTTTCCAACACTTGCCAAAAAAAAAAAAAAAAAGGGAGGGGCGTGAAAAATTTCTTTTTTTTCTCTGCCCTGTCCCNGACTCATTCCTTCTTCCAGTATCATTTGAAAACATGAGCCGCAGATCAAGAACTTGCCTCAGCTTAGGGTCTATTGCCAGCATAGAGCTTTTGTATGCATATGAAATCTGATATGGATGTCTCTTTACTGTGATGTCTCTTCAATGTGATTCAAAGGATGGCTCAGCTGGACCCGATGTTTAATTTTAAGTAGGCAAGTGTGCAATAAGATGTTAATTGAATACAGATCACTCAGCCATTTTGATAAGCAATTTGGGTAATTAAATTTTTCTGTACTCAAGAGTTTTCCACTTAAGTTATTCAGAAACTTACTTCAGATCCTGTCCTCTTTGGCTCTGTCAAAATCGCCCAGGACTCTTGTCTATATTGAATTAAGGACAATAGTACATGGCCCAATCAAAGTGATTCATTTACCTAGACACTTAAGACTAAGAAAACCGAGAGAGGCAGAGGGTAAAACCTAGGAGGAACTGTTTTTTTACAGGCACAGACACTGTCCGTGGCTTCTTGATAGAGTCAAGGAAATCTGATGATTTACTGGGAGTGCCAGATCTGGAGAGGTAGTGGTGAATCATTTTGGATCTGAGTGAACCGTGGGTTCACTTCGCTACAAACACCAGAAGAATGAGTGACAGGGACATTACAGTGGCTGCACAGTAACTTTTCCTTTGAGCCTTTTAATCGGAGTCTTTCCTCCAAGATATCTTAAGGTGATAACTTAATTAATGTGTCTCCATTGAGTTCCATCCATGCCGGAAGCTGGGCCCATGTTCTTTCTGCACTAGCAAAAATCACAGCTTATTTATCAAAATGTAAAACTGGTGACAGATTTCTCTAAGTGTCTTACACACTACACAGTGAACTATCTCATACCAGGCTACTGTCTATGGCTATTCACACAATTAAATAGACATTGATAAGTAACGTTTTGCTTTGATTGTCATTTATTCTTCTTTTAAATACACACACTCTCTCTAAATACAGGAAGCAGGTGTGGCAAGAGTCCACAGACAGGCTGTGACTCTCAACTCCCTTCAAGCAGCCCTATCTTCCGTCTATTTTAAATTATCACAGAAAAGCAAATAAAGAGAACAGCAAAAGGAGCAGCGCAGTTGTAACTGGCATCATTCCAGTCAGTCTCCTGACTTCCTTAAACAATCTAGGACTGGTTTACCTATGGATATTCTGCTACAGTTGACACAGACTGCATGTGTACCACTCGACCCTCGGTACAGCTTCTAAAAATATCCATATTGCACAGAAGGGATTTGCTTTTCTGATCCAAATAATGAATCGAACACAGATCCTTCCAGACGTCAATCTCCTTAATTGNTTAACACAGTCTAGAGCCTGGGTGGGAAGACAGATCTTGACTCAGACTGGCTTAGGGCTTTCACAGCTCATNGGGCTATCACAGGGGTAATTTCAACTTGACTAATACTCTGCAAATCGCCATACCTCCCATTCAATACGTCACCCATTTNTCTTTATTTCCCCCTGAGTATCTCAAAGTGCTTTGGAGAGCAAAAGTGCTTCTCTTCCCATTTCACAGATAGAAGCATGAAGGACCAGGCTGCTCTGGAGATCAAGTGGTGGTCCCAGGGTGAATGCTGGAGTCCTCAAGCAGGTGCCTTGCACACTAGTGAATGGAGTCTGCTGGGGATGGAATCTGCTGTAGGAGCCGAGGACTATTCTTATGGTTTCTAATAACCACCAAAGCACTCCTCACTGTGGCTCTGCCTAACTTGCAAATGGAGTACAAAAGACTATCCCATCCCCAGTTGGACTTGAGACACAGTCCCCTTGCATGTCTCTTGAGGGTGGGGGCAGCTCTCTGGGAGAAGAGTGAGGCTCTTTAGCCATGCATAGCCTGAAGAAGGATGGTAGTCTCTGCTGCAGCAGGTCCAGGTACCCCAGCTTAGGAAGACGATTCTCCAAAGCCATGTTAGCTNGGCAAGTCCAGAGAAGATGGATTTTTTTTTCTCCTTCTGAATCATGCCTTTCTCTCATTGACACAGTCTCACTGTAAGACCCCTAAGCGTGAAAAGAAATATGCTAAATAATTCTGAACTGTCCACTTCATCTGCAGTNTGGGATTTTCCACTGCTATTGAACATCCTGAGAACTCATCTGCAATAGGCCAGTTCTTCCTAGTGCTCAGGTGGCTTATTCTTGCAGCAAGGTCTCTCTCCAATTGAAGCCCCCAGTGGGTCCATGGGTAAGGGGAAGGATGGGTGGGTCTGTCAGCTGCCATATTCCAGTTTCTCCCAATTCTTCACAGGAACAAAAGCCTAGGTATGGGATCTGAAGTCATAGCAGTAAGGAAAGGGAAAAACAGAAGACCAATAGTTAATGCCTTAACCTTGGTGTTGTCACAAGCACTCAAGTGTTTCCAGAGCACACAGGCAGAAATATAAAACCTTTCAAGTCAACAAACATTCCTAAATGGATGAGACTGGTAAATCTAAGGCAACCATGCTAGGATGGATTGGCAGGATCTGGTTAATGGTGAACACCCCACTACGTGACTACAGATTGCTGGCTAATAGCGTGGGAGACAAGAGTAGAAGCATGCACAGTGCTGCCTTAACCATGGGGATGCGTGCCAGATTCAGAGTGGATGTCTGAAACTTGGACAGTATCAAATCCTGTACATGTTTCCCCCCCATATTTACACACCTATAAGGTTTAATTTATAAGTGAGACACAATAGACAAACATCAATAATAAATAAAACAGAACAGTTTTAACAATATCCTATAACAGAAGTCATATGAATGTGCTCACTCCCACCCTGCCAGTATCTTACTCTATAATACTGTATTTTCAGACCACAGTTGACCTCAGGGTTGGGGAGAGACTAGAGTTATGCAATTGTACCAAGGCTTAAACTCCAAATTGCATATCAAGTTTAAAAGGCATACCAAGGACTTATCACATTGCATTTGGGCATAATGGGAAAGAATATTATCCAAGTTTTGTGAGTTAGGGCCTCATGTAGTCCAGACTGGCCTTGAACTCATTATGCAAATAGGATGACCTTGAAGTCCTGATCATCCAGGATCTATTTCCCAAGGACTGGGATTATAGACATGTGCCACCATGTGTAGCTGATTATTCAATTTAAAAAAAAATGTGTCCCCTTTAATCCCAGTGCTCAGGAGAGGCACACAGATCTCTGTGGGTTTGAGGCGAGAGAGCTACTGATCTACAGAGCGAGTTCTANGACAGTTAGAGCTATACAAAGAAACCCTGCCTTGAAAAACCAAAAAAAAAAAAAAAGTGTCAACCTTGTTTTCTCTTCTGTAGGGAGCACAGCACATGTAGTTGTGACATTTGGAAAAGAAACCATGGGCTGTCATGGCAGTCCAGAGCTTAGTTTTGTATTCTGTGACCAGAGGCACAGCCATGGACAAGACCACCAACCTGGCCCNGGTAGCTTACAGACTAATGGGATGNATGCATGTATAANTGAACCTGTTTTTAAATAAGAAAATTGTGATTGAGTTTGAACTAGCGTCTCTGTTCGAAGGGAAAGGAGATAGCCTCCTCACCTGAAGAGGTGTATGTGCGATGTGGCTGATGGAAGGATCCAGATAGGAGGGTAAGGTCAGTCTCCTGGGACCTCTGTCCTGTCTTGGTCCTGAGTTTATCTCTCAGCCTGGTTGTTCCCACATGCTGCTTTTCCTGGCCTGCCTNCTGGGCCTTCTCTTCAGGCTAAGATCTCAGCTGTATTCGTACTTGCCTCTGCTTATTCCTTTATTACTTACAGTTCTTAGCTTCCTTCATAAAACNCTTTCCTCTGACACAGTCCTAATCAAATACNCTACAGAGTTCCACTGAACACATCTTGGCTGAATGAATCAGTAAATGAGTCTTCTCAGCTCAGCAGAAAATTCTGCTTCAGGGAAATTAGCTATCAGCCAGTCACCAAACAGTTATGAAAATGCAAAGTACCACTGGCCCCATAAATGCAAGAGTGAATTACCTTCCGGACCATTTGTACGAAGTCCTTGGAGTTCTGAGGGGACAGGCCTTGGAGTTGGCAGGTACAGGCTTCGAGGGAAGATGCGTGGGCCACAATCAGAATGTTATTTCCTAGGAAATGAGAGAGGCTCATTACCCCGACTGGCTCACTGTACATCACACATATATAGACTGAAATCACATTGCACTCTATAAATATGTATGATTATTANATGNTAATTAAAATTTTTAAAGAAATCNAGGGATAGAGTTCAGAGATAAAACATTTCTATCATGCATAATGTNCTGGACANGTCAAATAAATATGTAAATTTGGGGGAGGAGAATCCACTAAAACACACTTCTTTTGAAAATGTTCAGAATAANATCAAATACNTTGTATGTCATAATAATATCTAATACNTTGTATGATAATTTAAAAAGAACTAAAAATTATTTTCAAAAATAAAAAGTAGACATAATTACAGACTTAAAGGAAGTTATACCCCCACACCCCACTGGGGTAAGGAGGTCTCATGTCCCTTCACCCAGCCTCCCCTGTGACTCCATGTT
>LZPO01087143.1:821555-837242 GCA_001675575.1 Neotoma lepida
AAAGCACACTGCCTGCATCTTTCCAGGACAGTCTTCCCAGCAACACTTGCATATATCCCAAGTCTCTAGGTGACAAAACCAGCTCCAAGGTGACAGCTGACTTGTTTGAGTCTTTAGCTACTTTTAGAGCTGAGATTTGAATCTGAGTCTTGGAAGTGCCCTGTGAACTGAAATTCTTACACAGGACAATTTCTGACAGTGTTCTCTTCAAGATCACCCATCATAGCTGGGTATGCCAGCACAAATCTCAAATTTCAGCACTCANGGGGCTAAGGCAGGAGAACTGCCAGTGGCAGTTGAAGGCTAGCCTGGGTTACCTAGCAAAATGCTTTTGTATAACAGCCCAAACAACCAATCAATCAATCAAATAAATAATCAGTCAACCAACCAATCAAACAAACACAAAACCAAAAGCCCGCCCATTAGGTGCTCTATTTTACTGTCAGGAAACCCAATACTTCTGTGTTTGGAGGAAATTTGCTTCTCCTAATCTTTACTCAACAGGCCCACTTCTCCCAGGAGGAANCTTCCTGATGCTCGCCACCCAACTCTTCCCTGGAGGACACGGACAGGCAGAAGTCCCCACCACTTTGGGATGGACATCTTTGTTCTGGGATGAATTCCTCTTCCTGGCCTTCTCTGTCCACCCCCACCTCTGATGCAGTTCCATGGTCATTGTTGTTACCCTGTCTCCCAGGAGCCCCCTCTCTCTCCCATTCTGTAACAAAAAGCCATGTTGTATGGTCAGGGAGTCACCTTATGGGTAACCACACTGTCATATTTGAGATTTGTATAAATGAAAAATGGGATCCTAGAACCTAGCTCTCCATCTGTTCTTGCCTTTGGCTTCTCCCAGCATCTTGAAGGATGTCCTGATGGTCATGAGGCAGAGTCTAAGTTTCTCCTATAAGCAGGACCTATCCCATTGCTAACTATACCTACAAGGCGCTGTATTGCCTTTAGAGTCAGGTCAGCTTTCAGCTACCTACTGTACCTGGAACTTAAGTGTTCCCTGGTGGTTCTCCCAGCATTCTCCCATGGCTACCCTCTTCTCCAACCTGTACTGGTCCAATCTGTAGTGCAGGCTTTGCCTTGAGCTGCATTCAGAGCTCACCCCACTTGCACCCCACATCTATGACCTCCTTCAGTCCTCTGTTCTCCCTGGCCCTCCCGCTACAACCAAGTGTCAGGGCCCTGTACCCTGCTCTGAAGTGCTTCCCAGTTGGTAGGATACTTTGCTTTTGTTTTTCTTTCTTGGATTCTTGGCCCAGCTCCCTGGCCTGCTTTTTACACACAGCTGGCAGGCTGCCCTTGCTACCTGTGGATGATGCCTAGCTCTGAGTTACTAGCCTGACATGGGTCCCTCACTTAGCTTCCAGTCCTTCCCTCCTGCATGGCCCTTGTTGCAAGGAGTCAAGACTCTTTTCTGTTTAAAAGTCATTTATTTATTTAATTTTATGTGTATGTGGCTGAGTGTATAGAAGTATATAGCAGGAGCATGAGGTGGTCAGAAGAGGCATCAGATCACTTGCAAATGGAGTTACAGACAGTTGTGAACAGTCATGTGGATGCTGGGAACCAAGCATAGTTCTTCTGCAAGAGCAGCAGGCGCCCTTATCTACTGAGCCCTGGAGGCTCTTTAAGCAGAGCATGCTTGACTCTGATTCTGACTCTTGGGACTGCTTTTTGTGTCACCATTTGAGCTTCATTTACTTGCTCCAAACGTCTATTCTAGTGGTTCTCAATCTTCCTAATGCTGTGACTCTTTAAGACAGTTCCTCATGTTGGGGTGATCCCCAACCATAAAATTATTTTCNTTGCTACTTCTTAACTATTTAATTTNGGTACTGTTATGAATCGTTATGTAAATGTCTGTGTTCTCTGATGGTCTTAGGAGATCCTTGTGAAAAGTCATTTGACCCCCAGAGGGGTCTCGACCCACAAGTTGGGAACTGTTGGCCTATTCATTTGGTACNATTTATGACATAGTGGTTAACTCTACCATATTGCCTCTCATATGCTTTACTTTTGGCTTTCTCAACTTATTCATGGAATTAGAGGCTTCCTGTTCCCACTCAAAACTGACAGAAAATGTCACACTGAATTTTAAAATGGAAAAGAAAACCTAGAATAAGAACCATGTTTGATCCTGCAATTCCCAGCATTCATCCTGCCTGCACAACTCGGGGGTGTATGGCCTGGGGACACATCTGGCGTGCAGTGTGAAGCTCAGTGAGAATGCCTTTGCAGGACTTTGTAGGTCATCTTGGGAAATAGCATAGAACACACACACAGAGGAAACTAAAACCCAGCCACCCCAAGATGACTTGGATGGGGCCAGGTGGAGAGAAGGGAGAGTTATTTTACCAATGTCAGCTGTAACCTGACCTCTTTCCCAGCCAGAAAGGTGATGATGGCATTGGCANGGGGATGATATTCTATTGCTATTTCCCCCAAGGAAGAAAAAAACAGTGGCCAGAGAGAGGACAGAACAACATGTGAGGCGTGCTAGCCATGAGTCTGATTTTATGTTATGTTTGAGGAAAGTTAATTCCCTTAAGACAGGGNGTAGCGCAGAGCTGAGTGACTGGGTTATCTTAGTTCCTACCCACAGAGAAGAATAGGGGATGCAGAGAAGGATATTCTCTTCCAGCTTGTCCAGGAACCCAGTGGATTATTCACACTTCAAGTATTTGAAAGGAGAGGCCAACAGAGAGCAGAAGGAAGGAAATTCTATGTAGACTGGTCACTTTGCAAATTCTGCTCTAAGAGAGGGGAGTTTCATTTCCTACTGGAATGGTGGTGATTTCCGGTCTGTCCTCCAAGTGTTTGTGTGGGTTTTTGATTGGTATTGCCACTGTATTATTATTGGTTAATTCTTTACCAGACATGCAGATTGGTCACCCAGGAGCATCAAAAAAAAAATATCCTAGCACAGAGTATGGTCAAATGGAAACAGCAATAAACAGGACTAGAATGGCTACAAGGTAGAACACAAAGAACCTGAGACGCAGAAAAATATTAATAGATGTTAATTTTTTACAATAGTAATTAATGTCATTGTTATTATTTCCATGCATGACCACAAAACATTTCACCATAGGCAAGTCATTTGGACTGTCGTATATATAAAAATGGCTTTCTGGGCTGAGAACATAGCTCAATAGAGTGCTTACATGTCTGTGCGTGTGCAGACACACACACACACCACACACACACACACACACCTTATTTACTTTCACTTTCCAAGATCACAGAAATAATAAATGAACAAAGAAAGAAGAATTAAAAATTCAGTGGAAGCCAGACATGGTGGCCCATGCCTGTAGTCACAGTACTTGGGAGACAGACACAGCAGAATCATGAGTTCAAGGTCAGACTGGGCTACATAATGAGACTCCATCTCAAAAGGATAAAAGAGCAAGTGATTTGGAAAATTTAAAGTAAAAATGGAAGGTGACACAGTACTTCTCACATCCACTGTGTTGTTTTATTACCATCTTGTGTNTATCCCTAAAATATAAAATGGCTTTACTATTACACTGAAGTAGATATAATAAACTTAGGACATTGAACACGAGAGTGGGTGGGGTACGGAGCATAATTTATGCTGACATTAAATACAGAGAAACATTGGGTTTCCCCCAGTTTTGTTTTCTAAAATCACAGCTTGATTTCTACCACTATGAACAACTTCCTGGAGACCTTGCGAGGTCCATCATCTGCTTGATGAACATGGCGTGGTAACAGTGCAGGACACAGGACCCCAGGGAGACAGCAAGTCAGAGGTTACCTGTAGGTTGTATCAACACTCAGGTTGGCTGCAGCTAACTCTGATGGAGGTATCCACGCCGGTAACGTGCTCCCAGCAACCCACTTTGTCCATTCAAATAAGCCCGGCTCGACCCGAATCTTCAAGTGATTGTCTTGTTGTAAACCTTAGGGATGAAGTAAGACGAAGATGAAGAAGGCANTAAATTGTCCGTGGAAAAATGAACCNCAGGACACACTGTTACAAAATCACCAGGCAGAGCAGGATGCACCATGCAAGCTTCCAAAGGAGGGAAGCAACCTAGAGTACTATCCAGCTCTAATGTCTGTAACCACGATGATACGCATGGCAAGATAACCCTAATGGTGTAGCAGTGGCATGATAGCCAACAGCACTCTAATTGGACTTAAGACCTGTTCAATGAGAAGGAAATCATGCCTGAAATCTGGCCAACTGCCGGGGGCTGGTGAAGTCATGGATCTTGGGGGAAAACCTGAAACCACTGTTTTACTAAACCAGAACAATTCCCAACTATATTCTAAATATTCACCTTTATACCCACAGACAAGTATAGTCCTCACCCTTCATCAAGGAAATGCCTTTTGCCACAGATGAAATCCATTACAGAAGACCACAACCAACCAAACGCAGAATTGTGGAGCCCAGTCCCCAAAGATACATCTACAAACCACTCCCACGCCTAAGGTTCAGGTGAACACTGAGAGAGGGAGCAGAGAGANGGGAAGAAACAGAGGATCAGGGAGTTTGCTGCAAGAGTGTGTCTCCTAGGAATATCAGAAGATAGACCCAGAAAGCCTCACAGACATGACTGCCTAAACATGAGCTGAATGAAGAGGACACCAACAGACATGATGGNGGAGGGGGGTGGGGGCAGCCCACGAGGCCTCAGCCCTACATAAGGAACTGTGGGCAACTGGGGAATGCTGAGGTGGTTTTCTCCAGGGAAGAGCNTATCGAATGGCTGTCCAATACTCAATGGTCAGCCTGAAAACATACGTACAAGCAGCATTGTACAAACCGAGCAGGTCGTACTTACGTATGTAGAAACATATATGCACATATGTAACAACCGATGAAGAAAGAGGTCATGAGCGAGAGCAGGGTGGGATGTGTGGGAGGGTTTGGGGGAGGGAAGGGAGGGGGAAATGATGGAATTATACTATAATCTCAAAAAATAAAAAAAAATTTTTTTAATTCCAAGGCAGTGATTCCTACTAGCCTCAATAGATCACTTAAGTTGGAAGCACACAGGTTTGGACAAAGTTTATAAATTTTGTGTTATATAGTGTAAATTGTAAATTTATTTAGTATGTAAANTGTAAAACTATACATAAAGCATGTGTTTAAAAAATGAAAAAAATTTTTGTTTACCAACATGTGCGTTTATTACTCTGACTGCATCTCCACCATGTATGCTGGCTGTTACCTGGTTTAAGAGAAACTTTCCCCTCCACAAGTCANTACTCAATTTGTCCAAGCTTGTGACTCTCTTTTTGCTGTCAGAGAAAAAGTCTTGCTATATACCCTAGGCTGACCTCAAATTCTCAATCCTTCTGTTTGGGCTTCCNNTGGAGTGCTGGGATTACAGGTGTGCACCACCACGCCCCACTCATTTCTACATTATAATTCTTTCTAAATTCCATGATGTCTTACAAAACAAAACTCAAAACCTTCAGCTATTCTCATGGCATCCACTATTGTCCGGTGGCTTACCCTGTACTTGAATGTCACATAAATTACCTGTTTTGTCTATCAGGGAACCCAGTGTCGAATGTTTACACGTGACAGTGCACAAGTTCTGTTTTGTCACAGTGTCTCTCGGAGTAGAAATTTCTCCGTCAGATTCACTTAGCTCTCATTACGCTGCCTTTAGTNCAGTTTCTCTGTGCACAGTAAATACAGAGATGCCTCTGTACTGAGGAAGGCTTACTTAAGGTTAAAGAACAGAGGACTCAAGTGTTGGGTTAAATTCTTTGCTGGCTTCTTTATTTCTGGCTCATTTGTTTGTCAAGTTCAGTCCAACTACCCCCCCGCCTCCCCAGCCCGAGTCTTCCTTCCCATGGGGTGAGAATGGAGATTGCGCTAATGCCAACTTCCACGGATTTTAGGGTGAGAGTTGAGTACTTTTACAGTGATGGAGTTTTTAAAGCCTTCCCAGGCTGTGGGGCACAGTGGTTAGCACCTTTAATCCCAGCACTTGGGAGGTAGAGACAGGTGGATCTCTGTGAGTTTGAGGCCAATCTGGCCAAAAAAAGTGAGTTCCAGGCCAGTCAAGGCTACACAGTGAGACCATGTTTCAAAAAGTAAGTGAATAAATAAGTCTTTCCAGTTAACTGAAGAAAGTAAGATGTCAATAATGAGGAACTCCTAACANCTCAGCTGCCGCTGTAAACAAAAGATTAGCAACAGATCCAACTGCTTAGCTGCAAAGAGAAAGAATCATGTCTGTAAAAGGTGTGAATATTTTTGTTCAGCTACAATCCATCCAAGACAGCTTAAAATTCTTAGAGAAAATTATTAGTATCCCCCCTCTATCTGGATTACATTATTAGGAATATGACTTTTGTGCAAGGTCGGTCANGTTGTTGAAGAATCCTCAATAAAATTCCCAGATTTGTGGGAGCCATGGTGGCTCAAGCCTGTAATCCTAGCACTCAGGAGGCAGAGGCAGGAGGATTGCTGCAGGTTCGAGGGTAACGTGGGCTACATGTCACCTTGAAACCTTGTCTCAAAAACAAAACAAAACAAAATAAACTTTCAGTTCTGAAGCTCCTTAACTCTGCAGTAAGTGCCAGGAAACACCGGGATGAGCTCCGTAACCTCTGTCAAGCCGAGTCTTACCTTTCAATATATTCTGTGCAGTCTGAACACAGCGCAGGGACGGAGAGCAATAAACATGATCAATGACGGTGTTGCTCTCTAACAAGGCTTCACCTGCCGAGCAAATCAACAGAGAATCAGCATGACAGGGNCTCCTGGGCGTCATCTTAACCCTCGATGGAACCAACCGTACCAAGTGGACCCAACCACCTCCCTTTCCCAGCAGGAGCTCACAGACAACCAGATCCCTCATCACTGCTTCCATGGAAGAGGCCAAGCAACACGCCTCTTCATGCCTTTTTCTTTCTTTCTGGTGCCAGCATGCACTCATGGGGAGGCCAGCAAACGGGGTGATGCTCTGATTTCTACTGGGAAGGAACTGAAACCCGCTCTGTGATAACATGGAGAGGGTGGTCAGACCTTGTCTTAATTCCAGTGTGCTAACCCGAATCTCAGCTGTGCAGACTCTGGAACACCAGAAACCCACCTAATGCTTTAAATGCTTCCTCAGGTGGGTCACNTCTTTTCTCTACTCGGTGAACTCTGAATGTCTTCATGTTGTGTCACTATCTTCCATNGACTTGGTTACCTTGCCAGCCCCTTCTCTTGACCTGACTCAACTTGTGCCCTAGAAATTAGAAGGGCTTGCAGCATCCCCTATACTTTTTATTATTATACTTATTTATTTAGATTTTTTTCAAGACAGGGTTTCTCTGTGTAGCCCTATTTTTATTATTATTATTATTATTATTATTATTATTATTATTATTATTATTGGTGGTGGTTGTGATGTGTTTGTGTGTGTGTGTGTGTGTGTGTGTGTGTGAGAGAGAGAGAGAGAGAGAGAGAGAGAGAGAGCGCACATGTACACATGGAGATCAGAAGCCAATTTTATGGAATTAGTTCCCTTCTCCCGCCTTTATGTAGGCTCTGGGGATTGAACTCGGGTCACCCGGCTTTTGCTGTAAGTGCCTTTATTCACCGAACTGTTAGCTTGCAGGGATTTCTCGATGCCATGTCTAACCTCTGTGGTTTTGTTTATATTGTCTTCTATGCCAAGAACACCCCTCTCTCCCTTCTCTTCCTTCTTTACAGATGACTCACCTTGCCTCTTAATTATCCTTCCTTCTCCCTCCCTCCCTCCCTCCCTCCCTCCCTCCCTCCCTCCCTCCTTCTCTCATTGCTTCCTTCCATCTTTTTCTCTTTTATATTCTCCTCATACTCCGTACAGTTTGTTATCCAGTTATCCATATAGTCTGCTAGTCATCCACAACACATACATGTGTTTCCATTCACACCTGGATCCCAGTTACCTAGTCCAGAACTTGCCCAAAGTAAATGATCAATAAACATATATTAAAGGACTGAGTAGCACAGGGCATAGTTTCTGCTCAGCCAGTATAGAAAACGCTTTCAAAGAATNGAACAGCTTCNAAATGTCACTGGGCCTGTGCAAATTCAGCAATGCCCCTGCACCTCTTCCTCACCCTCCCCTCTTCTTCCACCATGTTGGCAGATGCTGCTGTCTTGAGCTATCCGCTGATACATCTACTAGACCAGTGACGTAAGTAAACCAAGCCTGACTTGCCTTCTCTCATTCCTCCATGTAATCAGCAGGGGCCGACCTATAGTCCCAGCCTAAGGAAGGCTGAGGCAGGAGAATCTGAGGTTCTAGGCCACCTTGGTCTGTAAGAAAGACCTTGTCTCAAAAAAATCCAACTAAAGAAATAATAGAAAGAAAGAAAGTCTCAAGAAGTATGTTTGCACACCCATGGTGTGGGTCTGCTGAAGGAGCCAGGAGATGCTATGCAGCACAGGAACCCTTACCCACTAGCCTTGCTTGCATACACCCAAACACAGTGATTGGAGCATCTTTCTCGTAGTCCCGGAAACCGCCGCTCCGCTGAGGTAAGCTATGAGGCATATTCAGGTTGGTGCGTATGTAGCGGCCTGGCGGGAGAAGAAGAGCAAATAAAAGCTGCATAGACCTCTTGTTTACCTGAGACTTGCCTCAGTGATCCTGACCTTCCTCCTTCTTGGTCAAAGACACTGAATTGAACCACCTGAGGCCAATGGAAAACATCATATCTGACACTTTTCTTCAGTAGATTGACTTAGAAACCACTCTCCCTTCTGCTGACAGTGATGAAGTGATTTCTCAGTGAATACAACAACCAGACACAGGCAAGGCTCCCATTCTTAAGATGCCACTCAAATAAGAATGGAAACAGATGGCCACAGTGATGTAATGGCAGCAACTGGGGTCACAGAATCAGCACATGTCTCTGAACTGATTTTGTTGTCTCAACATGGGCAAGACACAGACACTCTTTGCTCTCTGATACCTCAGTTTATAGAATGGGGACAAGAATGCTCATCTCTCCCCTACAAGTTGGAACAACCAAGAATTTTGTAACCGTATGTACATGACTACATGTATATAAAAGTAGCTTGACTGTGCCCCCTAGAGGCCATTATGAGTATGCATTGCTGTGCAGTCATTANCCATCACCCCTTAGAGACAGGTGATGCATTTCAAGAGCCCACTCAGACAGTGGTGAATCCTGAACTGACTATGTTTTTTTTCCACAAAAACACACCTAAGTTAACATTTCACTTATAAGTCAGCCACAGTAATGGGGAGTAATAAAATGNTATACCGTAATGCAAATTACAGGGATGTCTCACACAAAATATCTTATTGTAGTGTGCTTGGACTTCTTATGAAAGGATGCTGTATCTATGTCATCAAGTGAAGAGAGGCAAATGGTACTCTGACAGTAGATTTTATAACTAAGATGATANCAGGCAAGAAGGTGGGTACTATATACTGTGGATACACTGAACAAAGGGATGATGACCTAGATGAGACATAGGTGGANTTTGTCACATTCCTCAGCAAGGAGGGATCATAATATATAACACATGAATTGCTTGTGTGCTGGCTAATTTTACATCACCTTGAGTCATCTGAGAGAAGGAAATTCCAATGGAGAAAATGCCTCCATGATTGGGCTGCAGGCAAGCCTGTACAGCATTTTCTTAATTTGTGATTGATGGCAGAGGGCCCAGATCATTGTGGGTGGGGCCACCCCTGGGCTGGTGGTTCTGGGTTCTATAAGAAAGCAGACTGAGCAAGCCTTGGGGGAGCAAGCGGCAGTCCTCCACGACCTCTGCATCAGTTCCTGCCTCCAGGTTCCTGCTCTATTTGAGTTCCTGTCCTGGCTTCCTTCAGATGATGCACTACAATGTGGAAGTACAAGCTAAACAAACCCTTTCCTTCCCAACTTGCTTTTTGGTCATGCTGTTTCATCGCAGCAATAAAAACCCTAACTTGACAGCTTGTTTGAGACTTTTCCACTTATTAGCTGTAGATCATGGTTAANTGTGGGTACCAAAATCACAGAGAGTCAAACTGGATAGATGGAGAAACTACAGCCACTCACCTTTGGCATCAAAGCACTGNGATAGCCAGTACTTGCCGAATACAACATCCATCCTCTCCCCATGCCGACATACAAAGAGGCATCGCTTCTGGGGCCCAGGCTGGCTGTTGACTCTCAGGGGCTGCAGAGAAAGAAAAGCAAAGAGTAAGCACAGACACACAGCACCACAGACCTACCCTGATGCCAAGTGAGCAGAGCTCGAGGACAAACTCTGCCAATGTATGACTTTGACAATCTCCCTGACTGCCTTGGGTTTAGTCCGGCCTGNTTGGAAAGCGAGGATAATAAACTCCTACAGACCTCAAAAATTACTCTCAGGTGCCCATGAGATACCTGCAGGTGCTTTGAAGAATGAAGGACTGNGGAAGTGCTATGCTCTTTGCTGCCCTCTACTGTAACAGGAGGGTAACTCAAGGTACAGTTCACAGGTCAAACCTGCCNTTAATGTAGACACGATCGTCTAGAAGGGCAGGTATCTCCTCCAAAGAGATGTATCATCAGTTCCTTCAAGGATGGGGAAATTCTATTGTCACACATGTGTCCTCCTCGTGCCTAGTTTATATCCAGTGCCCTGCTTTGCCTTTTTTCTAAAATTTTATTATTTATTATTTATGTGATAGGTATTTTGCCTTCATGCATGTTTGTGTACCACGTGTGCAGTGTCCACAGAGGCCAGAAGAACACACTAGGACTGGAATTACNGACAGTTAAAAGCTGCCATGTGGGTGCTGGGAGTTGAACCTGGGTTCTTTGGAAGAGCAGCCAGTGCACTTAACTGCCGAGTCATCTCTCCAGCCACTTTCTGCGTATTCTAATCATCATATACGTTCTGTTATCTGACTGCATATATTGGTATTTCTAGAATAGGCTTGGATGGAAAGCTGCNACTTCTCAAGGGTGACATAGGCAAGTTGAGTCAACTACTGATTTCCCCAGGTGGTAGTGGAGCTGCGCAGATGTTTNCACATCCTTCCTCCTGATGCACCAGACATCCCTTGGGCTGCTAGGTCCTTGCTGGCCAGCACTCTTCCACTGGCTTCTTTTTGCATTGCCAGGGCTAACATGTGCATTGGTGCTGTGGACTTTGCCGCCTGCTCTCCAGACATTCCTTCATTCAAACTCTGGGCTCCAGACAAAAGTGTGTCTCCTCCCTTTTCATCCTTGACACGCTGAACTTTCAACTTATCTCTGTTCTGCTTGACAACTCCTCCTACTCCTTTCTCTAGCCTGTCCCTAAAGTGTTAACAATACACTGGATTCTCAAGTCCAATGACTATGCAAAGAACCTCATTCTACTGATACAAATATGGGTGTTCTTCCTATTTTGAGGAGAAAGCCTTCTCTTCCTTCCTTGGGATGGCCTTGCTTCCAAGCTCAAACCCACATGGCNATATCCATAGTCAGTACCACTCACCCATCTCTTCCTAGCTTTGGATTGCTGTGTGTCTTTTACGATCTTGTGTACTGTTTCCCCATAAGGTTAGGGACCCTTTGAAAGGAGCAAGGTCAATGCTGAGGATGGTCCTTCAAGCATCCCGATTAGATTCGAGGATGTGACATGACCCTCACGATCAGCCTTACCTGCATGGGCTGGCAGATGATAGTGAGAGGCGCCGTCTCCCCAAGTCCTTGGTCCTCATACTGCCGCCTCTCTAGTACTCCATCACCAAATGTGAGTGAGCTGGATGACACCGTATTTAAGATGGAGTATGAACTGCAGAGGAAGGAGAGGAAAGGGTTAACTGCTTTGCCCAGGAGTCATCAGCTGTTCATGCTGAGGCTCAACAGGAATGAGCACAAAGGACTGTCTAGTCATACGGTGTTTGGGAACCTGAGCAGGGAGCACCCCATCCCCAGGCAAGAACATCTTGTTTTTTACTTAAGTCTCACAGTTAATAAACAAGGGGCGGACAGTTCTCAGAGCTGAGAACAGATGCACGCATCCCTTTGGGCAGGGATGGGGTCCAGTGATTCTAGGCTTATTAGGATGCTACAGGCAGGGTT
This sequence comes from Neotoma lepida, assembly GCA_001675575.1. Classification (NCBI taxonomy): domain Eukaryota; kingdom Metazoa; phylum Chordata; class Mammalia; order Rodentia; family Cricetidae; genus Neotoma; species Neotoma lepida. The sequence continues at coordinate 833,619 of LZPO01087143.1, forward strand.
GGCAGCAAAGACATGTTAAAGAATAATGAGGTATCAATTATGTACCAGTGTTCCAGCTCTTTCTGTCGCTGCAGCGAAACAAACAGTTCCTGCCGCTGCCTTTAATCTTTTCCATGGTAATTTCCATCTGAGGAATGTGAGCAGAGATGTCTTCCCAGCACTCCTTGCCCGTGGTTCTAAGACTCCCTTATCAGACTCTGTTAGGAGTCCCTTAACAGAGCCTTATCCCTTTTTCTCCCTTACCCCTTAACCTGCCTTCTTCAGTCTCCAGCACTGTGTTCGCCTCCATAGCAACTCCAAGAAGATGATTAAAAACTGGTTTATTTCAGAAGATCTGACTCTTGCCAGATGTTTGGAGCTGTGAGTCAAGAACTCTGATGATGCCACTGTAACTATGGAGGCCCACAGGGGATCTGGCTGAGAGCAAAANTGTCCAAACATGCCACACTGAAATTTCTACACACAGTACGGCTTTCCAAAGCTTTATATATAATGAGGGCTGCTATTTAAATATGGTCACTGGGCAGATCCAACAAACATCTCCTGGGTCACTGGGCAGTTTCAAAAGGAAGTATTTGAATTTTTAATTCTTGCTCTTGGAAAGGCCCAGTTTGCTCAATCAAGTCTGGGTTTGTGTCTGTGGACACTATGATCTGTGCAGGTTAGCAAGCACCCACTCTGCAGCATTTGTCTTTAACACAGTATGCTTATTAGAATTTTATTTTTTATCTTATCACATTTTCTAAAATCAGTAAGCTAATTGGTTTTCAGGTTTTTAAAAATTGCTTACCTCTAGTTTTTTTTTGACATATTTATTGTACATAGTACTCAGTTTCATAAGGACATTGTCATACAAGTATATAATGTACTTTGATGTTGGGTGTGGTGGCACACCCCTTTAATCACAGCACTCTGGAGNCAGAAGTAGGCAGAACTCTTGAGTCTGAAGTCAGTCTGGTCTACACAGCAAGTTCCAGGACAGCCAGGGCTACACAGAGATCCTGTCTGTTGGTGGTGGTTGGGGGACACAAATACCTTATTTCCAAAAGAGTTGACAATGTACTTTGATCATATTTTGTCCTCTACTCACACATCTCCCCCATTAGTTCCCTAAACCCCTTAAGACAGTTTCATTTCTAGTTCACGTCATATGTACATATGTATGTGTGTATGTGATTTTATGTACCTATATAAAATTTATGCTCAACAAGTAAGAGAAAACATGAAATATTTGTTTTTCTGAGTCTGACTTAATTCACTTATGATAATAATCTCCAGTTTTATCTACTTTCCTGTGGGGGACCAGGACCGCTTTTATGACCAGGGATCTCTTGAGCAGGGAGGAGTGGGAAATATTTTTTATAGAAAGAGATACCTAGACGACAAGAGGAAAGACAGACACACAGGACAGCCTCGGGAGGGCCTGGGTCTAAACTCATGAGCCCAGAACTTTATTCAAAAGGGCTTTTTATAACAATGCCAAGGGGTGAGGCAAAAAGACCTCCTCCCACTAGATACAGCCAAGTGTAGATTCTTCCAAACACCTGGCACCCAGGCTCGTGGCCCAATCATCCTCTTATGCAGTCCTGCTGGGTAAAGCCANTAGGAAACCTTGGTGGGCTCCAACACTTTCCTTCAAGTTACATAGCTTTGTTTTTTGCTAAATCCAATTCCACTGGATATATTTACCACATTTTCTTTATTCACTCCTCTGCTAACAGACACCTGTGTTAGTTCCATAATTTAGCTATTGTGACCAGTACTTCAATAAATGTTACTGTATGTTGCCTTAAAGTTTATGGTCAATACCCATAGAGTGATAGAGTCAGAGAAGGTCAGAGGTCAGAAGTTGGTTGGATTTTTGTCTTTTTTTTTTTTCAAGAAAGCATATGATTTTAGTGCTTTGGCACACTTTTTGGCCTTCCAAGTCCCCCATACCCCTGCTTCCCCCCTACAAATGACAGGCTAGTTTTTGTTTTCCTTTGAGACAGGGTTTCATACAGTCCAGGCTGGCTTCCAACTCAACACACAGCCAAGGCTGGCTTCAAACTCCTGATCCCCCTGCTTCTACCTCCAGAGGGATGGGATTATAGGCGTGCACCACCAGGCCCAGTCTCTATGATGCTGAAGATCAAACCCAGGGCTTCAGGCATGCTAGGCAAGCACTTCACCAACTGAGCTATGTCCTCAGCCTGACTATGTGTTCAGGAAAAGGTATCAGACCCTGAGAGATTTGCAGCCCTGTGCTCTGGGCTGCATCCTGCTCCTCACAGACCATTGTCCAGAGCCTAAGAGGCAGAACCAGGGCCCTGTAGCTCAATACAGTCCTATCTGTTTAGCATGAAGNGCAGCCAAATTAAAACTGTTATGGGCACATTTAAGTAAGTATAGCTCAAGGAAATCTGAGGCATTCACACACTCTAATAGACCAGCTGTTCCTCTTTATTTTAAGCAGAGAGCCTCCCCAACGGCACACAATTGAAGAAACTTCAGTTTTCCTGTCTGGCTCATCAAAGCTTCAGGCCTCCAACGTCTAGCTGTCTGGAATCATGCTGACACCTCCCTTGTCCATGTCTGTAACATCTTTACTTTATCACAGCTGGGAAGAAAATGACAGGGCCTTTTCTCTCTCTCCAGTTCACTTGGTAAGGAGAATGGCAGCTTCCTTCCTNTCTTCAGTGTCACTACAATCAAAGGACCTGGCTCCTCCTGAGACAGCTTGGGACAGTGCCAGACCAGGGTGGAGAGGAAGCAGGTCTGATACCCAGGGCTCCTTCTCAGGGAGCAGGAAGATTTTAGCTCCTGCCTAGAACATGCAAGGCCTGTTTGGGGGCCAGCAGNTCACCCCACTGTAGAGGACAATGATCCAGCATCACCCAGAAGATGCTTAGGGATACTCGGGAACAAATGACCACCAAAAAGGGCAGTGAGAAAACATTTTCTTAGCTATCCAGAAGGCTGAGGAGCGCTGGGTGAGGAGAGGTATAAATANCACCGACATCCCAAGTCCTTGTACACTGCATGAACCCTCTCTACAGCTTTTCATGAAGCCAGTCAGAGTCAAGCCAGGTGGCTCATGTGTCTCCCCACAACTGTCCATCTTTGGTTAGGCTCATGTGAGAAGGCCCGTCTTACANTGGAGCTGAGCTATGCTATGCTTCTGTGAGGCAATTCTACCTCTGGGGGTAAGCAATAAAGTGCAGCTCACCTGTCAGGCCATTTTTATGNAAGAGACATTTAGCTTAATGGGGNCTGGTAAGCAGACAAAAAATAATCAAAACACTAGTGGGTATTCTGTAGCCAGTACTGCTGTACAGTCCCCATAGATTCTGTAAAGCTGACCTTAACTGTAGTTTCCACCACAACTTCTACTGTATGTGCAATGATTATCTCTTCTTTGGTGGCCCAGAGAAGGAATTCAGCTTGGGCAAGGTCTACACAGCTCGTATGTGAAAGAGTCAGGATTTGGACATAACTCGACTAAAACTCAGATTCTTAATCACAGATTCTTAATCAATGCCTAACCCTTGTATTTTGACACTCTTAGCAGAGTCAACTGTGGACCTGATAGTTTAATTTCAAACCAAATTCCCAGGAAATAACATCAACAGTTATTTTCAAAAT
>LZPO01087143.1:848507-858698 GCA_001675575.1 Neotoma lepida
ATAAACTGTACCATAAAATAATCTACTGAACCAACACTCTTCAACCTGATGAATACTTGATGATTTACTATAAAGTGGTTCTACTCCACTACACCCTGCGCTATGGAATGAAGAGATAAAAGCAGGCACGGATGGAGAGCTTACAGGATGAAAGGATAGTCTCTCAGATCTGGACTGGAGGAGACGGAGACACTTCAAAGGGCTACATTTATAGTTCAGTGGGAACAGTTAAGTCCCTGGGACTCANGGAACAAGTCATGGGCAAGCTCTTCAGTTGGTCAGCAGGACAGAAAGAAGTGTGCCATTTCACAAGGGACGTGGGGTGTGCTTTGCCACAGGGGTCCACTGCCACATGATCCTCCGCCTCCTGTCTCCAGCCCTCTCCTCTGCAGAAGTTACCATTTGATCTTAAGAGTCCCCATATGTCATATGTGGAAGGGCTTGGTCACCAACCTGGGATACTATAGGGAGGANGTGNAATCTTTAAGAGGCAGAGACTNTGGGAAGTATTTAGGTTATTTGGGATGTGTCTTTGAAGGGGACATTGGGACTCCAACCNNNTGTGCTCACTCTNNCCTGTTTNNTGGCCTCCTTGAGGTNAGGAGGTTTGTTCTTCTGTGTACTTGCGCCGCNGTGATGTTCTGCCTCACCACAGGCCTACTAGTAATGACACCAACCACTACTGGCTGAAAACTGTGGGGCTGTGAGCCAAAATAAATCCTTTCCTCTTTGTAGGTTGATTGTTACATAACCATTCCCATCGCTGTCCTTTTGACCTCCGATCTTGGGATCTAGGACTGCGCAGACAGCCATGGGTGTTCACCTGTTTTGGACGCAGCCTCTGCCGCGAAGTCAGCAGCNAACTTCTTGAGGACCTCTGCGCTGTCTTCCTTGACGAAGAGCCCAATGAAGTTGGAGGAGGTGTAGAGNTCCAGGGGCAGTGGGGCTGAGAACTTACACTTCCAGCGACTGACAGTAGTCTGCAGGGCTTCCCCCAGCGCGTCCACCTTGCTGTCCTCACACTGGGGATGGAAAATAAGCAGGCTTCATTTCAGCCCAGGAGAGAGAGAAGCCTGCCTCCCCTCAGCACTGAGCACTCTGTCTGTCCCCAGAGAGCTGAGGCTGATCACGCAATTACTTAACCAGCACTCCTGTCCACGAGGGAAGGAAGAGCTACGGGCTCTCAATTATCCAGACATTGATTATCCAGTGGGCATATGAAACTAGGGAATGCATGGTGACATCTCTTCCCACTCCCCTTGCTCTGTTGTGGCTCCTGGGAACCTTGCCAGAATGCCATCCGATTGGTTAAGCAGAAAATGAAAGCCAGGGGTGGGGTTGAGGTATTATTGGTTAAAGGAAACACAACTTCAGAGGAGTAAACAGAGGCACGGTAACAATACCTAGAAACAACGCAGTGTGTACTTGAAAACTGTGAAAAGGTAGATTTTAGGGTTGGGAACGGGGTGCAGTGTTGGAGTTCTTTTCTAGTATGCAAGAGACCCTGAGCTCAATCCACAGACCCGAAGGAAAACAAGAAGAGGAAGGCAGTAGCTGGTCAAGTTCTTACCACAAATAAACAATGACAACAGGTAGTGTATATAGGATTAGCTCAGTCTACACTCTATAATATACATATATCAAACAGTCACACTNTATACCATAATCTGTCAATTAAATAAAAAGTTCCTGGGCNTGGAGAGATGGCTCACAGGTTAAGAGCACTTATTGCCCTTGCAGAGGACCTATATTCAGTTTCCAGTACCCACATGGTGGTTCACAACTGTCTGTAACTCCAGTTCCAGGGGATCCAACACCCTACCCTGGCCTCTGTGTGCATCAGGCATGAAAGCAGTGCACAGACATACGTGTAGGCAAAACACCTATAAACATAAAATAAAATGTAAAATAAAATAACCTAGGATTGGAGCAGAGGATGTAGCTTAGTAGAGTGCTTGCCCGGCATTGGGGAACCTGAANATTCCATCTCCAACACCACATAAAATTGGATGGGGGTGGGAATAAATTGGGTGTGTTGAGGTCACATCTGAAAACCCAGCACTGAGGAAGTGAAGGCAGGAAGATTAAGAGTTTAAGATCAACCTCAGCTATACTGAGTTCTAGGTTAGCCTAGGATACCTGAGACCCTGACCCCCGACCCTGAAAAACAGGCAGGCTAGGGAGACAAATCAATGTGAAGGAGTGCTTGCTCTGCAAGCATGGGGACCCAAGTTTAAATCCCCAGGACCCNCATAAAAAGTCAGGCACAGGAGCTGAGATAGCTAGAGTCTAATAGCTTGGTAGCCAGCCAGCCTACCCCCGAAAATTGAGGTTCCGGTTCAGCAAGAGACCCTTTTTCAAGGGAATAAGGCAGAGGTAGATAGAGGAAGACGCCTGAGATTCAGAGGAGGGGTGTGTAGGAGTGTGTGTGTGTGTGTGTGTGTGTGTGTGTGTGTGTGTGTGTTGGGGGGGGCAGCAAACAAAGAAACAGAAACACAGCCTCCAGCGCTCTTTGAGCTGCTCCTGAGACAACTTCTGTCTCCGCCTCCACTCCCCTGACATAGGGAGGAGGGAAGACTAAGTCCGGGAGTGGTGATGTCATCCACCTACCCTCTTTGGAGGGNTGGGAGGAAGAATGAGAGTCTCTATACCTCTGAATGCTTTCTGCAAGATCCCAGCATGACTAAGAGGATGTGACAATTGACTTAATTTTCAGAGTGAGTTGCTAGAGCCGAGGTGTTAGGAACATGTCTTCTACCTGAGACACACACGAAGAGAGACTATGTTCTGGGNAAAAAAACAAAGCAAAATATATTTTGAAAATTGTTTGAAAAGGCTATCATCCTGATTCNTGAGGAACACATGTGGGTANGTCAACTCCCATCTCCGTGAGAGCGGAAGTAGATGACGGATACTTCAAACTTTATAGTATGGAGGATTGATTTAGCCCCTAGACAAGCTTTCCCCTAGACAGCTAGTGTGGATGAGGAACTGTGGCGGCTGGGGGGTATCTTTCAGTCTCTAGAAAACTCTAGTAGGTTTACTTACTCATGGTGCTGTCCATGTAGGTGGAGTGGCTTTTCTTGTCTGTAACCCACTAATCTTGTTCCCTACCCTCTCTGTTTCTTCCCTCCCTGCCTGCCCTGAGAGCTGGTCAGGCATGGTGTCACATGCCTGTCATCACAGCACTTTGGAGGCTGAGGCAGGATGATCAGGAGTTCAAAGATTAGGAGTTTCGGGTCATCCTTGGCGGTATAGCAAGCTTGAAGCTGAGCTACATGCGTAGTCTCAAAAACTAAAAATAAAGGAAAAATAGCTCGTTTGGAGTACATGCCATGTAAGCATGGAGTACATGCCACGTAAGCATGAGGGTGTGGTGTTCAATTACCAGAACCACATAAAAAAGCTAGGTGTGGTAGCATGAGCTTACAATCCAAGCACCAGGGAGGCAGAGGCAGGAGAATCTCTGGGACTTACTAGCCAGCCAGCCTAGACTCCTTAGTGAGTTCCAGACTAGACTACAAGGTGGATGGATGGCTTCTGAGAAACGACACCTGAGGTGGATCTCTGAAACCACACACACACACACACACACACACACACACACACACTGTGACTCCTATCTTGACAGTGGAGAGAGTAGACAGTAAGCATGTATGAAGCTATGTCAATGGCTGTTCAGGTGCCAGGCCAGAGTGCCACCCACAAAGGGTCAGGTTTGTCCTTNAGGTTGTANAAGTGCATGGTTCTTCTGATGCACTGAACCCAGATGATCCAGGCCTCAGCAGATGTCAGGAGTGTGGAACTGGGGCGAGGCCCTCGCTACGGACCACAACCACACTGGCTCCTGGGAGGTCCACCCAGTGCTGGGAGCTCCAGAATATTCCCTTAGTCCCATCTTCAGTCCAGGTCGCCAGGGGCTGTAGGGGACACTGGAGGGGGTGGGGAGACAGGGACTGCAATGTCGCTCACCATGAAGAACTGGCAGAGGGTGATGTGGGGGAAGATGTTGTGGGCCTTGTTCTTCCCACAGATCTGCTTGGACTGCTGCCAGAAGTCAGAGAGCTTCTGGGCTAATGGGCCGGTTGGGCGGAGGTAGAGGACGTACTCCCGAGGCAGGGGGTCATCCAGGAAGGGGTCACCGACATGAGAGAACAACCTGTGAGAGAGAAGAGAGCCAAGAAAGGCTCACTGGAGAACAGTGGACAAGGAGGAGCAGAAGAGGCAGGCCCATCCCTCATCCCTCTCCATCCTTCCCACCCCAGGACCACATGGAGAAGGGCTTCCTTTCGTGCTGTAAAACTCCATCCTTTGGAGCTTACACTTCCAACCAACTCTCAGATGGAGAGAAACTTCTGTTCTCCAGAGAGTGGTATTGCCTCCTCATCCCACAACTCCCTAAAAAAAACCCTAAGCTGCTCTCCAGGAAGCATCCTTGGGTTAACTCCAAATCCTTTCCCCACAGGGTAGTTTCCTTGCACACGCCCTGTCCTTCAGCTCCATGCTGGAGCTCCTGTACCTCCAAAGCAAAAGGAAGCTCCAGAAAGGTGGCCTGTGGCTTTCTCTTGGGAATGACATCCTGACAAATGAGTAAGTAGGACGGTTTTCTAAATTGGCCAGCCTGGCATCCACACACGTACAGCCAATCCTAAAGTGACTGGCAGGGCTCAGATAATGTGAGCCTCTATCTGGGAAGATTTTGAAAGCCTTTAAACAGATCCAAGGAGACACACATACCCTGGGGCCAGGGCAGAGGAGGCAGTCGACTTGATAAATGGGCCTGTCACACTTGGCTCATCCCCTCCTGGAAGGGTCCATTAGAAAAAGATTGCACGCCCGCACTCCTCACAGACACTCAGAGTTAATTACATGCTATTTTCTCAATTTATTTATTTCATACCAACCAGTCACATGCTGCTTGAACGCTTCTTCCTCCTGTGGATGCCAGAGCTTTTTGTCTGCAAAAAGAAATCAAATATCTATTGTTAGTATTTTTAGCCTTCCTCTCAGCTTCTCTCACTGGGGCGGAGTGGGCAGGGGGCGACATCAGAGTTTGCGTTCCCTGCACGGCTATATGGCATAGGAAAGATGCCTGCAGCAGGGGCTCCCCAAGGGTCACAGGGAGGCAGATGGAACTTGGGACTCATCATTAATTTCCATGTAATTAGCATTGGATTTGCATGCAGCCTGACATCCCATGTAGTCTATTTTCAGTTGTTTCCACATTAGGGTTTGATTTTCACTTCCCTAAAAGTTGTCCTGTCTGTACTGCTCCTCCTCGATTTTCACCCACTCATTTCCAATGACCTAGATCCCCCTAGGAGCCGACTCTTACAACCCTTGATGGAGGCAGAGCCGATGNGTATGAAGATGTGGANCTAAATGTCTACAAGGACATTTGGATAAACTCACTTCCTCCTTTTCCATGCCCCAACCACCCAGGTGGACCCATCATCTCCAACTATTTTACAGACGTCTTTGGGAATCAATATTATTGAATAAAATAGAGACGGGGTGTACTATCAGTTGCTTCCGAAGCCCTCCTGATGGTGGGCCAGTATCTACAGGAGACTCACAGCAGTGAGGCCCTGCACACAAGCTTCCCAGGAGCATTGCAAGGCCAGGTCTGACAGAGCCACAGAGATCTGGGTTCGTGTCCAGCTCTGCTGCTGATCCATGCTTCCATGTATTCATGTACATGTGCTGACAAGTTGCTACTCACTGCCAACTGTTTCATCAGCACTGTTCTGGGTGCTGAGATTCACATGTGCCCTGTCCACATGGAAGGCAGGAAGGCAGGAAGACAGGAGCTGTGAGCTCACTATCTGATTGCACTGGGGTCAAGAGCAAGGGAGGGAGCTGGGTATGGAGGCGCACACCTTTGATCCAGCATGAGGAGGAGCAGAGGTCAGCTTGGTCTTCATGGTGAATTCCAGGCCAGCCAGGGCTACACGGTGAGAACTTTTCTCAATAATAATAGTAGTAGTAGTAGTAATAGCAGCAGTAGTAATAGTAGTAGTAATAGTAATAGTAGTAGTAGTAGTAATAGTAGTAGTAGTAGTAGTAGTAATAGCAGCAGTAGTAATAGTAATAGTAGTAGTGGTAGTAATAGTAATAGTAATAGTAGTAGTAGTAGTAATAGTAGTAGTAATAGTAGTAGTAGCAGTAGTAGTAGTAGTAGTAATGGAGGGAAAACCCGAGAACCTTGACAAGACACAGAGTCTAATGACACACCAAAGAGGGGCATGTGAACTGGAGGGTGTTGACTCCTGAGGGAAGGGGGTGGTGATTGTGACTGCAGAAGACGCCTAGTGTCTCTGCTCTGTCACGGAATGGAAAGATGGGTAGTATATGGAGCCTTGGGCAGTTCTGACCCATCACAGGTCACCGGGAAGTGATCATTTTCAAAACAGGCCATCAGTAAGTGATCATTTTTGTCCCCCTTCCATTCCACTGACTTGGGGTCCTCAGGAGAAGGGAAGGGAAGGAGTTCCAACTGACTGCCACTATCTCCAAGTATCCTTTTCCTGCTTGCCTGTGGNCCCTAGGTCTTTCTCTCATGACTCCTCCATGGACCACTCAGAAAACAATGAGTACTGTGATGTTTCTGGCTCAGGCTGGGAGGGACCTCAGACATCCTTTGTGAACCCAGTTTCTTCAGTCTCCCAAGGAAAGCTCCAGTGGAGAGAAGTGGAGAAATCTGCTTTTCAAAGCAGCCTGCCTGAGGCACTGCAGAGCCCATGACTTGGGGTTCTGTTACCAGCTGAGAGCTAAATCAGGCCTGGCTCCTTTCCTCCCAGCATGGCTCCCCTGTGGTCAGCTACCTGGACCAGCACCGTGAAAGACAAGCCTACTCAATAAGATGAAGTCCCAGAGAAAAGAGGCAGACCCTGAAAGGAAGCTGGTCAAAAGGCTGGAAGCTCGGAACACTCTCATCCTCACTACCACACACACCCCTGAAAAGGACTCCCCAGGCCAAGACCACTGCCTCCCGTTTTTAGGTAGAGAAACCACATATACACAAAAGCCCACCAGTTGTGGGGAGCTGGAGGCTAGAAACTCGAAAGGATTAAATGTCCCCAAAAGGACCCATTGTTCCCAAAACAATTGGAATAAGGAAAACTCATTTTCAGCCCAGACAATGTGCTATTTATATAAAGCATCCAATTTCTTTTTCTTGCACCCTTCCCCCAATGAAATATATCTGACTGAAATTTAATTTATTTCTTTGGAGGAGCCACGAGAATCCTCTGGAAATGAGAGATCTAATTAAGTTATGGTCTCCCTAACTTAAAAGACGTGTTTTGGAGAAGGGTCAAAGGGAAAGAATGGAGACAGATAATGAAAGGTTTGAGCGTGATAAGGCTGCGATAAAGGTGAAGAAAACCCAAACAGTTCCTTTTGGAGAGACGAGACGGAAGGCTTTCATTTTGTGGAAAGGTATCACATCGAACACACCCTCTCTAGTGAGGGTGAGCTGTGTTGGCTACAGCACAAAGGGCCTCNAGAAAGAAGTCTCTTGAAGAAATATGTCCTAAACATTCTTTTAACTTCTCTTTTTAGATTTATTTTATGTGTATGTTTTGTCTACATGCATGTATATGTACTATGTTCACGCCTGGTACCTGCGGAGGTCGGAAGAGGGCATTGGATCCCATAGAACTGGAGTTATGGATGGTTGTGAGCCAGCATGTGGGTGCTGGGAAACAAANAGCAAGTGCTTTTAACTGCTGAGCCATCTCTCCAGCTTCCCNCTCCCNCTCNCTGTTTTGAGGGGTGGTGGTGAGNTCAGAAGACAACTTGCAGGAGCTGGTTCTCTCCTTCCATAAGGGATTAAACTCAAGTTGTCAGGCTTTGTGTGAACATCTTTACNCACTGGTCCTTAAATGTATTTCTAAAGGTTTCCAGAAAGTATTTATATGTCTGCAACAGAGCAGTGAAATTCCCTAGGAAGGGAAAACCCCATTCCTCCCGGGCCTGGAGGCCCAAAGCAAGCTGGTTACAATTCGGATTGAGCCTGTTCCCAGAACTCTACCCACAGAACAGACAGACACAGAACAGTGGCAGAAGACTTCCAGCTCTGCTCAGCTGAAGAGCGAGTTGCCATAGAGTGCCACCCCCACGGCCCACCCCCTGGGGCCAACGCCAAGGGCAAGTGGGAGTGTGCCGAGTACAGCCAAGCATCTGCTCTCCTCAGAGCAACTCAGAGGCTGGCAGAGGGCTGACTTCAGAGTCTGCCGGAGATGTCAGCAGACAGAGAGCCGCCCCTTCAGCCTGGACTGTGGGAGTCCAGTCCCTCCCTCGTGTCTCAGCGGGGCACTGCAGTGGTACTCTTGGTAGGATGGCCTCACCTGAGACCAGTAAGTGGGACAAACTGTGAATTCCTGACATTCTGTCACATGGAACATCTGGGTCCTAACTGACAGCTAGCATTCATTTGTAGTTGACTATGAAAAAAAGCACTAAGTCTCCTGACTACTAAGGAAGGGGACCAGCACAGGTGACTGAAAAGCAAGGGCTGATGGATAAGCCAAACAGGCCACNGGGAGGAGCCAGTAGTGCTCGGCTGGAAGTCCTCCCGCTGCTCCCAGCCCCCAGGATCTTCAGATCTTTGGATGTGGAGGTCATGCCCCAAGGTCATGCTTCAGAAGGAGGTTCACAGAGTACCTTTCCCACTGGTTTGCCTGCTACAGCGTCTCTCCCTTCTTCTTCCCCTTCCTTCCTCACCTCAGTCCTTCCCTTTCTCCCTTCCCTTTTTCCTTCTTTCTGTTGTCCCCTCACCCCCTGCCTGGAACTCTGCAGGAAATCAACTGAAAAGGAGAAGCCAAGCCAAAGGTCTGTAGTGCTGCTTTCTGATTGGTGGGCATCTTCCAGGGATCATGACCTCTGGTTTCCTTGGCTGATCCAGGCTGGTGTCATTTCCACAATACCACAAGATACTCTGCTCTCAGTTCCCTCTCAGACTATACTCTGCATTACTCTAGGACAGGGGTTCTCATCCTTCCTAATGCGGTGACCCTTTAATACAGTTCCTCATGTTGTGGTGACCCCCAACCACAAAATTATTTTGTTGCTACTTCATAACTGTAATTCTCCTACTGTTATGAATCGTGATGTAAATATTTATGATGCAGGGTATCTGATAATCAACCCACAGGTTGAGAAGCNNGGGGAAGGAACCATGCTAAACTTGAAAAGGAACCATGAGAGACCTTCAATGTTTTGAGGGAAGCAGCAATCTTCTTCAATTCTTGAGCACCACATATGCTACAAGCTCAAGCAGCACTGGAACTTGACTGGAACCCCTATTTTCTTGCCTTTTGCGTGGACTCCCTCAGCTGCTACCCTGGCTCTGTGGAGTCTAGTTGTGGGTTCAGACCCTTCTGCTAGTTCAGGGTCTGAACAGTTACCGGTGTACAGAGGAAGAAGGCAGTGGCCTTGCTGGTAAGAGGGTTCACACAACAAGAGACATGCAAANAGAAAAACAAAGCAAAAGCCAAACAAAAGAAGGAGATCCACAGATGGTTTCTCAGAGGGGAACATGAAGGGCTGTGGCTGAGGTGGGCACTGTGCCCAAGGAGCTCAGATAAAGGGAGGGGGGGTCTACCTCCACAGTGGGGAGTCCTGGGCTTAGGGTCCTCAAGAGTCCAACAAAGGATGAATAGGCCTCCTTCCTTTGCTTCAGCCCACTGTACCCCATTTATGGAGGGATTTATACCCCCCCATGAGATTATGTTTTGAAGACCTCCCCAACTGTTTCCCAGGCTCAGAGATCAGCAGTTGGCAGAACTATAACCATTCCTTTCTCAACTCAGTATAAGCCCTCCAGATCTCCATACACTCTATTCATTAAAGTATCCAAGAGACCCAGACTAGCTCTGAGTCTACCACAAGTTTCCCCTTGTTTGGGTCCAGTGATACTGTCTGGGTCAAGCTACTAGCCATAGGGCATTGGAAAAAAACTGGAAAGGCCTCTAGAAGGTGATTCTCTCCACTGCTAGGAAAGTGAAGGTAGGTGGCATTACACCATGGATCCACCACACGCAGGCACACTATCCTAGGATATNNAACTGAACTCGGAGATGCCAGGGGTGGTTTTAATGTGCTCTGAGGAAACAGCAATGGTCTCCATTCACTGAACACCACACAAGCTACTGGCTTAAGGCAGTCACACTCTGAGCATCAGCTCTA
>LZPO01087143.1:874079-904294 GCA_001675575.1 Neotoma lepida
AACCCATGGTCTGTGGCTCTACCAGCTGTCTTTAGCCAGGACATTTTAAGGAGAGCTTTTTCTGTCTGTCTGTCTGTCTGTCTGTCTGTCTGTCTCCCCCTACCCCACCCCCCGGCCCCTTCTCTCTCCGGAATATAATTCAGCCAGGCTTACAGAGATAGGACCTGTATCTGACTCTGAGTTGACAAAATACACTTCTGTCCCTGGTTCGAGGAGGATCCTAATGAGTCACTTCCCCTGCTTTACTTCCTCTTTCACTGATAAAGCATCCCCGGTGGAGTGGGAGGAGAGATAACCAGATCAGGCTGGGACCTCTTTGGTGCCATGCAGAAGCAGAGGGTGTGTGCTTGTGTGTTTCTTTCTTGCCCGCACCCCCTCCTACATTGCCCCCTTCCCTCCCCAATCAAAAACCCGATCTTCACTTTCCTTTACAAAAGCTTCCTGGCCCTTCCCACAACAGGTGAAGTCAAAAGCCTAATTGCTCTCTGGGTTATCAAAGTCTTGTTCCTTAGATCAGGCGGGACATGGAGACGCTGAGAGGGGACAGAAGGGCTACAGTCCCCCAGCTAAAGTATTAAGGATCGTGGCAGTGTGCAGTTGGAGGCTGACAGCAGGTATTAACTTTCATTAATGTCGCTGTGGCTTCTGTGATGTCTACGTAGATGGAGAAGCGATTGGCTCACATAATGCATCTTTCCTATTGCACAGACAGAGCTGGGAGTTCTGTGGTGGTGGTGGGGGTAAGCACCGGCATATCTTCAAGGTCACGTGAAGTCAAGGCACAGCATACTCAATGACCTAAGACTTGCAGATCTGCGTCAGCTGCACCCTGGGTCCTTCCCCCCATCCTTCTGATGAACTCCTGTACAGGTGGACAGAGGGTGATGCTGGAGATGCAGGGAGGGTCTAGTCCCAGCAATATCTTTATGTGACATTTGGCGTGTCCTCCAGCCTTCTGGAGCTTACAGAAAACACAAGGGGCTCATGGAGATCTCAGGTCCTCTCCAGTTCTAGTAGCTTATGTGTTTTTCTGTGCTGTGGAGTCTCTTTTACCCACAAGGGGAGGAAGTGGGACTGTGGTTTCCTTAACCTTGAGCTGAAATGAGTAGATAAAACAGAGGTATGGCTGCAGGGGAGGAAGGGGCGTGAAAGATCCTCACTGGAAACTAGTGTCAGATACCAAAGCAAGAGTCAGGCTGACAATACTGAATATTAGATAAGGTGGCCACCTCAAACTCTGGCCCCTTCTCCATGGGTGGCAGTCATAGGTCTTTCTCTGCTCCTTCACTGTATAGTCTCTCTCCAAGCCACATGACATGGTCTGACCCTNCCAGTTGCTTTCTGAGATGCAACTCAGATTGGGTTCCCGCAAAGATGTCATTCCATTGGTATCCTCAGAGGATTGGTTCTGGGACTCCATCTTCCACACCCAATTAACTGATACTACAATAGATGCAGAGGTCTCANATAGAAAACGGCACGAGGACACATAAACATCCTCCCNAATGCTTTATTTTTTATTTTGATTTTTGTTTTGAGACAGGGTCTNTCTATGTAGTCCCNGCTCCCCNAATACTTTTAATAACCTCTAATACTGGTGAGGCCAAACTCAATGTATGGAGTTGCTCTTNCGGAAAGAGGATCCGGGTTCACTTCCCAGTNCCCACATGGCAGCTCCCAACCATCACAACTAGAAATNCCAAGGGATCCAATGCCTTATTCTGACCTCCCCAGGTGTCAGGCACACACATGGCACACATATATCCATGCAGGTAAAATACTCATACACATAAAATAACTAAACCTCTCCTGTGCCTCATTTGACTAGGAAGCTCCTATTTCAGATGATCAGACAGNATNTGACTGAAGTAAGAAGGCTTGGCTCTGTTTGTTACATACTCCTACTTGATCCAGCCGGCTCTCCNCAACCNCTCAAACCAAATCTCTTCCCTTGAGTTTACCCAGTCTGTCACTGCAGCCCCAATCACTNTGGCCTTCTTTTATTTCTTTTATTTTTATGGGTGTGGGTGTTTTGCCTGCANGCATGTCTATGCACCATGTGCATGTAGTGACCAAGGAGGCCAGATGGTGCTGGATCCCTGGAACTGGAGCCACAGAAGGTTGGGCTGCCATGTGGGTGCTGGGGATTGAACACAGGTCCTCTGGAAGAGCTGTCAGTGCTTAACTTTGAAGCCATCTCTCCAGCCCCATCTCTCCAGCCCCCTCCCTGGCATTCTCAGGCCACCCTGTCTACACTTTAGAATATGTCCCCCCTTCTAGGTTTGTTCCCTAGTTGTTTTGTTGTGTGTCATCTCCTCAGCAATGTTGGCCACCTCTCAAGAGAAGAACTGGTATCTACTAGGGTTTGAATGTGTCCTGTAGGAGTCTGTCTGTCTGCATGAGATCTAACCCCCATGCTTGTATTTGGAGAAGTAATTAGGATTAGCTGATGTTGGGGGTGGTAGGCTATGATGGTAACTTTGGCTCTCTATGAAGAGGAAGAGACTTGAGTTGACACACTGGCTCTATGATATAATGTCCTCGGTCATGTAATAATACACCAGGAAGGCCCTCATCAGTCATTGAGCAAACNCGGGGACCACACTCTTTGGCTTCTCACCAAATAGAGTCTTTAGGTATGGAAGAGGTTGATTGGTCTTGTTAGTTGACCAGCAAAATGACATGTGTGGTGGTGGTGGAAGGTACAACAGAAAAAAAAAAAACCGGGTTTGGAAAAGTACCTTGTTCAGGTGAACTACATGTCTGCTTCAGCTGATACTGTGTTTAAATATTTAGTATATTTAACTAGTATAAATATTTCACATATTTGTATGTTAAACTGTAATAACTAATTATAAGTTGATATAATTCCAGCAGAAACAAAGGAATGTAGAATTTTAGTTACCTGAGGCTTTAATATAGATCCCTAACTATTTTTGATTGTGGCAATCAGTTCTCAACCTGGGTCAGACCTCTATGACCAGGTTGGGGGGGTATACTCAGTAGCAGAGTACTTGTCTAACGTGTGTGAAGTCCTGGGTTCTATTCCTAGCACTGTAGAGGGGATTAAAAGCCCTGCATAACTGTTTCTCCAAAGCAGTGCTTCTCAACCTTCCTAACGCTGAGACCCTTTAATACAGTTCCTCAAGTTGTGGTGACCCCCAACCATAACATTATTTTCATTGCCACTTCATAACTGAAATTTTGCTACTGTTATAAATTGTAATGTAAATATCTGCATTTTCTGATGGTCTTAGGTGACCCCTGTGAAAGGGTCATTGCCCCCCTAAAGGGGTTTGGAACCCCACAGGTTGAGAACCGCTGTGCCAAAGGCTGTTCTCACTGGAGAAGATGANGGGTCGAAGATAAGGTGGAGCAGTGATGGGTCTAGGGTGGAGGTCAGTGACTTAACAACGGCATTCCACAGAGACTGGGAGCACCATTACCAGCCATGACCACCTGGAAGACCGTCAGCTGCTGCAGCAGGCCTATGTGTGTGGTCTCCACGCCTTCCTCTTCATAATGAACACCATCTTCCAGCAGAGCAAGGCTGCAGCCAGGCAGAGCTGCCTTTGTGAGGCCCCAGCCAGCACAACAGTTCTGGCAGAGTCTAAACAAATCACCCAATCAAAACACCTGATTATGGGGCAGGCTGGAGCCAGGAGGTGGGCCTTGTTGGTGGCCCTGAAGCTGAACACAGGCNGAAAGCATCTCCAAGAGCAGCCACAGCTGATCCCAGCCCTGAACCAGCCTCATGTGGGTGCATTCCAAAGGCTTAGGTGGGCAGAGAGAGCGCGATATGCNTCCTCACTGCTCCTAGGGCCNCAGAAGCAATTCCAGGCCGCTTCCAGGAAGACTATGGGAGGAAGATGTTTGGAGTTTGCTATTGGGGACCCAGCTGCCTNGTCTACGGAGAGACACTGCATTATCTAATTCACATGACTGTGCNGGATGACTGCTGTCACACATGACATTAAAATTCTTTGCTCTTAGCCAAGCAACAAACAGGGAAAGGCAGGGAAGCATGGTGAGCAATGCAATTGCAAACCCAGGCTTCCAGTACAGAGCTGTTCTCAGGTGGTTTTTTCCCAGGGATTCAAATCCCTTTGAGTCTATGCAATCATCACACCTGTGCTCNGTGCTCAGGTATCTTCCTCAGTGACATTCGTGTAAAATCAATTTCAAGCTTGACACAACCAAGAATCATCTGAGAAGCGAATCTCAGTGAGGGATTGGCTAGATCAGGTCAGCCTGTGGATATGCCTTTGGGGGTTGGAGGGCACTGTTGTGGCTGCCTTAATTGAACTGGGAACACTTAGGTTGAAAGTGAGCGGAACTCTTCCCTGGTTTTCAGCCCCGGATTGTGTAAGAACAGAGAAAGCTAGTTGAGCACCAAGCATGCATGCATACATGCATGCATTTCTCCCTGTTCCTGGCTGTAGATATGATGTGACTAGTTGTTTTAAGTTCTTGCCTTGCCTTCCTCATTATGAAGGACTGAAATCTTGAATGGAAAGTTGAACAAACCCTTTCTCTCTTACAGATGCTTTGTCAGAGTATTCCATCACAGCAGCACAAATATAACTACTGCCCCTAAGATCTCCAAGCNGTTTCTTCCACCTTCCTAAGGGGGCACAGAGGAGTAAGCATGTGAGNGTTTTTATTTGTTTGTCTACATGTTTGTTTTTTGAGACAGGATTTCTTTGTATAGCCCCGGCTGTCCTAGAACTCACTCTGTGGACCAGGCTGGCCTCGAACTCGGAGATCTGCCTGCCTCCTGAGTGTATCACCATGCCCAGCTGAGCATGTACATCTAACTGATGGATCTAGGGTGTGTATGTTTAATGAGGGTGAGGGTGGGGGGGGTGCTCACTAAGATGGCAGTGGAGAGTTTGGGTTGGGATCTGAAAACTCATACAAAGAAGCATGTCCCCCTGAAGCCCCCTAGTTGAGTCTCAAGGTTCTGTTGAGAGTGGACACTCTAGCAGTGCAGACTCAAGCTGGCAAGGGCCAGAAGTCAGCAGAGTCCAGGCTCTCAGTTTCTCCAGAGTCAATTCAGAGAAGAACAGTTAGTTTCTCATTGGCTGTGTTGCAGAAGCATGGGTGGATTTAGCCCCTTGCCTCATGGATGGTGCTATCACGGATAAAAGTGTCCTTAGCACACACGGTACTGGTTGAGTGGAGGTCTTTGCAGCACTGAGAGTTTAGATTAAAAAGTGCACAATTCTGGGGATATAACCGAGGATGCATCTAACGTGTGAGTAGAANGTCCAACATGCCTGGTGGATATATCAGATGGAGAGAGGAAAGGCTGTCATCTTCCATCGGGGCTCAGCCTATCAAAGGACTTGCACTGGCAATTCTTCTTTAGGCCAGACAGACTTTGTCTCTGAGCCACTGTACTTATTAATAAGCACACTGAACACAAAGCCCAAAACTTCAAGCCAAGACTCTGATATTTATCAGAGATTTAGGGAAACCTTTGTGGACACTGAGATCTCACCAATAAAGTAGAAAGATATGCTCTGGGCTACCTGAGTAGTGAGACCCTGTCCTATCCCCAAAGNTCCCAAAAGTATGGAATAGTAATTATGACCTCACTAACTCACTACTAGTGAAGTAGTGTATGTAACTTGGGGAGCTGGGTTTGAATAATATCCACTGTTCAATGTCAGGCAGCCTTTGGGCACTTTTCACAACACAGCCACCCCTTGGTTCCTCACTGATCACACAGGATGTAATAGCACACAGAGTGTCGTTCAGGGTTTTACTCACACAGCACCTGGTGTACATGGGCACCCAGTGAATGTCCTCCGTTAATATTCTAAAGGCTCCATGCAAAGCACAATGCAAATAACTGTGATTATCTTTCTAGGCAAGTGCTGCCAATACACAAAGTGCCTTCATATAGCAATAATTACCAGCTACATGCAATTACGGCATTCACAGAGGCAGCTCCACTGTGGGATTCAGCTGGGAGATTAGTATCATTTGCAATGACTACATTCCAGGCTGCCAGCCTCACAAATTAGAGACCAACTGGAGACAGGCAGCACGTGAATCAGCTGCTTCCCTGGGGAGGGGTTCTGATGGCGGCAAAAGCCACAAGGGATCCAACCTGAGAACTTTCGATGTGTCAGCAGACAGCTCTTCCTCTCACAGTGACAATAACCACACTGTCATGTGCAGTCTAGGGCGTGCACGGTGCAGCGACCGCTCTGGGACAAAGANAACATGCTGTCATCCTAGCTGTCAGCCATGAAGATGGTCTCCATGTAAACACGGCCAACACTGAGGACTCTCCTACATTCCACACACACCCCTCTTTCCCTGACACTTGCCCCAAGAAACTTAAGGGCGAGTTAGCATTAAACATTGATANATTCAACAGGGCCAGGGATTGGTACACAGTTCACAGCTGCTGAGAGCTTGGACATGGGTGGAGAGTGGGCCTTGCCGTTAGCCTCACCTCTCTGATCCTTAGACTGACCTTTGATAAAGTTCTTATTTCTTGATCTGGGTTCAAATCAACTGTGGGAAGGAAATAGAAGTATTCAGAGAAGAGNCGAGCAGAAGATAAACGTGTTGTGTGGTGCTCCACAATACGTCACACAGACAAATGACTCAGCCCAAGAGAAGAAACTAGGCTAAGGTTCGATGAAAATGAACAGGCTTCTCTGCATCCTCACGGGGAAAACAAGTTAGAAGTGAGCTTTTTTTCCAGTTCTGAGCCGCTGTGTGAGGTGGCTCTGTATTTGTGTCACCGTGTCTCTTAAAGCCTGCAGCAGGTCTCCCTGTTCTCAGTTTTCCAGGATGGAGAGTAAGATCCCGTCCTGATTTCAAAGCTGAGGCTGTGCATTCTCTGGTGTCACACATTGTTCTGTGCTCTTTACCTGCTGTGTCTCTCAATCCTTTCAACAGTTAGGNGGCTACTACGCCAGCTCATCGGCACACGCCACTAGCTCATTATGGTCATGCCCATTGCACGAATGAGGGAACTGAGGGTCAGAGGGGGTAAACAGTATATGCGAGGCAATACGTTTTGCAGACACGGGATTTGAACCCAGGGAGTCTGACTGTAGGAAGTACGTTCTGCTTCTGGGCTGTAAGTCCTCAGCTGTAGCGATATTCTTTTGTTCTATCCAGGCTGAACAGCTCTACCAGTTTCCTTTGTGTCTCTATAAAGCAAACTTTCCGACATCATCATGACCCCAGGGCCCCTCTCTGGCACTCCCCAGATTGGTTTTTATCTTTTAACTGCAGCAGCCTAGACCAAGCAATATCACTGCAGNTGCTGACCCTATTGTTTATAAAGAAACTAAAACACAGGTTATCTTGTTGTAGTTTCTGAACAGCCCCCATGCGGCTGGCTGGGAGGGGGAAGAGCACTTCAGCAGAATAGACAACTGTTCAAAGTCACAAAGCCACCGCCTAAAACCCAGGACCCATGACATTGGCACTTTTCTCTCTTCCGGTGTGTATTTTTCTCCCTTCCCATATTTATTTATTTTTGGTTCTCTGAGACAAAGTCTTTNTAGATAGCCTAGCCTGGCCTTAAGCTCTCCATCCTTCAGCCTCAGCTTTCTGGAATTACAGGTATCCACCCCATCCCTGGCTTCCCTGCCTGTCTGGGTTGTCTCAGCCATGGTTCTCACAGCAGAGATGACACTCACTCCCCAGGTACCGGCTGCTGTCATCAGGTCAGCTCCGACCATGCCACTGTCCTGCTTAAAATCCTTTAGAGTCCCCACATCCCTGCCTGCCTCTCCTGGCCCCTGCTAACATGCAGCCTTGGAAGCCTCCTCACTGCCCACTCATGACCTGCAATTCTCTGTGGGGCCCCTGCCCACTTTGCTCTTCTACCGGGGTTGTTCACAGCTTCCTTTTCTACCTCCCAGAATTAATTAAAGGACAAAGACCCAGCTAAGACTTAACCTAGTCNTCAGGAAACATTCCAGAACTTCCTTTCTGCATTGCAAATCTCTCCTGGCAACTCGCACAAGTTCCCTATCCAGATTCTCCCAGAGGACTGTGCAGTCCTTTGGGATAAGGCTCTGTGTCTTGTCTTAGCTTTGTCTTCTAATGGAGCACACAGTGGATTCCCTGAAAATGCATAAGAGTGAGGGAGCTGGGGAGAGAGCACTGTTCCTCAGAGGGTAAAGGTGCTGGCGGCCTATGCCTGATGACCCCAGTCCCTGGAAACCACATGCTGGAAGGAGAGAAGCAACTCCCACAAGTTGTCTTCTGACTTCCACACATGCAGGCATATGCACAGGCACACACACACCACAAAATTAAAATATTAAAAACATTTTTAAAAGAATGGAATGAATGACCCCTCTTCTGCTGTCTGTCAGCCTTCGAAGCCCACCTCAATCATTTCCTTCCACATCCACTTTCACATTGCACTGGGAATTCCTCTCCTGNCACTCTGAGATCTTCCCAGGGAGGAGAGGAGGTACAACCCCAGGCACACAGCCCGGTCATAGCAGGACTCCTTTGCCAATTTCCCCCTCAGGTGACTTCTGCCACAACAAACTGTTTGGACTTCACAGGATGGGGAGCCGCCCTCTGCTTCTCTTCTACTTGCATCCAAGGAGACTTTCCTTGGGGCAATTCTAGGCATGGAACCTTACTTAAGGAAGAGCTCTGGAGCTGTCACCCTCTATCCACTCAGCCTTCTAGTGACAGCTAAGTGTCTAAGAAGGACGTGGCTTTGCACTTGACACTGGCAGATTCAGCAAGAGACCAGAGTCTCTGCCCTCCAGGAGCTCGGCTGAAAGCAAAACAATGTCAACCCTTACACACACGTTCCTCTGCCACTTAAAACACGGCAAGGAGGAAAGATTAACTTGACCCACAGACAGGGAATGATGTGAGCTGAGCCTGGAAGGAGCTGTAGAATGTTGTCATCCAGGAAAAAGAGAGCAAGGGACAGCCAGTGTGAAGAGAGGTGGAGCCTAAGGTGATAGAAGCCACAAGGCCACCAACAAGGGGTAAGGGTGCACTGGGTAAGAGAAAGCTGACAGCATTTTCTCAATAAGGGAAATTCTTTGTTCTCAAAAGCCTGTGCAGGTTGGTGAGATGGCCAGTGAGTAAAGGCACCTGCCAACAAACCTCAAGATCTGAGTTGCATCTTTAGGACCCAAGTGGTAGGAGGTGACAATCAACTCAAGACAGTTGTCCTCTGGCCTTCACACATGCACATACATGCCCAACCCAAGTAAATAAATAAAAGGAATTTTTTTAAAGCCTGTGGAACACTATTATTTTTTGAAATGAAGATAAGTTATGACTTTCTCTCTACTGATAACCAGAAAAAGCCTAGACACATAAATAGTTCTGGAAAGAGCTCTAAATGACCCCACCGTCACCCAGCAGTAACCATATCTGATACAATTTCAGTTGTGTGTGTGTGTATGTATATATGTATGCATGCATGGGATTGGAGTTGTCTGCCCCCAGCATTGTAAACTATCTNAGGTCAAAGATTTTGTTATGATTTGCCTTGAATCCCAAGGGCCTTGATTGGCCTAGGGTGNGTAGAAATTGGCATGCAGATACTTGGTGAATGAATTGGCTGGACCTGCTGCCTGCCAGGAACTGTTATATACCAGGGACAAAGAAATGACCTAGACCTTCAAGCTAGTAGGCTTGGAATCTATTCTTTACTGTGATCTTGTTCCTAACAAAGCCATTTTTGAAGCAGTAGGAAATTTTTCTGTTTCAAAGTTTNGAAAACAAAGACCTTGGACAGGCTGAGAAGTGAGCTTTTTAGACCACTGGGCAGGAATGTCCCTGGGAAGGCAAAGCCGCTGGCCACCCTTACCAGCTAATCTAGCTTCTCTTGTAGGGGCCTCAGCTGGCTTTCTCCAGGTTGAGCAGAATGGTGACACACCCAGNCACACCCACTGTCATCCACAGGATCACATGAAACACACCCAGGAGTGTGTGATTGTACTCACACAATACATCGCTACAAACACAACCACACACAAGGATATAGCTCAGTTGGTAGAGTGCTTGCCAGGCCCTGAGTCAATCCCTAGTACTATCAAACAAGTATAACAACAAAACAAACAAGATCCTCGAAGACAAGTGTGGTGCACACCTGTAATCTCAAGCACTTGGGATGTGGAAACAGGATGATTGGGAGTTCAAGGGCATCTTCAACTACATAAGGAGTTCAAGGCTAGCCTGGTCTACAAGANACCCTGTCTCAAAAACAAACAAGCAAGCAAACACCCAAACAAACAAACAAATAAACAAACACAGCAATCACACACAATACACAGTCAGGCACATGTTATCACGTAATTCCCTGCACACAGCTAGTCATGCATGTTCAAATAAACACAATGATACACAACACAAGCAGGTAGCACCACTATACGTGCTTAACTGCACACAACACTGTCCATGTACTCACCCAGCACACACTGGCATGCATTCACCCACATGCACACCTAAACACACACACACACACACACACACACACACATTGGCATACATTCACCCATATGCACATCTAAACATACACACATACACACAAAACCTACCTACACTCAAACCCACATTCCTACATAAACATTCATAAGTACACACAGCACAAGCTCACATGCTCACACTCTCACACGCCCAGCCTCAGCTGTTAAAGTGGCAGCACCCACATTTTCCGTCTGTTTCAAAACAGGAAACCTGTCTGGGGCAGGGGGTGTTGATGATGAGAGTTGCCAAGAAGGGTCCAGGTGCAGGGCTAGACTCTGATGGACACCATATCTTATCTCCTCCACAAGGAGGAAAGCTGAGCTGGATAAAGTCTGGACTTGGCCCAGGTCCCACACAGGATCAGTCTTGGCTGGAAAGGCTCTCAACAGCTCCTCCTGGAGCCACCCAAGTCACATGGTGTTTGCTCCTTGACCAGCGTCTTGAATCTGAGACCAGATCCTCTGGGTGGTTATCATGTGCCCATTTTACAGATGAGGAACTGAGAGCAGAGGTTAAGTTCCTTGTTCCAAGGTCCCAAAACAGACTGGTCACCCAACTCTTCACTGTCAGGACTGTCACAACTCAAGTCTCCCATGCGGGTTCTGAACACAAGAGCAGGGCTTAGACGGCTAGGCATGGGAAGGAAAAGGGAATAGCTTTGGGCACCACCTCACCTCATGGCTCTCAAGGACTACTTACCACACTGCACCCACTTGCTTGGCTACACACACACACACACACACACACATGCACACACACTCCCTTTCATACAACACTCTCACACACTCTCATACATACTCTCTCATATCACACTCACACACATACTCACTCACACACATACTCTCTCACACATACATTTACACACTCATACAAGCATGAGAAGCCATGGGGAAGTAACATTTATATAGGTGAATGANCTTTGTGGATCTCTCTCTCTCTCTTTCCCCTCATGCAGAACAAATGTAGCCCAGGCTGGCCACCAACTCTCTGTGCAGCCAAGGAAGACCCTAAATTTTGATCCCTCTGTCTTTCTGAGTGCTGGGATCACAGGCTGGCTTCCCCATTCATGGGCTAGGCGTTGCTAGGGATGGAGCCCAGGGCTTTGTGTGTGCTAGGCAAGCACTTTACCAGCACCCCAGCCCTCTTCTCTGTCTGAAAAAAAATGATGAAAACAATTTTTCCTCAGCAGCAGCCCTGTAGTGAACACAGGCCTCCACACTTTAGGGGCAGAGGCCCTTCGCTGTTTTCTATACAAAGGGTGCTGGAGGGTGGAGTAGGGTGTCTCAAGTGGCCTCCAGACCAGCCTAGGAGACTAAATCCAGTGATACCATGCATAAAGCTAGAAGGACACAAAATNGA
The DNA here is from genome assembly GCA_001675575.1 of Neotoma lepida. Taxonomy (NCBI): domain Eukaryota; kingdom Metazoa; phylum Chordata; class Mammalia; order Rodentia; family Cricetidae; genus Neotoma; species Neotoma lepida. The sequence goes on from LZPO01087143.1 coordinate 885,927, forward strand.
ACCTAAGAAAAGGACNAGACCAGAAACCTCCAAGACAGCATTATCATACGTGATGTCTTTCACAACCCTCTCCTTTTCACATCTCATACTCTGAACAGCTGCGCCCTGCAGAGAGGAACAGCAGAGAGCACAGGAAAGAGGATGGGCTGCACTCCGGGGAAGCTCTGGAATTTCCTTTCCTGGAGACCTTCACGATTGGAGCATAGAGAGACTGCACTCNGAGACTCATGCTCTTCTCTTTGCTTTGCTCGCCCTGTCTGGAACATTGTCTAAATCTCTCCTTCTTTCTCCAAGTCCCACCCTTTTCTGCCAAGCCTCTCCTGAGCCTCCCAGGCTTGACCATTCCCAGAGGTCAGACTGGGGCTGGTGACGTCATGGTGTCTGACATGTGAGGAAGGATCTACCAGGGGAACTAGATGCCTGGGATGACCTTGGAGGCCATCCAGCTTGTGGTGCTGTTTGTGGTACTATGTGCACAGAGAGGTGGGGACAGGGTTATCTGGATTGGACTCGTCAGGCTGGACCTTGGCTTGTGCCAGGTGGTGGGCCAGGTTCCTGCTGAGTGTGGGAGAACTGTCCCTGGGGAGCTGACCTGCTGAGGTTGGATGACGTACCAAGGACTTGCTCAAGGCTGGTTTCCATGGTCAGCAAAAGGGTTCAGGAAGCAGAACCCACGGGAGGAAGAGGGGAGGAGTTGTTGGATGGAGCTGCTGACTCTGAAGCTGCCAGGCCACCCAAGTTCAGGGAGTTCATGTCTGTGGGGCCTTAAGAGAGAGGGAAGAGAGGAGTGAGTGGCCCACTCCTTGCTTATGGGCCTGTGCTGTTCCAAACAGAGCCTCTGGGGCTTCCTAATCCTAAGGGACCGGTCTTCTTACCAGAGGATGCTGCAGTTGAGGTACTTAGGATAGTCTGCCGGACTATAGCATGGATAACTACTCCAGGAACTGACTCTAGGAGAAGGACTTGAAATGAAACAGACGGGTCCGTCATACTCACCATGCCCAAGTTCATGTATTAGTAAACAGCACTGTCAAGCCTTGGTTGTNNGACTGTATNTTTGTTTGGGTTTGTTTCTGCTGGTTGAAATATTTCCTACAGATGTTGGTACGAGGGTCAAACGGAGCATTTTACTATTCCATGTTAGAGAAAACACAGAGCGCAAAAGCCAGAGAAACGAGATTTTGACCCTGTGTGAGTTCCTACAGAATCTGAATNAAGCGACCATATCAGCCTATATATCAACTGCAGGGTAACGCCAATGTGCAATACTTCAGTGTGTGTGATAGAAAAGGGAACTTTTGGGCTAGGAGAGATGGCTCAGCAGATAAAGGCACCTGGTGCCAGGCGTGACCAGCTGAGTTTAACCCCCAGGACCCACGTGGTGGGAGAAGTGCTGCTACAAATTAACTACAATTTACACGTCACAGTTACATTGTGTTAGGCATTACAAGTAACCAAGAGATGCTCTGAGNTATACGGAAGGGTGAGTGCAGGTTACAAGGAAACACTGAATTGTGCATAAGGGACATGAGCATCCTTGGACTTTGGTACCTGTTTGGCATCGTGAATCCCATCCCTGGAGGATACTTAGGAGAGACTACACTGCTCCTCGCAAGCAGCGGCTGGTGTTCTTTCCTAATACTACAGTTATGAATGGCTCTCCCTGTTCAGAGCTACTTAGTTTGTTTACTTATTGTTACTTTTGGTGTGTGCGTGTGTGTGCATGCGTGTGTGTGTGTGTGTGTGTGTGTGTGTGTGTGTGTACACTTGCAAGTACAGATGTGTGTGTATACCACAGCTTTCTTGTGAAGGACAGAGGACAATTTATGGGAATTGATTCTCTCCTTCCACCATGTGGTACTGGGAATCAAACTCGGATCCTNAGGCTTGGCAGCAAGCACCTTTTAACCACTGAGCCATCTTACCAGCCCAGCCAGGCTTTTTNAAGTGCATGCTGCCTCATCAGACTACAGGAGGAAAACCCATCTCTCTTTCTTCACTTGGGGAAACCCAACTCCTATTCTGAGACGCAGTTCAAATACCAGATTTGCAGTTATTCTTTTTTCCTGTGGCCATGCAACCTACTTTAAAGCCAGCTGGTAGTTCCTATAACACCTGGCCACAATCTACTAAAATTATGTCTCTAGGGCTCCAGCAAAATAAGAGCTTTGCTGTAAAATATGGGAGCATTTTGAGTGTGGATCTGGGTACTGCCCTTCTCTGCACCACAGATGCCATGCACTGACAGACACCCAATAAATATTTACTGAATGAATGAATAGAACAAAATAGAATCAAACGGTATGTGTGCGAATGTCAGACATAGACAGCATCGACGCTACAGAAATACACCCGGGTTATTGCTTTTCCAGAGGGGAGAAAAAGAATTTAACCAAATCAGCTCTCATGGAACACAAGGTGAAAGAAGTGATTTCCCACTGCTTGTGGGTCAAGGCCTAAAAATTTCACGGTCAGCTGATCCTTTTTTTCCAGGACCCAGCCCGGAACACAAAGGGTCTAGCATTGAGATAATGTGGTGCACAGAAAATGACCGTCTCAGTTTGCCAAGCAGGGAGCAGTCAGAGATGCCATGCAGTCAGACATGCCATTCCTACCTCATCCTTGTTGTTCTTTTGCTTTGTCTTGTCTCCGTTTGTAGCCTAGGATGGCCTGGAATTCACTCTGTAGTCCAGGCTGACCTCAGAGTCAGGAAGCCTCACTCCTCCGCCTGTCACATGTCACATGCTGGGATTACAGGCATTTGCAGTCTTATCCTACTATACTTAACCTTTTTTAGTTTTTTTTTTTAAGACAAGATTGTTGCTTTCCTCTAGTATAGCAAACTTGGGAAATTGATTTACATATGTTTGCATGTACATGTGTGGGTGTATTCATGTTCTCGTGTGGGGGCTCACGTGCTGTCTCTTATACACATCTAGATGTGTATAAGAGACAGGTACGTGTGTGGGTGTATTCATGTTCTCGTGTGGGGGCTCACGTGTGAGGGCACATGTGTGCATGTGTGTCGAGGCCAGAGGTTACTGTTCAGTGTCTTTTTTGTAATTGCCTTGTCTTGTCTCTTGCTGAACTCAGAATTCACCAAGTCAACTTTCCAGCCAGTCAGCTTTCCCCAAGATCCCCTAACTCTGCCTCCTGGGTGCTGGAATTATGGGCACACTGCCAAAGTCGCCTGGCATTTATNTAGGTGCTAGTGATCTGCACTCCAGCTTTCACACTTGTGAGGTAAGTACTTTGTTCTCCTCAGCCTTCAATGTACATGTCTTGNAAAAGAGGGAAGCAAGACAGGGTGGAATGNTAATGATTAAAATGCTTCCTGTGTGCCCAGTACCACCTTAGGTACTTGATATAAAATGCCTAAAATATTTTTAAAATAAAACATAACTCCAAAGAGCCTCAGAGATAAACATTATTATTCCCATTTTGTTGATGAGGAAACTGAGTCAATGAGGTATGTTACCTAGCCAAGGTTAAAAGGCTACATGTGTATCATTTTTGTTCAATATTAAAATTCTTCTATTAGCAACCACATAACTTGCTCCTCTCTAGGATCCATTCTTCTTTCTGCTGCTGTGACTAATTTTCTTAAAACAAGTCAAGGTGGCCACTCTACTCCTTTAAAACTGCCAACATCTCCCCTGTATTCACAGTGGAATAATTCACATGTTGACTCATGTTAGTTAGGCAAGCATTCTACCACTGAGCTATACCCTTCNTTTCACACTCATTAGTGCAATTTTTTGTGGTTGTTTTTGAGACAGGGTCTCATGTAGGCCAGGCTGGCCTCAAACCCTCACTGCACCTAAAGGTGACCGACCCCACCACAGCTCTTCTTGTCTCTCTTGAGCCATCACATAACAATGGCTCTTGTCATTCTGTGTAATTCCAGTTTCCTTAGTTTGTGCCCAACTTTGAGTGGAGTTCTGTCTTATTCTCACCAAAACCCAAGACACAGTCTCCTCCTCCCAAGAACTTCTCTCTCCTTTGTTNTTAAACAGCCTCTCCCAAACCTCAACCTCACTCTTCTCTCCAGTTGGGGAGTAAACTCTAGGGCTGAAGAGATGGCTCCGTGTGAAAAGTACTTGTTGTAGAAACATGAAGACTTGAGTTCCGATCCCAGGATCCCACCCAGGAGGCTGAGATGAGCAGACGCAAGGTGTGTAAGGAGGAAAACAACAGAGGAACTCCCCCACCTCCACCCCTGGCCTCCACACAAGCACACAGGGACTCATATACCACCACACACAACAAAAACAGATGATCATGGTGGCACACACATTTAATCCTAGCACTCAAGAGGCAGAGGCAGGAGGATCTCTGTGAATGCTAGGCCAGCCAAGGCTACAAAATGAGACTATGTCTTGATAATAAATATAAATAAATAAATAAATAAAGTAAGTAGGTAAAACAAAGCCGTTCTAATGTGGCACTTCCCTAACACTGTTTCCTTCCCCCAAAGTTCCTAAATAGTCTGTCCTACCTCTGAATAATAACAGCTACCATTATTGAATATTTGGCTACTGTCTAAATTGTACACAAGCATTCCAACTTATAGAGGAGCTCAGTGTAAAATGAATGGGCTGTCCAAGGTCACTGAGTGAGTAGCCATGAGAGGATGACTCACTGCACTCCATTTGATGGGCTCTGTGAAGGTCGCCTCACCTCCCAGACACTGGCCTCCTCAGCTTGCTCACGTCTCCAGAGACACTTTAGTTACTGATATTCCTTGAGGGTCTGCCCATCTTCCTCTTTACAAGCCACACACTCTGGAAGAGATCTGAGCCNCTCCCTCTTGACATCCTAATCTTCAAGTCCCACCAATTCTTTTCTCTCACACTTTGGGCATCCAGGGCAAGNTCCTCATTGGAAATCTCCCCTTAAATACTTTGCTTACATTAAATGTCAGGGCTCAAAACAGGACTCATTATTTTCCCCGCCAAAGCTGCCTCTCTCTGCTCGTTTTGGTTAATACCAAGTCGTCTACCTTCAAGTTAGAAACCTCAGGTCCATCCTTGGCTTCTTTCTATGTCTCATGTCTTACTCTCTGACTATTCCAGTGCTTAACAGACTCACTGCCTTGAGTTTTGCCTTTCCAAGTGGTTATATCATAACTGACATGATCCTACATTTCAAGAGCTCCCTGGCTTCTTTAGGATACATTTCTGTAACTGAGACATGGCGGACAAGCCCGAGGCATCTATTATGTGGCAGACACGTCTTCCTTCAGCCGTTTCTCCTCCTTTGTATGTGCCAGTCACGTAAGAGTGTTTCCCGGGTTTTCCCACATGCTCCATTTCTTCATGCTAGTAAACCTGTAGTCTGTNTTCAGGAGCACTGGCGCATGCTCNGGTCTCCGCCCACCTTTCCCATCCTACTNTAAATCTTCCCCATCATTTTGTCGCAGTCTCTGCACTCACCTCCAGTTCTCATGCCACCCTGTTTCTGTTTGGGTCTGATTAACAATTTAGTGTTTGTCTTCTTGTGAATCTACATTAGACTGGTGTTTGTTTCACAGTGCTAGAGTTTGAACTAAGAGTATCATGTGTGCTAGGCAAGTGCTTTCCCACTTAGCCACACTCCCTGTCCTATTCACGGTGCCAAGGGTAGAACATGGCATGCCATGGGTGCTCAATTAAAGTAACAGCTTTACACCATCTTGAATCAGCTATGGTCCTTAGTCCTTGCACTTCCTTTTTGTTTTTGCTTTTTTTATTCTTCCTTTTTAAAAATAATTTTACCCCCCCCCGTGTGTGTGTGTGTGTGTGTGTGTGTGTGTGTGTGTGTGTGTGTAGGTCAGAGGAAAAGTCAGGGGAGCTGGTTCTTTTCTACCACCACGTAGGTCCTGGGGACTGAACTCAGGTCACCAGGGTTGGCAGCAAGTATCTTTACCCCCTGAGCCATCTCAATGGCCCCACCCTGTGCTTCCCTCTGCTGTGGTTCATATGTGTATTACCATCTTCCTTCTCCATAAGTATATCAGCTTCATGGAGGAAAAGACTGAGTCCTCATTCTGTAGGCCTTATCTTGCTGAGCGCTGCCAGTGATGTTTACTGGATTAAAAATAGAAGGAGGCCAAGACACGTAAAGGACAAGTTCTTGGACCTCAAAATATTAGGTTGTAGAATGAGGTTGTATGCCAAAAAACAAGGAAAAAATAATAAAAAAAAACTTTCAGAGATAAGTAACTCATTTCTGATGGGAGAGTGTGGAACATGTAGAAGAGGCAGGAACTGTGTTGTAGCAGTGGATATATATATATATATATATATATATATATATTTAATGTAGGCATTTTGAAAATGGCCCATAGTGCTGATATGAGTGGAAATCAGGCAGCCATTGTTATCAATGCCCCCATCTTCCTACGGGCATTCTTTCTCTATCAGGCACTGTGGTAGTTTGACTGAAAATGACCCCCATAGGCTCATAGGGACTGTCACTATTAAGAGGTGTGTTCATGTTGGGTAGGTGTGGCCTTGTTGGAGGAAGTGTGTCACTGGAGGTGAGCTTTGAGGTTTCAAATGCTCAGGCTGGGCCCAATGTCACTCTCTCTTCCTGCTGCCTGCTGATCTGGATATAGGACTCTCAGCTACTCTCCAGCACCATGTCTGCCTGCATGCCACCATGTTTCCTGCCATGATGATAATGGACTAAACCTCTGAACTGTAAGCCAGCCCCAATTAAATGTTTTCCTTTACAAGAGTTGCTGTTGTCATGGTGTTTCTTCACAGCAATAGAAGCAAAAACGAAGACAGAAGTTAGTACCAGGAGGGGGTTATTGCTGTGATAGGCTGGACCATGTTTTTGTTTGGAGGAATATGGAATACTTGGGGACTTTGGACTAGAAAAGCAATTGGACATTTTAAGTGGGGCTTAATGGGCCATCCTAGTAGGAACATGGAAGACAGTGGTGCTGAGGATGATTTGCACTGTGGGGGCCTGACTCAAGAGGTCACAGAGGAAAAGAATGTTAGTATGTGGCCTAGAGACCAGTTGTGTGATATTTTGGTGAAAAATGTAGCTGATTTTTGCCCTTTTCTGAAAACTCTGCCTGAGGCTAAATTCTCGAAGAATTTTGGATTAATTGTGTTTGCAGAGGAGATTTCAAAACAGCCCAGTGTTGACTGTGTCATGTGGTTACTACTGGCCAATCGTATGCGATCTATAATGAAAAGAAGCCAGTAAACAGCCTCCTTCGAAAGCCTCTGCATCAGCTCTTGCCTCCAGGTTCCTTCCCTGCTTGAGTTCCTGTCCTGACAACTTCCTTGATGAACAGCAATGTGGAAGTGTAAGCCCAATGAATGCTTTCCACCCTAACTTGTTTTTTGGTCAGGGTGTTTCATTGTAGCAGCAGAGACTCTACCTAAGACAGGTACCAAAGCACTGGAAACGAAGCTGGGCTACATTGCCTTTGCTCCATATGTGCCTCTATGTACCTTCATTTTTCTCAACCAAGTCTGCTCTATGGCCTTACCTTCTCTCTCCTTTTAGGCACGCTGTCCACACAGCTGTCAGTGATGATTCTAGAACTCAGATTCAATTGCATCATCTGGGATTACCCCCTCAGGAACACCCTACCACCTACAGATAAAATCCTTTCCACAAGTCATTCAGAGTGTTTCATGATGGTTCCCAAATCCATCCTTCCCTATAGGCTCAACCCTGCTGTTTCTCTTCCACACCTCCTCCAACTCTCCACAAACCTGACCCGTCCCTCCCTGGATACAGTTTCTTTCCTTGTCTTTGTATATGCTGGGCCCTTGGCCTGGAACATGGCTTCCCCATTTCCACACAAGAATGTCTTCTGTATACTTTCCCATGTTCTAAAGCAAATACTTCTCTATTGAATATTGCAGGCTTAACTGTTGCTACTGGGGCTCTCAGACCTGCATAGACACTTGCCAGTCTTGTTTTCTTTTACTGAATCCAAGGAAGACCAGGTACTTTGGCTTGCTTCTCTGATTCTTGACACCTACTGCATATCAAGTGCCACCTAAGGAATGGGTGAATCTGAGGTCAGTTGAGTGAGTGGAGCAGGTCTGACCTCTGTTTCTTTCCTTAACTAGAAGATTGCTCCACTAACCTGTCTCTGGAAGCTGTTCTTGTGAAAGAGTTAAATTATAGGTCTGGGGATGTAGCTCAGTTGCTACAGTATTTGCCTAGCATGCATGAAGCCCTGGGTTCCGTCACAGCATGGTTAACAACAACAACAAACTGGGTATGGAGACTCAGGGCTGAAATCCCAGCACTCTAGAGCTGCAAGTAGAAGGAGCAGATGATCAAGGTCATCTCAGCTACCAAGGGAATTCTAGCCTCACCTGAGATACAGGAGGCACTTTCAAGTAAAGAAGGATGGAATAAAGGGAAAGAAGAAGGAAAGAGGGAGGAAGAAGTCAAATTGCACTTCTTTTCTGTCACATGTTGTTGAGTTTTCCTGTGTAAATTTTGTTGCCCGTTTGTCATATGCATAGTAATTGCGAATGACATAGTTGAGTATGCTAAAAATAAGACATTAAGTGCATGCCAAGGGCAAATAAACAAAGGAGGAACGCATGCCATTGGGCCGTACCCAGGTGATTGTTGCAATGACAGTTTGCTGCTAATGTACACCATGGCTCTTCTCTGCTCAGCCCTTTAAGTGCAAATAATTGCAGGCTGTCCAAACATTTGCAACCACTATAACCTTCAAGTGCACAGTGAAGAAGATGTAGAAAGAGCACTGGCCTCCAAAGGGGGAAAACTTCAATCCTGAACAGCTTAAGAAAAGGAAAAACGAGTTTATATAAAGCTTGCTAAGGAAACAGGAAGTTAGAAAAAACTGATCAGGAAGGCCATAAAGAGAAATGCTGATCCAGAGAAGATATATCTGAACACTTAGAGGGAAACTTTTGATACAAATGTATGACCATCACTGATGAGAGAGGTTTTTTTAAATTTTTGGTTTTTGTTTTTAAGCCAATGCTAAAAAAGTTAGAGCCGAACTCATTGTGAGTCTGTAAGACAAGTTTGCCTGATTGGGCAGGGGTATGATTATTCGCTCTACTGGAATTGATTTAATGGGGCCTCCTTGATGAAAACAACATCTTAAAATACTCACCAGTGATGAGAAGTTATTTCAAGATGTGAACCAAGGCCGAAGTTATGGTGGGGTTAGCGTGCAAAGCACGCCTCCCTCTTCAGCCTCTTCAGCTGAGCCGGATGAACAGCAGGCTGACAACTGTCCCCACCGGCCTAGCTGGGCAGCTGGGTCCCACCCCAGAGGCACACTAGAACCCATATGCAACTAGCAAATCAATGAATGCCATCCAGGCTAAAAGGTGGGGGCAGGGCACCGTGAGATGCTCTGGAGCCTTGGCCTTGGTCACACCACCTCCCTGGCTCAGACAGAGGGCTTTCCCGACTCCACCACGCCAAGTCCTTTCCAGTTCCTTCTCTTTTCCTTGCAGCTTGTTGACATGGCCCACGTGCTCCCCAGGCCTTTCTGTGCTCATGAAAACCAAACCCTTGAAGGGCAACTCACAAGACAGAGGTAAAACATTTCAACAACTCAATTCAGCTGTCCATTCTCTGAGACCCACCTCAACTGTCCCCTCCTTTAAGTCCCCTTTATTAAATTCTCCAAGGCAACCAAACACCATTTATTCTGGATCCAAACAGTGCTTCTTATGTTCATTATCATACAGTTTTCTTCTTATTACTATAATCATTTGTTAATATACTCACAGGTACCTATAAAGCAAGGACTTCAGAGTTACTCCATATTTTTATGGAGTGGATACAGGAGGATTGTGGGAAGTAAAATTTGTCTATGGATATCCATTAAGAGACAAAAGCCAGACACATTGAATGGCAGGACTTGCTGATGTGAAACTTGGATTCGGGCTGAGCCTGGGTGAGGACCACCCAACCCACATAACCAGGCAAGCTGGATGGCTGGGTTTTGTTTCTAGTAGCTTATCGCTGACATACTTGTTGATATTGAGACTCCCACTGCAAAGTCAATACCCTCATCCAGTCGTTGCCAGACATNTTCCCTTGAAGCATGTATTCACCTAGCCACCAGGGAGCTGCAGAATTAATGGAGTTGAAGAAAGCATTTTGCCTTTGTGGTGATTTGGATTAAAATTTAATTGGGAGTTTGAGATGGAATGTGTGGGAAGCTACTAAGGTTAGTCTTCTGCAACAAAAGAGAAACACTTATTCTGTTGTGTATGGAGTCACTTATTTGTTTACCCGTATTTACATTCACTCACTATGTGCAGACTCCTCTTGCATTTCCTATGTAACACCGGGGCTTTGTGTCTTTAAAGAGAACCAGGGCTGGGAAGATGGCTCAGTGGGACAAGTCCCTGCATGCAAGCATGAGGACCTGAGTTCAGATCCCAAGATCCCATGTAAAAAATCATGCAGCAAGGTGTGTACCCATAACCCCAGGGCTGAGGGGCTGGAGACAGGCCCAAGGAACACCGGAAAAACAGTCTACCTAGTTACTGATCTCTGGGTTCAGTGAAAGACCCCGTCTTGAAAACTAATGTGGAGAGCTAAGCATAGTGGCACATGCCTTTAATCCTAGCACTCGGCAGGCAGAGGCAGGCAGATCTCTGAGTTCGAGGCCAGCCTGGTTTACATAGAGAGTTCCAGACCTGCCAGAGATACAGAGAGAAACCCTGTCTCAGAAAAGAAGAGGAGGAAGAGGAGGTGGTGGTGGAAAGCATTGAAAAAGACACTGGACATCAACCTCTGTTCTCCAAGCACGTGCATATGGCAGTATCCCAAGTACAAACAAATGCACACAAGACATATGACACACACATGGGGGGGCACTAATTACATAATTAACATTGGAGGAAGACCATTGCTCTGATATCCCAACAAGCCCTCACAATTGTGCTTGACATTATGTGTGAGTAGTGATAAGCATGCACCATATTGGACTAGGAATTTTAAAACAACTCATTTAATACAACACACTGAGAAAGACCAGAGCATTTCACTGAAAAGAGGGAGGGAAGGTGAGACCCTGCCATTGTGTGACCAGGAAGGGCTATATTGCATAATTACAGTTTAAAAGATAACTCAATATTTTGGGTCTTATAGAGGATATCTGTGTGTTGGAATAAGCACAGGGAATTTCAGGGGAAGGAGTTACAGAAAAGTGCTGGTACGCACAATTGTCCCTCACTTAAGACTAGTGCAGAGGAAGTGGTTAGTTTGGTAATAAGAGGTCTTAGGGCTGAGAAGATGGAATAACAGAGCGTGACTTCACCTCAGTTTACAGGGATTACAGCTGGGCTTTAGAAGCTGTGTTGGACGAGTTGCAGGAAATGCCATGGGACACACAAGCTTTTCATCAGGTGACAGGAGGCAGAGCTAAAAGCAAAGTCCTGAGTCTTGAGGAGGAAACAGAACACCAGGAACGTCTAGAGTAATGTGTATGCCATATGTGTCTGTGTGGCTGTATGTGTGTACAACTGCATGATGTGGTCAGAAGAGGGTATCCAATCACTTGGTGCTGGCGGCGTTACAAGCTATTTGTTATGAGCTGCTCCATGGGGGTGCTGGGAACTGAACTTGGTTCCTCTGCAAGCGCAAGCATGAGGACCTGAGTTCCTAACTACCGAGTCATCTTTCCAGCCCAGAGGCCCACATTCTTAATACCTAAATGTTTAAAATTCGTAAGTCAAGTTGACTAACTGGCGAGTTAAACACATCCTACTTTCTTGCCTTGTCCACTGTAGAGTCAAAACACTTCAACGTTGTGGCATTCTGTGCCAGAACATGACAGCTTATGAAAAACAGAAGTTTCAGTTCCTGATGCATCTGTGATCTTCTCTGGATGCTTACTGTACTCAAGTGTCTGGACACACCAGAAGCAGGCTCAAGTTCTGCCCACACAGCCACCAAAACTGCTCTTTGGTCATCCTAGCACTTAGAAGCATCTATGTTCAGGAGGCTGGAGATGGGAAAGATGCAAGAAGTTGGTACCTAATATCCAGAGCATGTACATCTGTGGTACCTGCAGTGAGAAGTACAGAGGAACAGAGGCTCCAAGGAAATGTGTCTCCTGGGCCTAAGGGCTCTTCACTCTGTACTAAAGGGCAGGCCCCCAGAAGGACCAGCACCGATGCTCTAGTCTAGGGGAAGGGGTATGTACAAAAAATCCCATGTGAAAATAACAGAATAAAAAGGTGACATGAACTAACCCTGAAAGCTTTCCTCCATTGTAGAGGACATGAGTGACTGCGGAATCTTCTACTGAATCATGAGAGGATAGACTGAGTGATAGTTTCTGGGGATGGAGAGGACAGAGGGCTACAGACACTGACAGAGAGGAACACAGACATGGCAATGCAAGTCTTTGTATCCTGGTGGGCTGGAGAGCTATTCTGTACCGCCCAGAGATGTGAGATGTGGCAATACATTGTGTAACAGCGATGCAAGTGGGTTGACTTAGGATGGGGTCTCTCTGGGGGAATCTAGGGAGGTTGACCTAAAGCCAAGATGAACCATTGTTACAAACGGAAAATACAGAGAATGGCATTTTGGGTTCATGTGGCTTCCAGGAACTCATCAGACACAACACAGACTTTTAACAATCACACTCACATGCGGAGTCCAGATCTCTCATACAGCCTCCCCCTCCCTCTCAGATCTGCCACTGGAGTTCACATCTCCACCCTGTCCCAACCGGTTTCTGAGTTCCTTGCCCTATTTTTAAGCCTTTTTAGATTTTTTCAAACCCATACAAAAATGGAGTGTATTTGATAGTAAACTTTGCTGTACTCACCACCTTGCTTTAATCATTACAGAAGAGACTACTGAATTATTCATATAGTCAACTTGTTTTTCCTGTAACATTTTAAGTGAATCCTAGCCAACATACTATTTTACTCCAAAACACATAATGGGCTTTTTTTTTTCTTTTTTGAAATTACAGCGTGTGTGTGTGTGTGTGTGTGTGTGTGTGTGTGTGTGTGTGTGTGTATGTGTGTGTATGTGTGTGTCTCGAATGTAGAGATCTTACAACAGCTTGCTGGAGTCTCCTCTCCTACCATGTGGGTTCTGCAGACTTGAACCAGGTAGCAGCAGGCACCTCTATCAATTGAACCATATTTGTGGCNGCTCTCTAGAGTCACTTAAAATCCACATAAACACCAGCCTATCTGGCTGCTAAAGCCTATTTCTGACATTCCCTTCCATTATCACATCTGACATCATTCCTTTGCATCACTGAGTATTAAGTCCACATTCATTTTTCCCGGCTCATCCAAAACTTCTCTCTTAACACTCAGTTACTTGGAATCAAGGTCAGCGAGGCTCTGACCTGATTCTGGCAGGATAGAAAGCAAGGGCAGAACCTCACATACGGTTCCAGTGTCAGGAGCTCTCATTCACCTCATGCTAAGCAGTCAGAGCCACCCGGTCAAAGCGATGTGGCTTGGGCTGCTAGGAGTCTGGCCTTTGGTGAATGAAGTCCCAGGGAGAGCTGTGGGCAGCCAGGCCCTGCTGTATGGAAGTCTGCAAGCCCCAGTCCTGAACTTTCTAGTACTCACTGGATTTGGGTCGCTGAGCTACTGTAGACCTGTGATGAAAGTAGCCCCCTCCTTTCTGGCACTGCCTCTGCCCTTCCTGATTTGATCCTTTTGGTTTATAAGGCCTAACACACACAAGCTGTGTGTGGTGAAAGAGCAAACGGTAGAGACTGCAGACTGCATGCTGTCTGTCTGTCTGTCTCCACCTAGCTGGGTGGCTTGGAGCAAGTCTCTTATCCATTTCCAAAGAGAGGAAACTCAGATATTCTTAGGAGTCTTCTACCCCAGCTATGACAACTTAGGGGTCCCAGTTCAAAAGCTGCTAGTGGCTACTATGTTCTGCCAGGCTGCTAGGATCATTGTCTTTTAAAATCACCAGATTCTAACATGGTGGGGATCACAGGGTCAGCACTTAATAAATATTGCCAGGTGACTCTCCAATGCAATACCAATGCCAGAGTATCCATCCCCCAATGATCCAGGCACAACACCAATGCAGGGGCCTCAAGTCTCTCCCTAGACAGGCCACACTTTAAACAAAGCTGTGGAGTGCAGAGGCAAATTCTCTAATATAAGAGAAGTGGTTATAGGTCCTAACGGTTCAGACCTGAGATAAAGACATAGGGCCAGGAGCTGCAATCCATGGTTTTCCTGCTTCTCTAATTGAACCCCAACATCAGTTAAGCTTAATTGCCAGTCCCCACAATTGGCCCAACAGCAATGCTTAAGAGTGTGCTTCAGGCAGATTTATGCCTGCGCCAAGTCACCAAGGAAAGCATGTCCCAAACAGCACCTGGAGCTCTTTTGAGGGTCAGGGCTCCCCAAGGGAAGTTCACAGGAGGGATACTGACTGCTACCTGTTCTTCATGGATTCAGTGAATGGTGTTTCCTGAAGACAGCTACAAATCCAACCAGCACAGCTGCACAGTTCAGCCTGTCCATGGAAGACAGGTCTCTCCTTCCCTTCCAGATGAATTTACTCCAGGTAAGAGCTGGAAGCCTTCAGGGTGGGACACACCACTGGAGGTTGTTGTCCTTGGCCTGGCTGTGCTGTGACCAAGGTCTCTTTGAGTCCTTGGAAAGGACAGGGCTTTCTTGACTTCACAAAACTGGAAAGGTTTTAAATCACAGCCCAGAACTTAGCAATTCATCGCCAAGCCCAATATCTGAGAGAAAATGGTTTTGTGCACTACCTAAGGGCCAAGAGAAATACACAGCTTCAAAACAAAACAACAACAACAAACACTTCCAGGAAGTTTCCCAGGAAAACAGAACCCAAATCCCTGTCTAAACAGCCAAGTAACACCAAGATCCTTTCTCTCCTATGGTGCACCTCAAGCTAATTGCATAGGATGGGCAGTCCCCAAAGATGGCACCAATGTATAATTTTAGAGCTGAAAGCATTCTGGAGATCATCTAGCCTGGCCCTCCCCCATCCCCCCACCCCCATAATTTCCTTCCTCTGAGCCTCTCTAGTGACCCTTGGAGAATGCAGGAAATTCTCCACCATAAGCAAAGATACGGGGTCTTTATGATCAGGCTGGCAGCTCGAGCTAATTGCAGCCAGCCCTGGCTCACTGCTGAGATTTGGAGTCTTAAAGCTTCCGTGTGGCTCCACACATGTGGTGGAAACCAAAAAAATAAAAAGTTTGCAACCAATTCCGGAGAGGCACTGACAGCCCCCTGCGTGCAGCAGGAGTCTCCGGCAGAACTCAAGGTACAAATCAGACACACATGGCCCTGGTGGAGACCAGGGCAGCCAATTAAGGCTCAGAAGCCTTGACAGGAAGAGCTGGAGGGGATAGGGGTGGGAGGGAGGGGGTTGGGGACCAACAACAACCAACAACTTGTTAATAATTAGCAGNCTAAAAAAATTAAAAAACAAAAATGAAGTCCTAGGACTAGTGAACACAACGGAAGTCCTGGCTGAGAAACCATCGAACAGGCACAGTTCCGAGAATCCCTTCTACCACGAAGTGCCAAGTGGTTGGTGAATGTGAAATTCTAACTCTCCTGATATGGAGGTCAAGGTGGACAGATCTTGTCTCTATTTTACAGAACAGGGAGACAGTTGTGTAAAAGATTTTGCTNTTCTTAGTTGCATCCTAGAAAGGATAACTCATGAAGTTAAAAATTGCTATNAACATATTTTTTATTTTTTAAAGGCCTAGTTAATATACTGGATATTTAACTCCAAAAGTGTCCACCCCATCTGTATTTGCTCCTGTTTGTACAAGGAATTGTTGAAAAGACAGGCAAGAAACTAGTAAGAGCAATCTCTTGTGGAAGGGTCACAGGTCTGCAAGGTGGAGTAGCAATAGGTAGGTGAACGAACGTACAACTTTTATTTGTCCGTTGTGGGCCATGAAAATGTAACCATGGCACAATGAAAGCTAACGCAAAGCTATTCTTCTGAGCCCTTGTCTCGGTCCTCAACCTGCTGTGTTTCAGGGCAATGACCTAAGGTTTAGGTCTGGAGATAGCTTGAGCCCCACTAAGCCTCNANCAACTGCTAGTCTGGATACTTGAAGGGGCCTCTCTCAAGGTCACCGTGAATGTCAGGATCAACACTGGCGTCAAACANTTGTCTCCTGGCCACAGTTGGTATTGGGTTCTCTCCAAGGTGACGGATGACCTGAATTCAGATTTAATGAAGATGTGAGACAAGTTCCCAGTCTCCTTTCCTTTCTCCCTCCTTCCTGTTCCTCACAGCAAAAGCCTGAGGGTCTGCCCTCACTCAGGGTTAAGTCCAGTCCATCACGCACACAATTCTTCCCATGATGCTGGCTGGGGTTTTCTCCTCACCTCTCACTTCCTGTCCATGCACCATATTCTCCACTTTGGATCACTTCCTGAACAGAATTTTCATGACTGTGGTCCTGTGTGTGCTGTCACCTCTCTCAGGAATGTCTTTCTCTTCTTTTCCATCTNGTAAATTCCNCCTGACACTTTAGGATCAAATGTCACTACCTCTTCANGTCTTGTCCTCTGCAGAGCATGGCCAGCCTGCTGCCTGCACTCCCAAGGCATTCTGGATACTCCTCTATCACAGTCCTTCCCATGACGCCCTGCGGCTTTATATGGACGACAATCAATGATTGTGGTTTCCATGTCTGCCCCCTTATTAACTGTGACCTCCCCTTATGGCTGCCTCCACGCCATGCTATCTTCTCTGCCACTGTTCTATGCACTCCACACACAATTCATCTAACCTTTCCTGAACNTCAGGAAGTAGGCATTCACGTTATTTCATACAGCTAAGTACACTGAGGCTCAGAGATAGAAGTTGCAAAGACAGTCAGGGGCAGACATGGGACACAGAAGCCGGGGAGCCGCCTGCATAGCCCAGGCTTTTTAAAAGTGAGTAATAATGTCTCTATATAAACAAATGAATAAACAACTAGGAACAGGCTCATATCACTAAGGTAAAGGTCTTCACAGTTGCCGTTTCTAAAATTTCGAACCAACAGCCACACTGGGAATATGAACTGAGGTGGCCTGCTCTTAGAAACTGACCTGAATGTATCAGTCCCAGGAGCTCTCATGGCACAGGACCCACTCGAACAAAAGAACCAGAGTGACACCAGCTCATCCTGAAGCCACAGAAAATCCAGTTTCCCAGAGCCTCCCCCAGGGCCACCCAGCATCACTCACTCTTCCTACTACAATGAAACATGAGACCTTGAGGTCTGTCCTGACTCTAACTCTAACCCATTTGAAAGAGGGAAGATTTATCCCCAGCTTGCCCTGCCTGTGGTCTGTGGCTTCAGCTCCTGGTCAGACACTTTCCTGGAACTGGGTGGAAACAGCTAGCCAGGCATGAAGGCCGGCCTNTAGTCTCCATGCTTTTGAAGGCAGAAGGCCTTGCCTGCTCTGGGAGAAACTGGGTCTGACTGTCATTGCTGGTTGATGGACCCAGATACCAGGACACACTTGGGCAGCTGGCAATACCTCCCTGGAGCTTATCTTTCTAGTCTTTTCCCAAACCTGCTCAGAATTGTTCTCAGGGAAGCACAATTGACTCTGGCCTTTCACTGGGATGCAGAAAATGAGGGGAAAATAGTCTACACCTCAGGGTAACTAAGAAGGAGAATGAGTCTCCAGGGAGACTGCCGTGGAAGTAGACTTGGGTTTAGGAACAAAGGCCTCCGTGCCATTTACTAACTTAGTGGTGCAGAACGAGTTATTTACCGTATTTGAGTCCCATCTGCAGAGGAGCTTAACAGCTTCCTCATGTGTCGAGAGGAACAAATGAAATATTATGTACAAAAGGATTTAGTAATCTAAACAGTGTTTCCAGCCTGGTTCATTGTCNGAACTGCCAAAGGGTTTGTTTCTTTAATTTAATTATAGATAGCTGGATCCATCTTAAGAGCTTGCTCAATTAAAATCTCTGGAGAAGGGCTTCAGGAACTCGTACTTCAGAAACTTCTTGGGTACTCTTGGGAAACTGTCACAATTCTAAAACACTATACAGAGTTGACACTGATCNAATTCTGTGGTGATTTCCTAGGCCTGAGTATCATGCTTGAAGGGCAGCACCTAGGGTGGCATGACTTACGAAGAGAGCATCTCTGAAGGAAGCAATTTTCTTGTGGGTATGCAGGAAAGGAGCCCCACAGACTTGGAGCACAGATAAAGAACTGTAGAGCTGGCTCCTCTTGCCACTATGCATTGTCCGAGACAAAGAACATAGCTCTTCTCCCACCCCCACCCCCACCCTGAGCCCAGCAGATGCAGGAGAGCCAGAAGCAAGACATCTGTTTAGAAATGGCATCCGCAGCCAAAGACAATCGCCGAGCCTTTGAACGCAGTCCT
>LZPO01087143.1:905619-916306 GCA_001675575.1 Neotoma lepida
TGTCTGCTGAACAGGAGGTCTGGATCTGGGTCTTTGAAAGGGGTGGTGTTCCAACAAGGACCCTTCCAGGGAAATCATCTTGGGAACCACTGAACTCTCAGGCTTGTTCACTCTGCCAAACATCCTTAGGAAGCTTTGAGCTGGAGCAGAATCCTGCCACGGCAAATATTATCACCTGGGAAAGTAATTTAGGACACACAAGAAGGCCTAGGTCTGCCTAGCCACCCNACACGCCCCCTTCTGCTTTTAAAAGAGTGTGGAAGATTCACTGACTGTAAGTTAACAAAATCCAGTTAAGAGCTTGCCTGGTTATTTGGAGCCTGTTATTGAAACTGACCTAGAAGGCTAGAGATGTATCTCTGTGAGCAGAGTGCTTGCCTAGCATGCACAAAGCCCTGGTTTGATCCCCAGCACCACACAAACTGGATGTGGTGGCTCATGCTTGCCGTTCCAGCACTTAAGAGACAGAGGCAGTAGAATCAGAAGTTCAGGGTCAATGACTCTCAGCTGCCTAGGAAATTCAAGGCCAGCCTGGGCTACATAAGACAAAGCAAAAGAAATCCCCTGAAACAAACAAATATCAGCTGATCTGGAGTCATCTTTCCTCTTATCAAACACTAGCTGAACACCTACCATGTNCCAAATACTCTTCTAGTCTTGGGGTTATAGGAGTGAACACGGCTTGAAAATCTCTTTGCCCTCACATCAGAAGGGCACACAATAAATAATGTATGCATCTTACAGTAAGTATTCTGGCAAAGAATAAAGCAGGGAGGAAGGGAAGAGATTTCTAGCTGACACAGAAAGGTCAGGTAAGCTAATAAATGACTCAGAAACCATGTGGATTCCATATCAGGAACACTCTTAGCAGGGAGACCAGAAGACATCAAAGGCCTGGAGCAGCAGCATATTTAAGAGTATTTACAAAATGATGCATATAAATGATTTAAATTTTAAAAAAAGGTAGAAAAGATGCATAGACCNGTTGCTTCAGCATTGGAGAAAGGAAAAGGAAGGCAGAAGATGGGAGTCACAGAGTTAGAAANGAACACTCCAGAAGTGACGCAAGGGTTTATTTTGTTTTCTGGTTTGGGGAGGATAAGGTCTCATGCATCCCCAGGCTGGCTTTGAACTCACTATGTAACTGACTTTGACCTTCACCTCCTGATCTTCCTGCTTCCACATGTCAAATGCTGGGTTGATAGGCATGTTCCAGCATTCCTAGTTTTATGCCACAAACAAACCCAGGGCTTTGTTCATGTTAGACAAACATTTTACCAAGTGAGCTAAATACTTCACCCAATATCTGTGTTTTAAAAAGAATAGACTAAAGCTGGGAGGTGGTGGTGAATGCCTTTAATCCCAGCACTCAGGAGGCAGAGACAGGTGGATCTCTGTGAGTTTGAGCCCAGCCTGGTCTACAAAGCAAGTTCCAGGACAGGCTCCAAAGCTACAGAGAAACCCTCTCGAAAAATCAAAAAAAGAAAGAAAAAAAAAGAATAGACCTGAAAAACAAGATCAAAATTACCACTATTGGGATGGAGCTCACTAGAATCCAAACACCAGCACAAGCCAACACTTGTGACATGGGCAGTGTGCAAGCACTGTGGCTGGCAGATTTACTNATGGACTGACATCANTAAAAGTAACTCACTGAGGGGCCCAAGGTGTTAGACTTGACCATCTGTGAGAGANGCACTATCCTACTTGAAGATGACAAAACCAAGGGAAGAGCTAGCTACATTTGAGATGCCAGTCTGGCCCTCATTAAGATGCTGATCCTAGGAAACAGGAGAAAGGACCACACTGGGTTGGAAGATTAGCAGAGGAATTATCAGTATATGGAAACCAAAGCCAGGAATCTGAAGAAAACTAAACGGTAATGGCTGGGGATGTAGGTCAATCGGCAGAGTACTTGCCTAGCTCACACAATGCCCTCAGTTGGATTCACAGCACCACATCAACCAGGTGTGATGGTCCATGACTGTAATCCCAGCACTTGGAAGGTGGAGGCAGGAGGATGGGAAGCTGAAGGACACTCTCATCTGTAAAGCAAGTTTGAAGGCCTTGGTTTTCAGGCTGGGCTCCTCCAGTGTTTAGATGAGGAGAGGAATAACTCACAAAGGAATCTGTGCAGAGGCAATTAAAGGAGTAGAGGGTCGGAGAGAGGAGGCCCCTGGAAGCTAAGTGTGCCTAATGAAAACTTGAACAAAGAAGGACTCCATCATCTTCATCTCATGCTGGAGATGGAGGATGTAGCTGACCGTGGACAGGGCAANGCTGTGGCCATCTTAACAAGAAAGGAGAGGATGAAAATCGAAAAGGTACAGAGTGTAGACAACTTTCTGAGAAGTCGTATTGTTCAAGAATGTGTTTTGACACATTAGGTTTGGCCAGAAAGGGAAACAGTGGCCATGCTCTCTCACTCGAAGCCCAGCTGCCCCCACCTTTGGAAACTTTTCGACTGACAACAGAAGTGCTGATGATGTCATGGGGCACACACTAGGCTTCTTACTCTTGGGGATTTATTTCAGACAGAAGAAAATAATAATAGAAGAAAACAGCAGTAAAATAGGAGCACAAGAGGACATCTACAAGTTCAGAGTGCTGGGTCCTCTTAATTTCTGTTCCATCACAACCATCACAAATGTGAATGCCACAATTCTCACATGCCCCCAGAAGTTTCCCAGGTAAAGTAAGCAGGATTAGTGGGTACCAGCGGATGCTCCGATGAAGACACTGAAGTTCAGAGTGGGATCTGACTTCCTGGATTTCTCACTTATTAGCTGTGGTCTTGAACAAACTGCTTTGGCCTTCGATTCCATTGGTGAATGCATCTCTGTTAAATGGGCAGCTGTGATGCTCCCCACAGCCTTAGGTGGAACTGACGATTGAGGGCATCATTCTTCATATTCTTAGAACAGGATTTGACATGAAGCCAGTGTTACTTTTGTGTTTCTATTGCCCAAGCGACTCAAGAGGATCCAACACAGGCTCCAAGAGATAGCTAGCTTTGTATTTCTAGCTTTTTTGTTTGTTTGCTTGGTTGGTTTGGTTTTTTTGAGACAGGGTTTCTCTGTGTAGCTATGGCTGTCCTGGAACTCTCTCTGTAGACCAGGCTGACCTCAAACTCACAGAGATCTGTCTACCTCTGCCTCTCGAATGCTGGGATTAAAGGTGTGAGCCACCACAGCCCAGCTTTATTTTTGCTTTCTATTATCTTTTTACTGATCCCATTCAAACTATTTTCACAACAATAACAACAAAAGAATATGATCATAGTCTGGGAGTGTTGTTCACTGAGAAAGCACCAGAGTCCTGAATTAAAAACCCAAGTGTAGCAATGTTTTTTTTTTTAAACCTATATTCTACTCTTATTCTCAATATAAACAGTATTTTATTGAGAGTCTGCTGAATGCTGTATTGATTTGTTTGTACTTTGGTCATGGTAATAAATCCTTGCAGTCTGTGAGGCAAATTAACTACCCCATTTTAAGGATCAGGAGGCTGGTCCTCAAAAGTTGAAGGAGCTGCCTAAGGCCAAATGGCCAGACATGGCAGAGCCAAGAGTCAAACCTAAGTGTGCAGACAGACACAGCAGCCCTCCCTAATTCCTCTCAGCACTAAATGCATATGCTATGAACTGCCTCAGAGACCCAGGCAGGACTCTACAGCTCTGTAGATAAATCAGGAACTTTATAATATGTTGTTTGGAACAAGGGAAGTGACATCTGAAGTAGGCTGGGTATAGATGCACCCCCTTTCTTGGGTGGCTTTAAATCCTGGGTGAAAAATATCCTTAAAGTTGAGCTTCTCACCATGCAAAGGTGGCCTAATGNCAGGGGAATGATGTCAGTGGAGGAGAAGGGGGAGGGGAGAAGGGAACCGGAAATCATTTGCTGATGCTTGACCAGGTCCTGTGTGACTTCTCAAAAGCAGCAGAACTGCCACCAACACCCACAACAGTTCCTGGAGAACAAGATGCTCTGGGCACCTGTGGTGACACCATGGGGTGTAACAGTGGAAAATAGACACACTTCAAGGGGCCGTTTTCCCCTCTGTTGAACACAGGGTACTTAAGAAGCTAATTTTAGGCACTGCCTCCCCACCCCCACTGACAGCAGCTGACAGCTCCAAGTACTTTGGGCCATTTGCAGTGATTGAACCACACCTAATGCATGCAGTAGGGACCACAGGTTCCAGACTGCCTGGGTATGGCCAGGACACCCTTCTCCCCATGCACCTGGCCACTACCAGGAAATCTTTCTTGGGACTACAGGTTCATTATGCCCTGAAGTGATTGTCTTGGGAGGCCGTAGAGTAAGATCATTTCTTTGGGGGCAAAGAGTGGGACCTACCTACATCAATCTGTCNAGAATTTTCTACTCACAAGAGGGACCATGCAATATGGTCAGAAGGTTCCCCTCTAAGTCCTATCACCATAGTCTCTGTTATTTCAGTAACAGGGGGTCCTCGGCAGTTCCTGGGATGAGCAATCAAGATCCAGAATGAGGCCAAAGATGGACAAGGAAGANAGAATCATTCCTTGTCCTTACTTAAAGACACCAGGGAATCTGAAGGTAGGGAATCTGAAGACAACCTGAGGAAAATATTGAGACCAAGAAGACAGGGCCTCTGATCCAGGGAAGTAGCTCCGAGGGAGCCCTGAGGAAGCCTCATGAGAGAGGCCTGGAATCTGAGCTTTCGAAGTCTTGTTCAGCTTACTGTACCGAGACCTTGGCTGTGCTGGAGGAAACTCAGGCTCTGAGTCTATGTCAATCCATGACAGAAAAGAAAAGGAGACCGGAGACGACAGTCCATGAGTCACTCAGACTGCGAGGCTGAGGCAGCCATGTCCAAGTCTTCTACTAGGAGGAAAGTGGGGACATCCTTTCTCTCTCCCTTCCAGCAAGGTCTCCGGGGTTCCGTCCTGCAGCCTGATCTGAGTCTCAAAGTGGACAATATTGAGGTTGTCATCCTCCTGTGGGTGGAGGGAGCTCATGTCTGTAACCCACACTTCCTTTTAGAGCAGCCCAGACTAAAAGCTCTAAGCAGTTTCCTAGAGGCAACCTGGCCTCAGGAGATGAAAAGACATCCAATGTACCAAGCCACAGAGGGAACAGAGATACCCTCTACAGGATGTCCATCTCCCTACCTGTGCCCCAAGATTCCCCTTCATCCTGGTTTTCAACAGTTTCCACTTGCTGCCTCCATGTTGCAGCTTTCTACTCTAGAGAGGACAAGGAGGCACAGTGGGAGAGCTCTTGTCTAAGTCCCTTCCCCACAGGTTCTGTCACTAAAAGAAGCTGCCAGGATGGTGATCATGAGGGGAGCACTTGACTCTCCTGTTTCTGGAACATTCTCAAGACAGGAAGATGCAATTATGGCCAAAACTTAAGGAGCTGAAGTTCATGGCCCCCTAATCTCAGGGTGAATGGCCCTACTGCCAGAAGTCCTTGGTAGAGGATGAAGAATTCACCCTGCAGATTGAGAGCTTCACTGGGAAGCCATGTGCTAATTAAACATAAACTCCTGCTGCCTGTTTAGATTTGAGTTTTGTAATTATCCCTTGCTGAGAGCGGGCTACAAAAGCTGTGTACATCAATATGATGATGTTGGAGTACACAGAGAAGCAGAGGGGCTGAGGTGAACAGAGAGAAAGGGACCAGTAGTCATCCCTGNGGACTTCTTCATCGGTGTCTCTCCAGCAATTTCTGCCTTGTAACATCAGTAATGCACCTAAGAGATGAGAGCCTTACTAAAGCCACAGTAGTCAGAGAGGGTCTGCTCACTCAACAGCTTACTGGATGGTGTCTTCAGACACTCTTAACATAGTGAGTGCAAGACCTCATTCTCAATGGACACTGCCAGCAATGCTACAGTACATACTGAAGAAGGCAACCATCTTTCGTCAATGGTGGNCATGCAGGGACCATCCTGACCATAGACTCCTACCTATAAAACTGCCTATCAATAATAGTAAGAAATTACATTTCTTGGGTGTTATTTATGTGTAAACTGCCATGTAAGAATTTAACATATCTAACTTAATTTTCAAGCAACGGTGACATAGGTATTAATTAATATTGTCCCATGTCACACATGAACATAGGAGAAGCTAAACAGCCTGTACAGGTTGTACAGACAGTATGTGGGACTCAGGCGCAACAAACCCAGGCTTGTCTGAAACCTGGCCTTAGCCATCATCCTGCCTCATCTCCCCATGCCAGTTGTCATGGCTTCACTGTGAGCAAGGATGGAAGGAGGAAGTACACTTACAGTGTCTCAGCTTAGTTCCCACCAACACTACAATCTCAAGTTTACTAATGAGGAAACTGGGGGCCACAGGTTATCAAGTAATTGGTCCCAAAGNCACACAGTTCAATGGCAGCATAGCCAGCATCCAGAGCTAGCGATGTGATCTTGTGCTGCCTCCATTTCATCTCAGTATCTCTGGACAAAGTTTCTNGAGTGAAGGGTCCAACTGTCAATTGACTCCTTTTAAAATAAAGGCAGGATAGGAACTTCAGATTTTGTTCAGTCCTAAGGCTTGACTAAGGGGAGTTAGATCCAGATTTTAGTTAGCAAGGCTCAGGATGTAGATGGTTAAGAGGAGGAAGATGAGTACTCAACCAGCTTCCTGGGTCTCAGCTCACAAGTGCANGACCCTGGACCACCATTGTNCCTTCACCCTGGAAGGAAACCCACTTCTGGAAACTTAACTGCTTCTAAAAAGCCACATTTGTAGTAAGGGGGTAGTCTATGGTTGGGATCTGGGCCAGGAAGGTATGTGGGAAGCCCACTGAGTCTTCCCCTGACTTCAGCACTCAGGTTCTCTTTAGGGCACTTTCTGAGGTGGGAAATTTCTTCACCTTCTTGGTATCCTTCCTGTGCTCAACAAGGATGCAGAACGTAAGAGAAAAAAGCAATGGCCAAGAGGACCCTCCGGGTGCAAAAGTGTCCATCCTCAGGGGCAGGCTGGAAGAGCATGAGAGCCTTCGGATCCCTCAAATGTGACCTTCCTTCTCCTCAGAGGGAGTGTCCAAATATATCCTGGGTGTATATCAATCCAGTAAGCTTTTTGGGAGTGGGAGTNAACTGACCTCCCAGTTCTCCCCCCAAAACTTCTCATCAGCCACCACCCTCTGGGGCACTTGGAGGACAAGTGGGCCATCTGGTTTCTCTGTACAATCCACATCCGAATAGTGAACATAAATTTATCTCCCAGCGCCTTCCAAACACACACAGCTGAATTCCATTGCTGACTTTGGCACTTGCTGCTGGTATCTGAGAAAGACAGATTCAACCAGAAAGGAAGGAGCAGATGCTGCAAATCACTCCCTCATTTCCACACGGTCCCCCCCCGCCCCCGCTATGCCCTAAATTATTTGACGGTGAACAGCAAAGCAGGGGGAAATCTGGCATGACTACTTCCAACTTGGCTCCAAACAAAGGGAAAGCTGTGGGTTCCCCTTTCTAGGTGGTCTTTGGTCTGGGATGGGTATTGCATAGAAATCTCAGCTGAAGATACAGAAGTGGACAACATGAACCCTGGCATTTTTCCTAGCTTCGGAATCAAAACTCTTGTCCTCGCAGTATCTCTGTGACAGGTGTGTCACCAAGGAGGTCAATGGCAGAATGACATATATATATATATGTATATATATATGAATATATATATATACATATATTCACTATACATATATATCGGTCTCATGCAATCCAGGCTGACCTTGAACTGGTTATCCTTTCACCTCCACCTTCCAAAGTGCTGGGCTTACAAGAGTATATCATCACTTCTGGCACTACTCCCATTTTAGAGATGGAAAAATGAAGGTCTAAGGAGAGCAGTTAATTGGCCTAAATGTAAACATGAGACTTCAGCTCTCTTAGGAAAGCTGAGTTCTTTCCTCAAATGCAAAACTGAAGTTCTAGGTGACTCAGGGTCACTCCCCAGAGAAGAGCCATCCCCTCACCTTTGAGGTCCCTTCCTCCCACAGGACATGAAGATGCTCAGTCTCAATCCTATTCCTTTCTAGACAAGGTACTCNGAAAGAGTACCTGCTCGGGGTAGCGTCAGGAAGAGCCCACTGTTTGCATTCTTAGCCCTGCGCTCTCGGCTAGGACGGTTATGTCAGGGAAGCCATGGTCAAAAAGGAAGTCTACCATGGCCCTCACACACCAGAAGACACTCTGTGAGATCACTGGCTTATTGCTACGGAGAGAGACAAAGGGAGCAGAAGGCTTTCATGGCAACCTGAGACTTGGATATTTTTTCATTTAGTAAATGTGTACTTAGCTGGCTCTATGCTTTGTGGTAAGAAAATAACTGCAATAAAAGTTGTTAGGGACGTCTCCACTCAGTGAGAAAGAGGCTAACTCAAGTAATTTTCTCTTACTGTGATTCTCTAACCAAATATGGACAAAGGGCTTAGGCAGCCCAGCTGGGTGACAGGCAAGTCAGCTTCTCTGCAAAGGGTATCCAGATAAGTCACCGGGAAGAGATAAGGTGGCAGTAGCCATCAGGCAGAGGAGGTACAAGCTACAAGAAGAGTAATAACTCCCGACAGAGCAGGGCTGTAGGGGCTGTCTTCTCAGAAAGCATGCAGGAGAGTAGCAGCTACCTGCTGGTTCACAGAGGGCTGGGCAGACGCCCAGGCAAGCAGCCCTACAAACCTGGATCTTATGAACTAATGCACTTTGAAAATGAGTCAGTAGTGTGCTCACAGATCACACAGATTTGCTAACTCTTTAATTTTCTCTAACAAAAACCCAGTCTCCAATCANCCTCAGTCATCACCCTCAGTTCACTGAAAAGGGGCGTTTAAATATCAAACAGTAAGACAGTCATCCAGAAACTTCTTGTTGGTATTCCTTTATAATTCTTTTCTATACAGACTATAGACACTGTTGACAGGATTTGGGACCAAAGTCATGGCTGAAGAACATAACCCAACAGTGCACAAAGACACAGACAGAGACGAGCCACTGTCCTTGGCCTGGAAACACTGCAATCTGTCACTTGGCATATATAGGATGCTCTACAGATCCCCACACCTGAAATTCTCTATCTCACATCTTTTAACATATCCAAGCTTCAAGTTATCATTTCTTGTGTGCATATATGTAAAATTATAATCAAGAATTTCANTTTCTTCAAAGGTCTTGTATTCTTTCTTTATATTTTAAAATTAGGAAATAGATAAGCCTCAACTACCTTGTGACACAGTCACTGGAATCCAGGGTACCAGAGCAAAGTGCAGAATGTACCTGGTACAGCCTCAGAGCATGATCCGTTAGTAACAGAGCCCCTTCCTCAGACCTTAGTGGGAGGAAGTTTCCCACAGCCAGCAGATGTGCAAATAAGACTTCTGACCACCTTCTCAGTGTGCTGATAACCCAAGCCCTTATAAGGGCATGGTGAGGAGAGGACCGTTGAGTCTATTCTAAAAGGAGGCGATTTCTTACAAGCAGTGCGCACTTTTAAGAAATGTTTACATTTGTGTGTGTGTGTGTGTGTGTGAGTGTGTATGTGTGTGTGAGTGTGTGTGTGTGTGAGTGTGTGTATGTGTGTGTGTGTGAGAATGTATGTGTGTGTGTGTATGTGTGTGTGTGAGTGTGTGTGTATACGTATGTTTGAGTATCATATGCTATAGTGTACATATGGAGGTCAAAGGACAACTTGCAAATTCGATTTTTCTCTCTCCACAATGTAGGTCCCAGGGATCAAATTCAGATCTTCAAACTTGGTAGCAAAAGTCTTTTACCTACTGAGCCATCTCACAAGTNCAGTGTATACTTTTTAAAGTCCTACACCATAGATCTGAATCCAGGGGTGTCANGAAGATCTAAAGCTTTGGCCTTATCTGGGCCATGTATCAAAGACCCCCTTCTCAAACAAACAAACCTATAAAACAAGGAACTAAGTTTTATCAAACAAAGGATTATTNACTCACTTACTTATTTAAAGAGGATCTCATGATATTGCCCAGGCTGGCCTCAAACTCGACATCCTCCTGCTTCTATCCCTTGAGAGCACATACCAGGGATTTAATGAAAATGAAAATCTCTTTTCATACTGGATAATTTGAGCCCTTAGGAATAGAAACCAGGGTGTCAGTTGTCTGGACAACTGACATAGACAGCCACCATACAGGTTTCTTGGTGCCTCAGTGGGAGCTACAGGAATTGATACAATACCTGGAAACCACAGGAATCAAGGGCANTTGACTATATTCTTTGGAGAAAAACAAACTCAGCCTCCAAGGATTCAATCAGGCAGAGCGAAGTGAAAGAACATCCTCTGATANCATTTGGTGGCAGAGATGGAAGGCCAAAGAATTTATTTGCAGTCAATGTCCTTCCTCCTGCTTACCTACNCACAAGACTTCCCAACCTCCTTACTGGCTACATGGGTGCTTCATACTGGTAGAGAATGCTCTGTGGTGATGGTGAAGCCTCCAGGGCCCAGATGAAGAAGCCTCAGAACCATGACCACGTGATGATTGCTCACTGGGGCAAAGGAAAGCAAGTGCCCATAGGCTGTTGACTGTGGACTCTGGGGCTAATGGCCACTCAGCTCTCTTTGAGATTCATGGGTCTGGGTGACAAGTAGGAAGTAGTTTAGTTTATGTGTAGGGACAGGCTGAGATCTGATCCAGACATAATTTTGACTAGCTGACACTTG
>LZPO01087143.1:923870-934728 GCA_001675575.1 Neotoma lepida
TGGTGGGGGTATATCTATAATCCCAGCGCTCTTAGGAGGTGCAGGAGGAGGATCAGAAGTTTGAGGCCAACCTCAACTGTGCAAGATTCTTAGGATAGCCTGGGCTACATGGGACCCTGTCTCACACAAAAATACATCCAAGTGGAGAGAACTTGGAATGGTTACAGAAAAGGTGCAGGTGCATCCATGACCACCAGCCTGCTGTCCCCAGGACTAGAAAGTACGATCAGTTACATCCCNCAGAGTCACATTTTCTAACTCCTCCTAAANCCCCCTACNAGGATGACAAGGGTCAACAGAAGGAATAAANGCAGGGTTNCAGTTTGTTTTCTTTTTTGAGACAAGATCTTACTTGGCAGGCCTGGCCATGGAACCTGCTGTGTAGACCAGTCTAGATTTGAACTCAGAGAGATCTGCCTGCCACGGCCTCTTGAGTGCTGGGATTAAAAGTGATGTGCCATCAAACCTTGCCAAGGTTTTGGANTGTAAAGCAGATCAATTGTTGGGCTGGGTGTGTGACTCAGTCAGCAAGGGTGCTTGCCTAACATACACAAAATGCGAGGTGTGAGTTGAAGCATCTCATAAAACCGGGCGTGGCAGAAAAAGATCTGCAATCCCAGAACCTTGGAAGCTGAGTCAGGCAGAACAACCCTGTGAGTTCTAGGCCAGGCAGGGCTACATGGCGAGACCATGTTTCCAAAACCAAACAAGTAGATCAGCCGTAAATNGGAAGCTGAGTCAGGCAGAACAACCCTGTGAGTTCTAGGCCAGGCAGGGCTACATGGCGAGACCATGTTTCCAAAACCAAACAAGTAGATCAGCCGTAAATAACACACCGAGACAGCCTACATANAGCTTGTGTTGAGTGGCCAGCTCNGCCANNGAAACAAGGGCTNACAGAAATCAAGATGACCCAGGAACTTTGACACTCAGGGAAGCCACAGTCCAAGCAGCTTTTGTCAGCTGCCTCTTGTTCCCTGTCCATAACACCCATTCCCTGTGGCCTTCTCCCTCACCACCCCACATCCTAGAAGTTGACTGATAAGTCTACTATATCTGGATCTGTAATCTATTTTAATATTTTCATTAAAATAACCCATTTATCTTTACTCAAATTTTGAAAAAAAGTTTACCTGGGCCCTACACAATGGAAAACTGATATGCCATAACAACAAAGCAAAGCCAGGTATACCGGAACACACCCGGAACCCCAGCAATCAAAAGGCTGAAGCAGGAGGATTAAGAGTCTGAGACCAGCCAGGGCTACATAGTGAAACCCTGCAACAAAAACCAAAGCAAAACCAAAACCAAAACTGAGCCAGTGAGATGGCTGAACAGGAGATCCGGCACAACAGAGCAGTTGGCTCTCCTCTCCTCCCTGCTTTGTCATTACTGCTTTCCTAATGTCATATTGCCTACCCCAAATCAAACCCCATGGTCCAGTACTATGTGTGCTTCCTAATCCACCACAGCACCCCAGATTCTAGGATACCACACAGGCAAACTGNAGNTACTTAGCACAANTTCANTGAAAGTAGGAATGCAGAGTTTGGCCTCAACATTCTCTTCTGTTTGGTTTAGTTTCTAAAACAAGGTCTCATCTGGCCCAGGATGGTCTCGAACTTGTGATCCTCCTGCCTTAGCTTCCCAAGTTCTGAGATTACAGGTGTGAGCCGCTGTGCCTGGCTGGCCTCACCATTCTCATGCTGGCCACATCTGGAACTTACTTTTCCCTCATGGGCTCTGTGCTACTCACCCCTCCATGCCTTGTGCACTCAGCGGGCTATTTTTCCTTTCCCTCTGCCTGCCACTGTCCTCCAATGAGTTAATGCTAACATCTTCAATCTTTGATTGTGTCATTTTCCCCTTGACAGTGTCTCTCTGTCTCTAGGTTAACAGTAGGAATTTTCTGTCGTTGTTATTTCAGTGTACTACATGATTTGGGGTGTGGTGGGGACAGGATCTCATGTAGCCCAGGCTGGCCTCAAACTATGTAACCAAGACTGACCTTGAACCCCTGATCCTCCTGTTTCTACCTCCCTAGCAGATTACAGGCCTGCACCATTCACCCAGCTTGTGTACCTACTACTCGAGTTCCTTGATTATAGTGCTTATACTATAAACAGCAATTAGCTTGGCCTTTCCTTTGCCACCAGTTTCAACTTTCCTTGAAGGAAAAAAAAAGTTTATTTCCCGTCTCTTTCAACAGTGTCAGGCAACAGTGTATGGCTACTCCATAGGTGTATGTTCAAGAAAAGAACCACCAGCTACTTCCCTACACTCTGTCCTTCCTTTTTCTGAGTGTTTTCAAATACTGTGTCTTTGCTGGAATGCCCTTGACAGTATTCAAACCTCCTTGTAGAGTCCTTCTGAGAAGACTGTGTGTCTGAGACAGAGACTGAGCACCTCCTTCTTGTGTTCCGGAGGTCTAGCCAGAGCCTGGCGTATTGACAGCAATCAATACATACACATTATCCAAAGGAAGAAAGAAGAACTTCATAGCAAAACAGTTACCTAGTCTCCTACCTCATGAGTCCCCCAGCGCCCTTCTGGTAAGTCGGCAAAAACACAAGAACATGAAATGGATTTGGACAGTCAGAGAGTGCCTGCTACCTGTCAGGCGCTTTGTGAAGATCTTGAAGTTGTCCCAATTTCGAAGGATGCCAGTGCACAGGTGAAGAAATCTGGCTTAGGAAGATTCACGCAGCCAGTATTACACAGATTACATCACAGGACACAGACCCAAGTCTGAATACCTCCATAGAGCTTAACTACCCTCTGGCCTGGCCCGTGACTTCTCTAGCACACCTGTGACCCTCTTTCATCATCAGAAACAAAGTCCTAGGCAGATGCCCTATGGGTACTACTGACTACTTCCTTGGAATGGCACCATTAAGTCACAAAGTAAGCCTTGCCGCCAAGTCCAGGATCCTGCCACAAATGGCTACTATGGTGTCTTGCTTAAGTCAGGTTGACTCAGCAAGACCATGGGCCCCCACAGTCACCAGCAGAAGGCAAATCAAGGCAAGCATTTCATTAATTCCCAAGGTATCTCCTGTTCATTTTAAAATATCCCAATTTGACATTTGGGGATTTTCCTATAAGCAGTGGGTGGCTATAGTAGTACCAGGCAAACCACTGTCCTTGAAAGCTGACTAAAAACACTTTTCCCATAAAGGTTGTAATCTGTAAACTGAAGAGCTATGGGAAAGTCCAGCAGACGGGAGGGCAGATGTTGGCACGGTCTATAAGGCTCTTCTCTGCTCTGGGACAGCGGTCACAGGTACTCTTTCTTTCTTTCCTTGCAGACCAGTGTCAAAACCATCTGAAGCAAGAAAGGCCATTTTCCTTTCATTTGTACCCAAGAAAAGTAGTGAGGAAAACACTACTTGCTTGACAGCAGAAGTTTTTGTCCATAAAGGAGGAATTTTCTTCTTCAAAGACTAGCTCCAATATCTGTGTGAATTGAGAAAGGGAAAGATTATGCACTTAGCTAGCTGAGGAATGAACACTAGCTTGTGCATGCTAGACAAGCCCTCTTCACCACTGAGCTACCTCCTAAGTCCCTACTTCCTGCTTCTGGGTGATGTTTCCAGAATGATTTGCAGGGAAGGCCTAGCCAAGGCCCAGGGCAGGCCCTGTGGCCATGTGGTTTCGCTTTTCCAGTGATGAATCTCTGGAGCAACACCCGTTTTGGAGAGAGAGAGAGAGGCAAACATATCCAGACAATTTTTTAACTATGACCTTTTATTTGCTTCAGATGAACGTGGTCCAGGGGAAATTCCCCGGGGGTGGCGGTGGCGGGGGAGGTGCTGGACCGGAAGACCTGGGATTTTTGTCCTTGAATTGCCACATATTTCACGGCTTTGGACAAATCCTTTAAATGTTCTGAGCTTCCGCTTTCCACAGAAGGGAGGGATTGGGCCCAATGCCCAGAGATCACTAAGTTTCCTCTCTGCTCTGAAATCCTGTGATAGTAATAGCACATACAGAGGGAAGACGNGAATCTTGACCCACTCCCCCAGGTGCCACTACCTCAGGTAAATTCTGTCTCAGGAACAAAGATGACTAGCTGAAGCCAGCATCTCCCACCCACAGTTCCTACCACAAGGGTGTATGATATGAAATAAAAGAAGGTTGAGTTTTAGAAAGAGGGACAAGGTCTAGGTCACACCTTGCTCACTGGATTTCATGGGTCTGTAGCTAACTTTAGCTGCAGCTGGGCATGCAGTACAGAGGATTTGGACACAAAGGTCTTGGGTGGGATGCTAGGATGGCAGCAGTATGCCTGTCCTCTCAGTGTCTAGCCACCTTATCTAGTTGGTTTAGGCAGTGACCAAGCTGAACCATTCACCAGCTTCCTATTTAGCCTGACCCTTGCAGAGGCCAGCACAGTCCAACCACACACCTTTCAAATCCCAAGAAACTATAACTCTGCTTCTTAGCATCTCACGTAAGAAAATAATCAGACCCAAAGTATGCTGGCCACAATAGGTACAGTTCATGCAGAGCTGATTCTGCTCAAGGCAGTGTGCTTCTCCAGGTCTGTGAATTATCTATCATCTGTAATCTTCCAGACAAGGCTTTGGAGTGGGCATTTTGTCTCTACTATTCTAAAGCCTCTACTGGGCTACTCAGGGCACAAGACTGCACATGTAAGTATGTTGATCTCAACAAAACGGCCCCTATTTCCAAATATTAAGGAGCTGATCAAATGGTATGTTCATACAATGGCAGAAACCAAATGAGAAGAATGTTTGATATAGAAAAGTGCTCATAAGTTGCTTGGTAATGACTGTAACTTTAATTTTCATGTAATTATATATGATAGTGCAGATAGCAATGTGACTGACTAGGAAGGCTGAGGCAAATCAACAGTTGGTTAAGGACTGGGCATACATCTTGCTAACTGGCCCAGATGTTTACACCCCAAAACAGTAAAGCAGGGACCCCCAAAATGAAACCACCTGCACTTGTAGGTATCCAAAATATCTCTCAGCCTGTGTCACTACTGGCAAGTGGGGGAACCTTTAGGATGTGGGTCCTACTGAGAAGAAGTTTGGTTGCTGGAGGGAATATCTTTGAAGTGGGCAATGGGACTCCAACCCTTTCCTATCTCTCTTTGCTTTCTGACCATTATAAGGTAAATAGATTTCCTCACACTCTTGCTACTGTCTTGGGCTGCAGGCCTAAAGGAGCAGGGCCAACTGACCATGAACTGAAACCTAAGAAATCATGAACTAAATAAAATTTTCTCCCTTATAAGCTGACAGACTCAGGCATTTGGTAATGACAGAAAGGGGACTTGCATGCTACTTAATAAAAAACACCACTCCTGAATGTTCTGTCCCTGCTATCTATTACTGTTCTCATCATTGCTTTAGGCATTTAACTGAAGTGCTTGAATCAAGGTACGGGGAACATCGGCACAGAGCTGGCTTCAGTACCTGGTATATGCTCCCACCTGGAAACACCTGAGAGCTTGAGGAGGAACTAGTCTGGAAATGTGGAAGATGCTATGGGTTGGTGGGAAGTGCGAGCTGGGTTTCAGGTACATCTGGGTTAGAATGCTAATCTTCTCTACTGACAAATACTGTGGAAATTAACTTTCTTATCTATGAAATCGCTATCAGAAGGCATTCCTCCTTGTCCCCTTCCCCAGGGCTAGGGATCTAAACTAGAACTTCACACAGGCTAGGGACATGCTCTACCACTGGGTCACTCCCCAGCCCTCACAAGGCTGTTGAAAGTGCTAAGGATGATCTTATAAGGCACAAAGCATATGGGGCTCATGGANGAGGTACTGCCTGCCTCCAAATCCACTCCCAACTTTCCCTTATTGTGATGAAGTACAATGAAAAAAATCAACTCAAAGGGGAAAAAAGTGTGGGGATGAAGTGCACCCTTGTATGTATGAGCATTTGTAACCTGAGTACGGCCAATGTCATGTCAGGGACCCTAATGCCTCAGACCCGTGGGATGACAAAGACTTCCCCTGGTCTTAGTATATATGTTAACCATGTGTGCAGAAAGTCTCAACTGTGGCCTCCCCTCCCTGCACGGGAGACACTCCTCTGCAAAGACCCCTACTGCTATCAGCTAG
Source organism: Neotoma lepida (assembly GCA_001675575.1). Taxonomy (NCBI): domain Eukaryota; kingdom Metazoa; phylum Chordata; class Mammalia; order Rodentia; family Cricetidae; genus Neotoma; species Neotoma lepida. The sequence continues at coordinate 929,974 of LZPO01087143.1, forward strand.
CCTACCTCCTGCTTTAGCTGCATACAATGAACAGCTGAGTTTCTGGGCTCCTGGTGCCTCTCCATCAGAACACACCACCTGCCCAATCCTAGCTTTTCTGTAGATGTTTGTGTCTCTCTGTCATTTCTTCATTCCCAATCACCCAAATCAGGTCAATGCCATGCAGGTCACAGAAAAAAAAAAAATAGGTGTGGTGGCACACACCTAAAATCCCAACATTTGAACATGGAGGCAGGAGGTTCAAGAGTTCAAGGCCAGCCTCCACCATATATTGAGTTTGACGCTAGCCTAGGCTATAGGAGACCCTACTTCAATAAATTAAATTGAACTTTTAAAAAATAGGAAAATAAATTTTGGTTTATAATTTCAGAGACTTTGGTTCGTGGTCATGTGGCCCTGTTACTTTAGGCCTGTGATTGCATAGTACATCCCGGCAGCAGGAGTACAGGGAAACCAGAAAGCAAAGCAAAGGCATCAGAGTATTTTTTTGCATTAATATCTTTATTATGGCATAATGCAATACTTTATACAGTAACTCATTTGAATGTAAAAATATTTTATGTAAAACTACAGGAGAAATAATACACAGATAGCTTGAACATAAATACAAGTTATAATTCAAAAGTCCAGAGTTATTTGAAACTGGACAATATTTTCTCTGTAGAAAATAGTAAAAATGATAACATTTCCCAGTAAGCCCTTTTAAGCCAAATAATAGCTGAATTATACATATAAATATTGATCAGCTTCTGGGATACAGAAGAAACCTATCTTCATCTGTTCAAAGAGCTATGTTTTACTTAAGTTGTGTAAGTGAGATTCCTAGTCTTCCCCCTCACTGTTTGGTTTATGGCAGACGTTTTTCTATAGGCTAATCCATAATCTAAAACGATTTTAGCCTCCCCTCCTGAAAGTACAGCCAGNATATCCTTTCATCAGCTTGATATGGTACAAATTCTTATCCTAATGGTGAAATGTTTCACTAAAGCATGCCCAGTGATTGGGCAAAACCAAAACTTATTATAAGCCACAGTCATCCTAGGGTCCTCCCTGCTAGGTAGCCTCCCTGGAGCTGTGGGTTGTAGTCTGATTGTCCTTTGTTTTATTTACATGTAGTATCCACTTATGAGTGAGTACCTACCATATTTGTCCTTCTGAGTCTGGGTTACCTTACTCAGGGCATTAGAGTCTTACACCCCTAATATCCCAGACTAGAGTCTTATATCCCTTCAAAGGCATGTTCCCAATAACCTAACTTCCTTCCAACAGGTCTATGATGGTCACTGTTAATTATCATCAACTTGACAAAATTTAGAATGACCTGGGAGGTGGGCCTCTGAGCACATCTGTCAGGGATTATCTACATTAATTGAGATGGGAGGACCTGCCCATGGTGGGCGGCATCATTCCCTAGGCAGGGGATCTACGCCTGTAAGAGTGGAGGATGTGAGCTGAACACTAGCATGTATGCACTCACCACTCTCTTCTGACTTCAGATGTAAATGTGACCAGCTGTTTCAAGTTCCTTGACTTCACTTCCATCATGGACTATAACCTGAAACTGTGAACTGAAATAAACCATTTCTCCCCCAAGTTGCTTGGTCAGGGTATCTTATCCCAATAACCAGAGAATAAAAAAGACAAGGCCTCACCTGCTAAAAGTTCCACCCCCTCCTTAAGTAGAATAAGGTAGAAAAGACCAATTATTAGCTATTGATTTATTTAGAGACTTACTTAAAGCACTACTTGTACTGCCTATTTTGCCAAGCTTGACTTCACTTGCTACCTAAAACAGAAGGGCATGGAGAAATAGCTAAAACAATGGGTTGTTGCTCTTAACAACCCACTGCTGGCTGCCACATAAGCTTCCGTAAAATTTTGCTTGCCCACCCCACCCTGTGATTTTAGAGTATAAAATGAGAATACAAACTAGACCTGGCATTGAAGCCTCTCAGGAGCTGTCCTGGCTTCAGTCGACTGGTGACATCTTCTCTCTTTCACTCTCACTGGTGTCAGAGTGTTTATTCCAGAACAATTCCTATAACACTCCTAATAGGACCACAGGCTGGAGACCAAGTTGTTACACATGAGCCTTCAGGGGCTATTAACTAACTATGATGTTCTTCCCAAACCAACAAACATATCAGCTCACCCTCCTTCTCAAGGGCTAAAATCCATTTTTCAGGCAAGGCAGCATAACACTTCCCATTTGAAGGCCAGCATTTTGAGCAAACATCTCAAGGTAGAGGGTTTGCATCGTGCCTAGCCATTTGACCCATCATCATTGCTAGATTCGGATCATGCAAGACTCCAAACACCTTCTGCATATCTTAGATGCCACTTCTGAAGTATTTAAGCTGATGGAATTTTTTTTTTTAAAGTTTACCTTTTGTTCTTGTTTTTTGGGACAAGGCCATGCAGCGGGATCTGGCCTTGAACTTGTTACATGGGTCAGACTGGCCAGGAATTCATGATCCTCCTGCAAGATCCCTCCCTCCAGCATGCTGGAATTATAGGTGGCCATAACCATCTCTGTTCTGTCTACATCTGTGCAGCTTGTGATAAACCTTCAATACATGTTGCATCTCACTTCACTGGAAGTGTGAAGATAATAGCAGTGACCTCATTTTACTTGGAGACAAACAGGAATCACAGACATCGATTAGTCTGGGAGCAGTTGCACGTGGGAGTGGATGTGGGCGATGGAGATCAGGGCGAGGAGAAAGCAAGGTTAGAAATGTTGCTTAATGCATTGCTACTCTACTCCCCCCCTCCTCCCCCCACCACGCCAGCTCCTCTCAGGGGCCTTTCTTCAGGGTCTTGGTCTTTCCTTAAAAACAATGATCAAGAGTCTTACTCTGCCTAGATTCAGTCCCCAAACATTTACAGTTGTTTTCTTAACATTTTAGACCATCTTGGCATCAACCTGTCCTATAAAGTCACCCTTCCACAGCCAACAGCATGCTCTCTGCTGGTAGGGGAAATGGCTACTACCCCTTCCCAGCCCAGAGCCATTTTTCCTACAGAGATCTGAACCCAAGTCTGCTGATTGCTACACATGGCCACGCATCCCTCGGCTCACTCCCACCCTTTTCTTTCACTTGACATCTGTCTCTTCCATCTCANGGGAGAAGGCTGCTTGTCTGGGGTTCACCTAGGCTTCATCTAGGGGTCTCTGCTGGGTCATGAAGCAGCCTCTGATACTGTGTTCCCCAAAGGCTTCCACATCATTTCAGTCCCCAACTAGAGCAGGAGTCCTCAGAGAGCTGCCCAGGTGAGCTGTAAGGAGATCAGCTCCACTTCATTCTCCATGAGCAGAGAGAAGAGGACACAGCATCGCACTGGGCAGAGCCTGGTTTACAGTGCATCTCACACTGTGGAACCCAGTGAGACTCACTTAGCTCCTCAGCGCCTCACTTTTCTAATCAATCAATAACTAACACAATCTATTCATGTTTTACCCTAAGAGCAATTGTGACGGTCAAGTACAACTATGAAAATGGAAATGTTTTGTCAACTGCAATGTGCTATGAAAACAACAGGTACTGCTATTGTAACACAGGCGTTTCGTGTTGTGTATTGTCAAANATTCATCTCTACCTATAAACTGGCTGTATTAGTTTTGTGTTACTATGACAAAATACCTGAGGCAGGTTACTAATAAAGAAGAGAGGTTTATTTAGTTCAAGTTGTGGAGGTTGAAAATGAAAACAGTATAATGTCATCTAAGTGTCACTTTAGCTGGACATCCTTGCGGTAAAGGGTTCCATGGTGGGATCATGTGGGAATGGAAGATCAAATTATCATATGGGAAGAAGCTACACAGCAATTTAGGGATGGAGCCTGCTCTTAAAATAACTTACCCTCACTAACTATATGACTCTGACTACTTACGCATAAGTTTGAACTTTTCTGCTACATTTTTAAAAATAGGTGTTTATTAACATCCTAGTCAGTCCATAATAACTGGGGAATTCCATAGAACAGGTTGGCCCACAGGCCTTAGTGCAGAGGCCTCAGTGGGGTGAGGGACANCAGCATCCCAGAGCTGGCAATTGTAGGTCTTCCAGGAGACAGCCTGCTCCTGGTGTCTTGGCTGTCAGTCAGAAACAGATCTGTGTGCGAGGAAGTGGTGGGGCATGCCTTGAATCCTAGCACTCAGAAGGCAGAGGCAGGCAGATCTCTGAGTTCAGGGCCAGCCTGGTCTACAGAGCAAGTTCCAGGACAGCCAGGGCTACACACAGGGAAACCCTGTCTCAAAAAAACAAAAGTAAGCTATCTGTACCTGAGACTCCAGGAACTACAGGAAGTAGAAACGGGAAAAGGAGGTTTTGAAAGCATTTTTTGTTTGTTTGTTTTTTGAGACCAAGTCTCACTGNAGTCCAGGATGGTAGGATTCGCTATGTAGACTGCTCGAGTTAGTTATCTGTTGCTGTGATAAACACCATAACCAAAAGCTACTTAGGGAAGGAAGTATTTATTTCAGCTTATACTTCCAGGTCATAGTCCATCACTGAAGTCAGGGCGAAGGTTCAGGCAGCAACTCGGAGCAGAAGCACGGAGAAGCGCTGCTCATTGGCTTTCACTGAGTTTATTTTCACAGCCCAGACCCACCTGCCAGGAGTGGTACAGCCCATAGTGCNCCTGGCCCTCCTGAATCACTGAACAAGACAGGTCCTAGGATACACAGACACACTGTGATCTGGACAATCCTTCCATTGACACTCCATCTTCCCAAGTGACTCTTGGTTGTAT
>LZPO01087143.1:1032751-1046909 GCA_001675575.1 Neotoma lepida
AATTCTGAGTACCTAGTAATGTTTCCTGTGTTTCCCAGAGCTGCCCCAGGAATTCTGAGTACCTAGTAATGTTTCCTGTGTTTCCCAGAGCTGCCTCGGGAATTCTGAGCGTCTAGTGAGGTTTCCTGCGATTCTCAGAGCATCAGCTCAGTTGGTAGCCATGGTATGATGTGGAGGCTTTGAACTAGGGCGGCCTGGGTACTTTATAACCGTTTGGTTGTGACTGAGTTTCCTTATGTGACGCATTAGATGTAGCCAGTGTGAATGCACACGGGTGCAAGTGTCTTGTGACTATGTAGAAAGCCCTTGCTTTCTAGTCTTCAATCTTGGGGAATAAAGGAGTGAGACCTGATGACACAGTAGTATTCTGGGAGTGCACTCTGATTCACTAGCCTAAAGCCAAGCAGTTTAGGGCTCACTTTATCTAATCCCACTTTTAGGGACTGGAGTAAAACAGAGCCATCCAGGGGCAGAGACAGTCCCCACTGTACCCTGGAACCTCCCCCCCCCTCTATGCTTTGTGCTTTAGCAGGGAGGTTTCTTGACATGCCAGCTGCCTGGCTTCTAGCTGTTCAGAAAAGCTGAGGTTCCGGGGATTATGTGGAGTTCAGTGTCTCAGAAAGGTCCAGGAGCAGATCAAGATGTGGCTGCAGTGGGCAGCTAACGAACTTTTCATCACCAATGCAGTACAATACATGTCCAGTGGTGGCCTAGAAATTTTCTAGGTCCAGCTTCCCCCCACCCAGTTGGTTTTGGGAATACTAAAAACAATTGCCTCTGCCATACTACTTTATATTATTGCTGTAATTATGTTCTCAACCACACTCCCTCTTACCTGCAAAGCACTCAACACTGGCCTGACTGTAACCACTAAGGTATGAATGAGATAGGCAAGGTAGAACTTAGTTTTTTTGAGACAAGGTTTTACTATGTACGTCTAGCCTAGAACTCACAGTCCTGCTTCAGCTTTCTGAATATTCAGATTATGGGCATGTAGCACTANATCTGGCAAGATAGGCCCTTTTATGCCCCGTGGCTAAAATGTGGCTCAGTGGTTTGTCTGTGGGAAGCAGAGACTGTATACCAGGCTCTGCACCAGGTCCTTAGGAGATACTGTGCTATTACTACTATTACTACTCTCAATAACCCCACAGGAGGGCAGTTCAATCAAGGCTTGCCAGTTGAGAAACTAAAGTTGCAGAGGTACTGAGGGAGTCAAATGAAGCCACACAGTTGTCTCAGACAAGTGGCAGATCCGTGGTTGGAGTGCAGGTCTAAATCCTGTGTTATTTCCTTTCTTAAAAAGGGGCCCGTCTCAGCTCCAATTGTGTCCAAATCGAAGCACGTGTTGCGGCTGGTTGTTGAGTCTGAGATAAATAGCTCCTTTTAGACTGTTGAGACAGCCAAATGCTTTCAATATGCTCCCAAGGTTGGTGACTGGGTCTGAATGGAAGCCAGATGTTATTCTGGATCCCAGAATTATTTCCTTGCATACTTGCTCTCGCTCTCCCAACCCCCAGTCCTCCGTTCAACGGAGGAGGAAGGGAAGGTGAGAACGGACCCATTTTGCTTCTGGTGTCTTTCTTTATAGAGAGTAGTTGAGGCTGTAGCTGGGCTGGAGTCGGCTGTGACCTGGGGTGGGTTGGAGACTGGAAGAAAAAAAGAATAGAGAGGGGCCCTGTGCTGCNTGACCCGTCTGTATTCCTTCACAGTTGACAGCCCAGACTCAGCTTCCCGCTAGGAGGAAGTGCCCTGCCGTTAGCCTGTTGATTACTAAAACAGAACCAAGGCAGCCCTTGTCAGCTCTGCTTCCTCCGTGCGTGTTGGCAGGTTAAAAAAAAAAAGATTCTTGTTTTATTACTGTTTGTCAGACTAGGGAGCCTTTGAAGTTCTTTACAGATCTGACTTTTATTAGAGAATGTAGGAGTTGGGGGGTGGCAAGTGGGGTGGATGCAGCCCATCAAAATATTCTGCTGAGCATCCAGCTAGCTCACTCCCTGCCACCCCGTCTTTGTCTGAAAAGGTTTTTGACATGGTGTTTCTATACGTGGCCTGCCTTCCAGATGAGAGAGTGACATCTATTGTCGTAATATAGGGAGGAAATTATGATTACTTAATGATAGCGTGTCGCCGCTTGTCGTATCTTTATTTTCCTTTTAAATAGTTTGCTGTCACAGCACCGCACAATTGGCCTTCAATCCTGGGACTGAGCTGGGACCTCATGTGGGGTACAAGGTGGTGCAGGGATGTCTGAGGAGAGCAAGAGGAAAACGCCAACGAAGATATTTCTGTCTGGCTTGGCTCCCGGCTCCTTTTGACCTGGCGGAAGCCGAGGGCTCACTAATGTGTGGCCTGTGCTGTGTATACGGGACTTAACAGAACACNTTTAAATTCCACAAAGATGTCAAAGGCTCCCAGATCCTAACGATCACCACTCCTTGTCTGAATCTGGAAAGCATGGCTCACAGCTCATCAGGCTGGTGGACTGCTTCATTCTCTGCTCTCATCCGACATAGCTTTCTGAGCCATGGAATTGACCATCAACTGTGCATTCCTCTAGTCAAATAAGAAAAATACAGAATACTCATTGAGGCATATAACATCTTTCATTCCCAAGCTGGCCCATAACTACCAAGGTCTACCTCTCAGCCACCTTGAACGCTTTGTCCCAGCCAGGCACCCTTCATTTCCTTAAAAAAGGAGTATCTATCTATCTGTCTGTCTGTCTGTCTGTCTGTCTGTCTGTCTGTCTGTCTGTCTATCTATCTGTCTATCTATCTGTCTATCTATCTATCTATCTATCTATCTATCTATCTATCTATCTATCTATCTATCTACCTACCTACCTATCCATCCGTCTGTCTCTCTATCTTGTGCTTGTGTGATGAGTGTGCATGGTATATGCATATGTGTGTGCACTCGCGCGCGTGCACGCGTGGGGGATGCCTGGGGCAAGTGTGGTTCTTGGAGGCCAGAGGAGGACATTGGTGTCCAGCTCTATCACCCTCCACTAAGTTCCCTTGAGACAGTGTCTTCCACTCAATCTACAGCTAGTCTGACAGCCAGCAAGCCCCAGACTTCCTTCTGTCTCTGGCACTTACGGTGCTGTAGTTACTGGTACATATGGGACCGTGCTTAGTTTTGGGGATTTGAACTCAGGTCCCAGTGGTTGTGCAGCAAGCACTTTTACCCTATCAACCATCTCCCCAGCCCCAACCCTCTTCCCCATTTTTTGAGACAAGGTCCCATATAGCCCAGGCTAGCCTTAAAACTGGCTAAGTAGTAGAGGCTGACTTTGAACTCCTGATCTTCCTGCCCCCTACCTTTAGTGCTGGGATTACAAACATGCTACACCATGGCTGGCTTAATGTTATGGAATAATCTTTTTGTACACTGTAAAGATGTGTGTTTGCCAAGGTGCCTTCTGACTGGTTTAATAAAGAGCTGAATGGCCAATAGCTAGGCAGGAGGAGATTAGGCAGGACTTCCAGGCAAAGAGAGGAAGAGGATATGAATCTAGGCACTGGAGAGATGCTAGAGGACATGGAGAGGAAACAAGGCGTGCAAGATGGAAGAGAGGTAAAAAGCCATGAGGCAAAATGTAGATTAATATAAATGGGTTAATTTAAGTTATAAGAGCTTGGGGTACAAGCCTAAGCTATAGGCCTAGCTTTCATAATTAATAAGTCTCTGTGTCATTTTGTGTGTGTGTGTGTGTGTGTGTGTGTGTGTGTGTGTGTGTGCTGGCAGTACAGAGAAAGACTCTCTACAGCTTAAAACATGATTTAAGTCATGGAATATTTGCAATATTGGAAAGAGCTAGATACTTGTGACCCTATAACTTGTGACTCTATACTCATGACTCTCTAACAGTCTGGTTAAGTCTAGGAAATATAATCAGTATGAAAAGAAAGTTGAAAAATAAGTATGGTGAGATATAACTCACATAACTTAAAACACCCAAAGCCATTTTGTCTCCATCTCACGGGTAACTATTACACCTTGCAGCCCGGTTCAATTACATCCCTCCCCACCCCAATCCCTAACTTGCTGAGCAGAGTAATGGCTCCTCTCGGGGACTTCTGGTCACTCTCTGATGTGTCTGCTTCAAGGATGACAATTTCTGTTTTTAGTCCGCTTCCCTCCCTAAGTCCTGAGCCCTTAAGGACAGCAACTAAATTACATTTAGCTTTGTGCAGTAGGGACAAGAAGTCACAATAGTTTCATGAATGCTTAGACTAAAATGTCATTAAAAGACACTAACTTGATCTAACTGTAGGCACAATAGTGAATATGGTAGCAACTAGCTCTTAACTTTTGGGGAAGTTAAACTTTTTGTCTTCTCATACATCAGTCCACTATTTTGCTTCATTATCATTATCCCACCACCCCCTCTCAGGGCTGGAGATCTGGAGACTAAACATAGGGACCTGCACATGCTAGACAAATGCTCTACTTCTGAGCCAAACCACCACCCGCAGCTTCCTTGTAATACTTTCATTGTTGTTTGTTTTTAGACAGAGTCTCTTTACAGAGCCCTGGCTGTCCTGGATTAAAGGCGTGAACCACCACACCCTACCATCCTTTTAACAGTTTGAAATGTTATGCAGAGAGCACTGACATTAAATGAAAGAACACACGATTTAGAGAGATTAAATGACTTGTTTATGACTTCATAGGTCGCAGGGTTGACTTCCAAGACAATACTTCGTGTGTGCGTGCATGTGCATGTGTGCATGTTGTGTGCACACGTGTGGTACATGGACATGTTTATGTGCACCTTTATATGTACATATGCAAGGGCACATGAACATGTACACAAGTGCGTGCAGAGGCCAGAGGTCAACACTGAGTTTCTTCCTTAAATATCTTCTACTTAATTTTTGGGGACATGGCTTTTTTTCCTTGAACCTAGAGCTCATTAATTTGGCTAGACTGGCTGGGCAATGACTTTCAAGAATTCTTCTTGCTCCCTCCATCCCTCCACTCCTGTCCAGTGTTAGGGTTGCAGATGTGCACCACCAAGCCTAGGTTTTTACATGGGTGCTAGGGATTCGAACTCAGATCTTCATGTTTGAGTCACAAACACTTTACCAACTAACCGAGCCATCTCCAAGCCCCATACTTTTCTATTGTGGCTTTTTGAATGAGAATCAGTTCATCCTTCCCGTCCTCCTTCCTTTCTGCCTCTCTTCTCCCCTCTTTCTCCTCATTTATTCATTCATGTAGCAAGGGTTAATTGAACACCATCTATATGCATTCTATGATCCACGAGGGATAAAATAATAAGGAAAACTTCCTGGCTGTGGCACCTGTGTAGGTAACAGTCCTTTGGAGAACTTGAAATCCTAAATAATGCACAGCATGCGGGCTGGTAAATGTTTAGTAACTTCTTGCAAGGATGTGTCATGCTAGAATAGTGATAGTGAGATGAAATATTTCCTGGGACTTTGACAGAGTTCTTCTCACTTGGAGATTTTTCTGAAGCTAATTGGGAAGGGGGTGGGGGTATTAATTCACTTTGTTTAGTTCTTAAGAGCTCTTCCCTGTGCAGTGAATTGCTTAATGGTGGAGGCTTTGATGCAGGCAGGTACTTTTAGTGGGATACGACTGCAATTGCCCTCTTTTGCAACCTGCACTGTTGTGTGGGCAGAAACCAATTAGACCTAAATTAATTAGCAAGAAAATGATGGGCCCACTTGCTGAGCCATTCACAACAGCCTGTGAGGAACAGCCTTTGTAGGATGCTTCATGCTTCTGCTGAACCCTAATGATTGAAGTACTTCCAAGCATGGAAGTAAATTCAAGCAGTTGCTGGAGTAAGTGGTTTACTTCTTTTAACTCATGAAAGTCCTTAATTCAGAGGCAAAGCACAGGACTTGGGACTTTGTGGTTCTTTGACAAGCTTTGGGATAGNTGGGCTTAGAAGAGAGGCAGAATCATGTCATTTCATCTGTTAAGGCCACCAAGAGTTGAAGAAATTGATGGCTGAAAATCACACAAGGGCCAGTATTCAGACAGAGAAGAGTCAATGTTGAAACAAGGACAGTATCCCACCAGTGTGCTGCAGGACAAGCTCACTGTAGCTAGTCTCTGCAGACTCCTTGCTGATACCTCTTCCTCTGCCCTTTTCTTTACCCGGGGTTCCTATTCCTGGGGCTCCGATCTCAACTAGCAGCTCCCCCGTGGCCTCTCATCTTCTCTGACATCGTGTCCAGCCTTGATCACTCTTCCCTGTCAAGACCACACAATTCCTACCCTAAGTCCCAGCTGTTCACAGCTCTTGTCCTGGATACCACACTTGCGTTTTACACGTACTGACATGGCATGATAGGATGGGTAGGCACCTAGGAGATTAATGACGTGCACCAGGTCTGTGAGGATGCTTCCAGAGAGGGCTCACTGAGAGGGAGGACTCACTGAGAGGGAGGACTCACTCTAACTTGGGGACCAGGTGGAACAAAAGAGAAAGAAGAAGCCAGAACAGGCTCATGCTCTCTGCTTCTTGGCTGCTGTGAGCAAGCATTTTTCTTCCTTTTCTCCCTTCTGCCATGATGCCCAGCCTCATTGCAGTCCCAGAAACATAGACATTTCACCAGTAACTGAAACCTCTGAGACAANTGTGAGCCACAATAATCCATTNCTCNAATGAAAAATTATCTGTCAGTGTCTTGTCATAGCAATGGAAAGCTCAGCTTGTAAGCCAGAGATCCAAGTCCTGATACTCAATTATAACTCTCATTGACTTCNCTATGCTTTCTGTTATTCTTATTCTCCAATACAGAAACTCCATTAAAACCTACTTCTCTCTAGTTCCGTTATTACTGTCTTAATAGAGGGGACTNGCATCTTTTCTGAATTACTTCAAAACTACTTTTGTGGTGATNTTACACATTGTTTTATAATTATTATTTGGGAGGGGCATGATAGGAATTGAGCCCATGCCAGGTGTCTACTAAGCTATACCATCCCCAAATCCTGCTTGTGAGTCTTCTAGTTCATGTGTTACTGGCCAGATTGATCTTTTAAGAGGGACCTTTAGAGTGGTCATTGCCATTCTCAAATCTTAAGACATTCATGGCTNTGCAAAGCTGAAGGATAATATCTAACTTTCAACTTCAGCCTTTGGGCTTTGCAATAATCTGATTCCAGCTCTAGCTGCTTCTCTGTTGGAATGCTATGCTCTGGCTTTTCTGAGGTCATTTTTCTAGTGTATTGTTTCTACTTGCAGCTGAGGGCGGATACGTTCAATACAGACTCATCTTTCAAACCTTAAACACAGACCATATCTTGTGCTACGTTAGGAAGCCTTATTATGCAATGTAAGTACCTGTTACTTNTCTACCTTTCACAGGGATGGTATAGTGTCTCGTTCATTACTGTGTTTCCAGAGAAGGCAGAGGGGAGTTGGTGAGTTTAAATTTGAATCAACTCATCTTGTAGATTTTCCTCCCTGAAGACTCAGCCCACTTTAACTTGTCTTCCATACTGCTCCAGGGTGATCTTTCTGAAATGCAAATGAATCCATGCTGCTCCCAATAAATCTTTTAGCAGCTCCCCGCTATTTGAGAGAATGTGGGCTATGCTGTTTGTCACGTCCCTCTGTTGCTTTTTCCTCACAGTATCCACTTATTCAACTTTTTGTCAAACTGTGTTTTCATTCCCTCTTAGTTTTTGACTCTGAGACTTGGACACAATTCCAGCCTTCAGGACCAATGTTATCCAGACTAAGCCAAATAATATCATTATNGTTTTGGCCATCGTGACAGGTTTAGGAATATNCAGGTTAACCAAAATGGCCAGTGAAAGTTTCATAGGGATATTTTGGAAAATGACTCTTAACTAGATCTTGATACCAAGGCAAGCCCAGAACTTAGGTCAAAATGACGTAAGGCAGAACCCAGATCTGGAGAGGACATGAGTTCTGGTTACTTCATATNANCTTTGAAAACCCANTAATGTTTGAAAGAGGCCTTCCTTTGTGATATCATCCAATACCTTTTCCTGCTTGCTTGAACCAGATGTTAGTTCACCTACTTATGCATTCATTGCTCATAGATCCACTGTGCTTTGGCACTGTTCTAATGACAGTGACAAACAGGTAGACTAAGTCTTTTTTCAGTGATTGACAAGAGACCTCACTGAATCATATTCTATAAACATACTACATGGTGAGCCTGGTCTGTGACTGTGTAGAATCGGAAGCCCCCATGTCCTGCTCACTCCTGTGCACCCTGCCATCACTGAATCTGTGCCCTCTAGCATCTCTTTTCTGTGCCATCCCCTCTCAACACCCTTGTCTTCTATCAAGAATCATTTCCTCCTTTACCCACTGCATGTCACATCTAGCNCCATCCTGGCCCAATGTGTCCCCTAGACCCTCACCTGGGCCTCCAGGACATCTCTTTGGTCACTTGTGTGGTTACTTCATCACCTCTGCTGCATTGGTTTTGTTTGATATTGGCCCTAAAAATCCCACAATGCTGAGAGCATCTGCTGTCTAANAACTCACTCCTGTTCTTCAGTGTACAATTTGGGGGAAAAACAAAGAACANCGGGATAAGTGCCACAGCGAATGAGTATCTCCCAATTCTGTGGGTCTACGGTGCTGCTNGTAACCTTTCTGTGTGTTTCTGGCCAATAACTTCCTTTCGTCCTTTCAGCTGTTATTTCAGACCTTGGCTTTTCCACTCAATGCCTCTCCTCTAAGTCTCACACTAATCACTTATTAATAAATTAATAAATAGGTGCGCATTGAAAGCTTGCTATGTAATAGATCAACACTGGGTGTTCTCAAACATGGTGGTGTTAAAGGAAGGGTGACAGTGGACTGGGATAGACTATAACCCAAGAACATAAACTGTTTGGAAGGGGTGTGAGAGGGCTTCACATGGTATTTCATGGTAAAGGGAATATCCCAGGTGATGACGAGAGAGTGTGAGAGCACGGTGGGGAGAATTCATGAAAACAGAACACAGGGCTCCAAGGGCCAGGGGAGTAGACCGTTGCCCTTCTCTCTGACACTCTCTCCCAACCTTCTTCAATCTCCTCCTCCCTTCCTTCCTTTGGAGTCAACAGTGCTTTAGAATATTTTCTGAGGAGCCCCCAAAGAAGGTATCAGTGATAGTACAAGTGGGAGACACAGCTCCAAGCTGCTGCCCGTAGCATCCCAAGGAATTCTTCTTAGGGATTTCTGCTCAAGTGAAGCCAGGGTTCTTAACTCAGAAGCAGAAGAGAATGAATCAGTGTGAAATAGAATCATATTTTGTTAAGAAAAGGTTTTTAGGTCGAGTGTGGTGGTGCACGCCTTTAATCGCAGCACTTGGCAGGCAGAGGCAATGGGGAATCTTTGTGAGTTCCAGTCTAGCCTGGTTAACTTAGTAAGTCCAGGACAGCCAGGTCTACATGGAGGCCCTGTCTCTTATACACATCTAGATGTGTATAAGAGACAGGCCTAGAAGAAACAAAGACCAACAGAGACTTATCACTGGTCAGAGTACTGAGAATAAGTGAGTCAGTGAGTGCTCAGGCTTACATGGGGCACCAGTATTAACTTCCCACAACCAAGGCAGAGGGAACATTGCAGAACTGGGGCAGACTAGAAGAGCTGGAGGATGCAGAGGGGTTCTGGGAAATGCTGTCTTCAGGACATGACATGGTTACCACACCCAGGAACCCACAGCAGCTGTGGTTACCTGCACAAGACCTTCACATGATCAAGCCAGCCCNAATCCCAGCCTTGATAGAGGAGGTGGTTTTCAGGCCCCTCTTCCTGAAGAACTTCTGCATTGAAGTGTTTTCTGGGCAAGGAGGGACCATCATGGAAGATTTCCCATGTTCCAGTGAATGGTCCCACACCTATGCCTTTGTGGGCATTAATAACTGGACTTAATGACTTATTAAAAACAAAAAAAAACAGTAAAAAAGAAAAAAAAGACATGCAGTTGGGAGGGAGGCATATTAGGAGGGAGTGGGGAGTTCAAAGTTGGGAAAGAAAAGTAAATATAATTGTATTTCACTGTAAACATGTATGAAATTCTAAAAAAGAATCCAAACAGCTATGGAAAAGAAATCCTGAACCATCAATTTCTGAACAAAAGTTCTAAGTAGAAAAAAATAGTGTTTTTAAAATTTATGGATCTGTAGGCATGTGTCTGNATTAGTGAATGCCACATGTGTGCAGGTGCCTGGAGAGACCTCCGTCTCTTGGAGTTGGAGCTATAGGTGGTTATGAGCTGCCTGAAGTGGGTGTTGGGAACTAAACTGGGGTCCTGTGGAAAGTTAGTAAGTGTTCTAAGCTGCTGAGCCCTTTCTCCAGCCCAAGTAAAGGGTTTTTAACACAGATTAATCCTAAGGGAGGAAAGGAAGAAGAAATGGAGGAAAGGAGAGAGAGAGAGAGAGAGAGAGAGAGAGAGAGAGAGAGAGAGAGAGAGAGAGAGAGAGAGAGAGAGAGACTGACTTAGAAAAAGGGTAGTATGTAGTTAAGGTCTGTGGAGTCTCAAGACTCCTCCCAACCCAGTTTCCTCCTTTTCTTACCACCTGGTCTTCATCTTAAATCCCTGATGTCACAGTGTGGCATCTCCCCGATCAAGTTAGTCATCAATGTGTTACGCTCCTCCCTCATTCTGCCCCTCATCTACACTATGATTCCTGATTGGTGTTCAGAGCCTATGGAACCCTCACCCGGATTAGTACAAAGGTCTCTGCTTTTGTGAAGCCTCCTGTACATGGCCATTCAAATAGTAGTGCTAATGTTCAAATTTGCCTGGGTTGATGGATGCTGAGAATAATTCATGAACTCCTATTAGGTTCAANTGAAGTTCAAACTCTTGATATCCCATATTAGTCACTTTTCATGAGGTAACCAACTTACAGGAAGAAAGNTATTTCAGAAATTTAAGTTCACGCCAGCTGGTTCTGTTGTTGTGGGCCNGAGATGGAGGTGACACTGAAGAGTCACACCAGGAAGCATGCCGTGGGAGAGATGGGAAGCAGAGAAAGACAGAGAGGACACACCCCCAACAACTCCNATCATCTGATCAGGCCTCACCCTCATGGTTCACAGCTCCTCCCAGTAGCCCATTCAGTATGAACTCGTCAGTGGAGTAAGGCATGGCNGTTAGTGCTCTCATGGTCCCAGCATGGTCCAATCACCTGTCATTAGTGCCAACAGCTTCTAATCAAGATGCCTGCAGGTCCTGCTCTTGCCTCCCTNTCTAGGCTCAGTCTCCATCCTTGCTATGTTCTTTCTGCTTCTGTGTACATGCAGGTTCCTTCCAGGTTTCTGTGCTAGACTTGTTCTTGAACATTCTTCAAGACTCAGCTCAAGCTTTATCTTTTTAAATAAAGATTTCTTGATCACCTCTAACAGAAGGAGACCCCACCCCCACCCCGGCCAACTCCTCCAGCTCCCTGTGCTTGGGACTCTCTGTAAGTCCACAATGATTTGCTTGGCCTGAGCTCCTTACAAATCAGCCAATGGGCTTCTAATATCTGTGTCATGCCCAAGGCAGGGAGATGTGCAGGCTGCTTTTGTCAAATGAATTAATAGTGTAGCTTACTCCATGTGCAGGTCTGGGATGACATATGACCCAGTCTTGAATACTTTCTCTAAATCATACTATAAACATTTCACTTGACATAGAATTGCAAATATAAAATCACTCATCCAATACTTCAAACTACCTAGACCTTTGTCTGTTTCTTGTGACAGAGGGCTCCNCCGGCAAAGCAGCCTTCTCAGAATTCCANCCGTTCTCTGTGCTTATAGTTTAGGACAGGAGAGACCTGCTCTAGTCTTTGATTTCTACTGCCTTTGTTCTATTTCTGTGCTCACCGTTTTAGATAACGGAGCAGAGAAGATGAGTTATTGAGTCATTCTTAGCTGTGTTGTTTCTGAAGCACGCTTTTGTTCTCTCCACCTCTATTTAAGTCAGTCTTTAGAGCAGTGCACGAAAAACAAATTAGAATAAAAGAAAGCAGATTGGACAAATTTCTGTTAAACATCCTAGTTCTTTTAGATCGATGGTGGCGAGGTCTCAAGCATGCTTTTCGCCGCTGTTCATGCTGCCCTTCTCTGTAGACCGTCCTTTATTAAACACACACTCAAAGTGTGATACTACGCTTTTTGCATCTTAATGTACACAACAAATCTGTGAAAAATTACTAACACATGAAAGCATTTGGAAAACAGAGATGGCTGGACTTACTGTGGGAGCATGGGAGAGAGACGGGAGAAGAGGGAAGCTGGAGAGTGAAGCGGTCTTAAAAGTCCTATATAGCAACTCCACAAGTCTGGGCTTTCCCCCAACAGTGGTGGAATGTCATAGGCTTGTGACCTGTTAGATGTGGGCTTTGTAGATACCTCAGGCTGCACAGTGGAGAATGAGGGAGTGAGACCAGCTAGGATATTCCAATAACTGAAGTCAATCACAAGGGTGGCTGAAACCAAGTGGTGGGAACATTATTTAAGAGGCGCCAGGCAAAGAGACAGGAATGCAAAAGAATAAGACAGTGGACCCCTGAGGTGAGTGTCGCTGGCCACCTCTCAGAGTGATCTCCTAGGCATCTACAGCAGCTTGCTAACAGTCTCCTCATCTACAGAAAGAAGCTAACAGCAGTAACCATCTCCCAGAAGTCTGGCGTGAATGAGGAGATAATGTGTGCTGTGGGAGTCAGATTCCTGGCCTCCCCAAGTGTATCCACACCCTACTCTTCAGAANATCTGAATAGATGCTATCTTAGGGACAAAAGAGGCTTTGCTGTTGTGAATCAGGTAAATCAAAGATCAAAGAGATTGTCTCTGATTATTCAGGTGGACCAATCTAACTATGCAAGTTCCTAGTAGGAGATAATCCTTTGAGAACCTCTCCTGGCTATAGCCAGACAAAGATGTGGCATCTTTGTAGGCAAGTAATACCTACACTGGTGGAATAAATGACAGGTATCATATTGATGGCTTTGGAGGTGAAGGAGGAGACTGTGAGCCAAGGAATGTGAGTTTCCTTTAGGAAAAAGCATGGAAATAGATTTGCCCCACCTGTACCCCTCAAGCTTCCAGAATAGGTGGTAGTACCCACAGGATCCTAATTTTAGCCAGCAAGGCTTGGGGTATTAGCCTAAAGAACTCCTAGATGTTATTTCAAGCCTAAAAGTTTGTAGTTATTTGCTGCAGAAATATTGGAAAGCTAATGGNTGTGTAGAGGGCTCAGCCTAGAGATGATACACTGGAGAGCCACTGAGTCAGGTGAGTCAGTGAGACNNCATTGACGTTGGGGGAAGGAGGGAGGGGAATCCAGCACCCACAGTGTGGCCAGGTCTTAATTAGGGATATTTGGGCATCTTGTTCAGTATGTTGTTGGTTAGGGGATCTGGAACACAGAAGGAGATCTGGTGTCCACCAGCATTATAGGATTATCATCATAGAGTAAATGAGATTACTTCACTCCATCACAACTAATGGATACTTAGGAAAAGTATTCTTCTCTGGTCCCTGGTTTCTCAAACTGACTTCCATATCCTTGAGGCCACACAAGTGTAACTATACTGATCACTTGGGGTTAAAATTAACATCTTAAATGTTGTCATCTAACCCAGGAAGAGCCATGATTAGATGTCACTCTCCATCTTTGAAGCCACAAAATCAAAATAGGACTTTTCATATGTGGCAAGCAACCTTGACTAAGAGTTAGTGTCTGCTTTAATTTTTTTTTTTTAATGTGATCCTGACAGTCCTGGGGGCTAGGTCTTTGCAAGTCTAATCTTTGTCTTGGTTGTCATAATGTTGTATAATCCCCACATGGGTCTCTTTGTCCCTGATTCCAGCAACAACACATTGTTGAATGGGGGACAGCCATTCCTCTTCATGGATGCCATTTCATACCCAGAAAGGCCCTGCACTGCTGCACTGGGTGTAAGCCTTCATCTGTGCAGTATCACCACAGCATCCAAGCTCTCCAGCCAGGCCGCAGGTCGNCCAGTTCTGATTCTTGCATTTGTTGGATAAGAACTTCTGCTGCGCTGATGAGCAGCTCAGTGGGTAAAGAACATCAGCTGCAGCTGCTGGAGTGAGAGGTGGTTCAAAGTCCACCAAGGGAAGGTACATGCTTGTGGTGGTCATGGCAACAGCTGATGCTTGGTGGAGGCTGTGTTCGTTAGT
>LZPO01087144.1:0-22277 GCA_001675575.1 Neotoma lepida
AAAAAAAGATAAAGCTATTAATTAAGCACAAGAAAAGATAAATGGGTATTTTTTTTTCCCTGTGCAAGGCTAAGACAGAAGCAAACCTCATCAAGAAAAATGCCACCCCTACAACAGGGAATTTATCCAACAAAAACAAAAGCAATTGCAGACCCCCTTTTCTTTACCATTGGAAGTCATTTCACAGCAATGAACTTTCTGGCTATAACAGACATACTTGAACAGTTTAAAGATGGGAGAAAGGTTGAAGAGATCAAATTTAAACCGTACAGTGAGACAAAGCCTTGCCAAAAGAGAAGGTAAAAATCGAGTCCCGCATCAGTGCTCAGTTGAAATCCTATATTGGTGACAAACCTATCACAAGGACAATCAAAGGGGGAAAGTCTAGATTTACCATGCAGGAGAGATTTATTACTCTACTTGCCTTTGATAACCTGATTACATCTAGTTGTTTAGCAGTTTAGTATTGTTAAACTGTTTTTACAAGAGTTGTTTTTCTTTTTTTAATTAAACCCAGTAAGATGTACAGAAGACAAGGAGGCAGTAAAAAGTACTGCTTCCAACAGACAGATGTGGAAGGTCAAATGAGGGGCCAGAGCAAAGAGGTCACTAGCAGCCACAGCCTTCTCTCTGGGGTTGGGGTTCACTGGTTAGCCGTCCTCCCTGCGGGGCTGAGGGTTTGTGTTGTACACCAGACTCGGCAGCATTCAGATCCAGGCTTCCGTCCTGAATGTTCTGATAGATTTTCTTGGCAGCCTCAAGAAAAGCATCTTCTACATTCTCTCCCCTAAGAGACAATCAACAACTTTATTCACAACCCACAGCTTTCTAGAAAACATAAGGCATTTACACTGACCTTCTGCTAACCTTTAGTGAACCGCCATGATGTCTTCCACTTAGCCACTGTCATCTAATAAGAGATTACCAAAAACTGAGCTAAGAGAACAGTGTGGGAAATGGCTTTGGTGGTAAGCACACAACACAGTACTGAGCTATTTCTAAGCTCATTTGCATATTTAATCTTCTACTCCTGCAGTGCTATGCTAGCATATTACACGACAACTGGGATGGCCACTTCAGATGAGAGCAGGTTCTCTCTCCAAACATACTGACAGGATCCCAGGCTTTCCACTCTATAAACAGCCATGAGGAAACAATGCTATTTTTATCATGTGATGGATGGTGACATAGTCGCGCTTAATCACAGTCACACTTCAGTTCTCTTGGGACTAACAGCAGAGGTAAGTAAACATAAACAGGTTGTTCTGCCCTTGCCTGGTGTGATACACAATGAACTATGACTGGGAGTGAGTGCTGGGATCAATGCTGGGACTCCAAGGACGATCAGAAATGGTCACTGTGCCTCATTAGTCACTGAGTATGTCCTTGAATCATTCCTTAAGGTGATCACAAGTGCTGTGTGAACATGTTGGCCAACCTTAGTTGTGAAAGTCAAACACTTATGAAATGTAAGCACAGTTTCATTTATTAACCTGGGTTACCAGCGGGCACAATAAAGGTACAACCCTCTAAGTAACAGAACTTCACATTCTCTCATGATGTGAAGCACAAGCATCTGCTTACTGTTCTTCCTGCCATGGCACTGCACACACCTCACTGCACGGTACAATTCACATGCATGTCTACAGAGGCCATCCACTTACCCCACACATGGTTCTACTCAGAACCTGCATGTAACTGAAAACATGATCTACATTTTAGCCATACTTACGTTTTTGCACTTGCTTCAAGGAACAATAAGCCTAAAAAAAAAATTCAGACTATAATTAGGACATTGCAGACTGCCAAGAGCACTCTTCAGTCACATGTGACAAGGCTCTCACAACTGTCAGTACTCCTGCTACAGTACTTAGGAAGGAGCACTCATCTGAGGGGCAGGGGCAGATCTGTACTTGTCATTCAGGAGCTGCACTGCTACTAACATGCATCATAGAAACAAACACTTTATTTCCTCATTGAGTGCTAAACAGTCCACATTTTAAAAAAAATTATCCAATAACTTGCATGATCAAAATCACCTTTCCTTTAATACTTTCCCCAAGGATGAACAATGTCTTAAACCCACCATTTTCTTCGGCAAACTGTTTGGCTTCTTCATAGGTAACATCTCTCTGTGCTTCCAAATCTGCTTTATTTCCTATGAGAATTATTACCTAATTTGTGAACAAAAGAAAAGATACCTTAGAACAAAAATAATTATTAAAATTCTCAAATACAAAAGTCTTGACAGGAAAAACAGGAGCCCTAAGTACCCTGGACTACAGACCCATAAAGGTCTACACTAGGAAGGATTCTGGCAGCAAATTAGGCCAGGGCTTGACAACCTGCTGTAAAGAAAGAAGGTATATTTTCAGGTTTGTGATCTCCAACAGCTTTTGTTGAATATTGGTGGTGTTTTGTTTTGTTTTGCTAAACAGGNTTTCTCTGTGTAACAGTCCTGGCTGTCCTGGAACTAGCTCTGTAGATGAGGCTGGCCTTGAACTCACAGAGATCCGCCTGTCTCTGCCTCCTGAGTACTGGGATTAAAGGCGTGNNCCACCACTGCCCAGCCCTGAATATTGTTTTTATTGTTGTTACAGATCCCTTAAAAATAGAAAAGCAAACCATTCAAAAATAAGCTATTAAGTGAATATGGCCAGTTTGTTCATAGTTGGTCTAGGCCAAAGAATAATATTAGTAAGAATGCCCTAGAATTAAGTATAAAAGTACCATAAANATCAACATTCTCTGGAGAAGATTTGTGGCTTTCAGATTCTCAAAAGATTCTGGGACCCTGAGGAAGCTTAAAAACCACTAGTTCAATTCCTTCAGGGGAACAATAATCTTCCCTTAAATGCAATTAAGGCAAAGAGAGTTAGCAAAAAGGGCATTAGAAAGAACCCTAAGAGAACGCAAACTGTGACCTAGAGACAACACTGTCCTGACACTATCCCAGGAGAGGTATAAACTTCTAGCAACTCCTCACCAATGTTTGTCTGTCTGTGGAAGAAGGTGGGAATGAGGTACATATGCAACAGGTTCAAATCCTGAAATCTCACACCCTATTGTCTACTCTGGAGTCACTTATGCAAGTAAAATTATATCAAAGTTAAAGACAATAAAGGTAGCCTTGGGAAACAAAGGGTTTTAAGTCCTTATTTAGGGCATAAAAACGGAAGATATCAGTCCCTCTTTTACTTCCCTGCCCCTTCCAACCAGATACGGGTATGTTAGGAATCAATGATTTCAACAAAAAGGGGCTTCCCAACATTTTTTTCTACAAAAAAATTCGTGCTTGGCTCTTCCACTTTCAAATGTCTGGGTCCAGTGAACTAATCTTTCCTGAGTATCAATCATTTCCATACAAGTTAACTTGTACAACAAAGAACATTCTTCAAAGAGCCAGTGACCACTGAAAAGGGAAAATAATGCTCATACACAGTTTCCTCCAACAGTAGTATTTTACAAACTTAATGCAGATGCTTCTTAAATTATGACTTCAGATTAGAACATCTCCACCTGAGAGTACCATCTCATCCATAGTTTTTTTTTTTTTTAAGATCCAAACATAACAAGTATAATAAATTGGAAAACCTGGCAACAACTAAAACTGAAAAAAGCTTTCTTCAATTAGCTTAAGAATAAAATAAAGGCCTTTAATCCCAGCATTCAGGAGGCAGAGGCAGGTGGCTCTGTGAGCTCAAGGCCAACCTGGTCTACAAAGCAAGTTCCAGGACAGCCAGGAATGTTAAAGAGAAAAGATCTGTCTCAAAGAAATAAAGCTACTTGGGGCTAGGGACATAGTTTCATGGCAGATCATCTGCCTAGCATACATTAGGCCTGGATCTCTAGCACCAAAGAAAATATGAATGAATCAATGAGGGAGTGGTCTCTTATTCACAGTACCCAAACAACAAAAGCTCACCAGTCAAGGGCTTGCCTGTTTGGGTTGGCTGATTTTAAATTTCTCATACAGTGAGGTNTTGACTTACAGTGTTTGGATTGGTGAGATTCCTTGCATCTGTCAACCAGCTGCTTAAGTGGTTATATGTACTTCTTCTGCAAAAATTAAAATTAAAATTAAAATTGCGATTTATACAGAAAAAAGAAGACAGCCAGATGTGATGTGTCACGCACATGTAATCCCGGCAATTAAAAGGCAGGGGTAAGGCAGAAGTGACTGAGTTCGAGGCCATCATGGCCATAAATGAATTCCACGTTAGCTTGTACTACAGTGAGACCTTGTCTCAAAAGACACTCANGCAAACACACTTGACTACACCTATTTCTACTTTGACCAGATGGTTACTCCAAAGAACGGCTGTAAAATGGAACCAACATAATTCCCAAAAATCTAGCCAAACTTCGTTTTGCTTTTTGAAACAAGGTCATACTATGTAATCCAAGCCATCTTCCCTCTCCTAGACAGCCAACTTTATCTCAATCCTCCCATGTCCTGGATTACAGGTGTGTGTCATCACACCTGGCCACCCACTCACGATTTTTAAGTAGCTCAATGTCCAACTAAATAATGATATCAGAAGTACTTAAAAGCATATACATAAACACACCAATATAAAGCAAGGAACATAAAAAATTCAGAATCAAAACTTGTAATTTAGTCAAAACTAACATTCCTTGAAATCATCCAGATTTTTCAATCACAAAATGGAGGAAAATACAAAAATGTCTAGCCAATAATATACTCAGGGAAAAATATTTCTGTATCTACCTTCAAATTATAATTTTCAGGCAGAAATAAAAGACAAGTCATACTAAATTAAAATTAGTACATAATTCATCTTTCCTAAATTGTTCTTTTCCTTTCTTTTTTCAGACAATGTTTCCCAGGCTGCCTCTACCTCCTAAATGCTAGAATTACAGGCATGTGGGCACCATGCTCAGTTTACTAATCTGGAGTAAACTAATGCACAGATTAAAAAACTGCCTTTAAAAAGGCATTTAATATGTTCATCTAGAAATTCAAGCCCTCAGCTACCAGAAAGTTAGTTTACACTTTATAATTCTTATTTACAGCAGTTACATACATCTGCAGATTCAGACTGCAACATTCTACTTCATCTGAGCAAGTTTAAAAAGCAGTGTCAGCCAAGCGCCGATGGCTCACACCTTTAATCCCAGCACTTGGGAGGCAGAGGCAGGCGATCTCTCTAAATTTGAGGCCAGCCTGTTCTACAGAGCGAGTTCCAGAACATTCAGGGCTACAGAGAGAAGGCTTGTCTCAAAAAACAAAAACAAAAACAAACAAAAAAAAAAGACTGTGTCACCTGCACTAGTTCAGTTGGCCCTACCACAGTAAATAAATCCAAACACAGACAGCCTCCGGTTAGGACAGTCAGCGCTCTACTTGATGTCAGAATCCATGCACGAAGGTATTAACTGCATCTTGACTGTTCGGCAAAATAACCGACAAGATAAACCTCACTGTCAATTTAGGAAATTGCTTTGTAACGGTCACAGCTAATGCCAAAGATAGAAGGTATAATTAAAGCAGGAACTTTTAAGTTGCAAAATATCAAGGATTAATAGAAAAAAATTGGTATAAAATAGTGTCATGACTCTACCACCAACCTATGACTATGAATTGTCAAAAGTCACCTATAAACCATGAATTGTCAAAAGTCACCTATAAACCTAATGCCTAAAAATTTACTTTTCAGTATATTGAGATACAATGAATCACCATAAACCCTTTAAAAATACAATTTACTTTTAGTATCACCACTATCAAATTCTAGAACATTCACAGAACCCCAGAAGAAGAATTTTGTGCCTAATAACTGCACTCTTCTTCCTTCCCCTTTGAGTTTGCCTATTCTAGATACACAGAATCACAAGGAGCCTTTTACACTTACATAGAGCATGATGAGTCATCCTTTATATACAGCTCAAACATAGTTCACTGTGTGGATATGCCACCCGATGTGTACCCATTCCTTTAGCTGACAGACATTTCTGCTGTTTCCATGAAGTACTTTTGATCACTTGAATACACATCAATTTTACCACAGTATTACTATACTTAAAAAATATGTTTAAAAGAAAAACAAATTGCATTTTAAGCACACATCATCATATTTAAGTGTATTGATTAATGTATGGGATTCTTAATTATGTTAAGTCTTCAGGAATGCAGTAATAGTTCACAATGAGGCAGTTCTGTATAACAGCAGGTTTTTACAGTCTCCCCACAAGATCATTTAGTGATCATGTTACCAATTGCCCCATACAGTGAAGAGAATGAAGGCTTGTTTTACTGTTTTCTGACAATTTACTGAGGCTTTCTATACTATAATTATAATCGGTCCTTATCAATATTCTAAGGTGGCATTTTCAAAAATGTCAATGTCAACAAAGTTACACAACAAGGGATTCCTTTACGGTAACCGTCTCAGAATTTTCATATGCTCAGGTACTCTCTAACTCTTCGAGATGAGATGGCTGTCACTTGGGCCCACTCACGTGCCTCTAGGAGGGACTCTTCTTTCTTAGGGGTGCTTTTGCCCGGCACCATGCATCATCATGTAAGGCGGCCAGTTCGTTTCTAACTTACAGCAGACAACTGTTCAGGTCTAGGAAATGGCAGTTTCCTACGTGCTCCAAATCAAACCTTTATATTCCTGTTCTGTGACTTCATGTCAATGCTCTGAGTTTCCAGAAATAGCCATGTTGTCACAAACTGAATCCTGATACAGTGCTTAAGTCACTTCAATACATGGTAGAAAAATGGAGTAAATATTATATATAAACCACTACCTAAAGTCACAAAAGTCATCTATATCAAAAAAGAACCTCTTTTTGGCCTACAGATGAAAACACAGATCTGTTCCAGTCTATCATGCTTCCATAACAAAACTAAGTAGTTCACTCCTCACTTAGCCTATTTGCAGATGGTGTCAACTTGAACACAGAGACTGACTATAGCAACTCCTCCACACTGACTCGCCTTCCCTGGAGTCAGTTCCACAGAAAGCGCCTCTCTTGCAGACAGCTGACGCTGCTTCTCAGACTGGGCTCTTCTCTCCGTCCCCCATTGTCTCCATGGTCTTTCTTTAACCAACTTCAGGTAAAGAAAGTCAGCATGTTATTTAAGCTTTTCACAGCTTGAGAGGAGAATCCATTAAACCCAAATAAATTACTTACAGTCATCTGATTACAAACTAAAGAAAGCCTAAATCAGTAAGAAAGAAACTAGACCGCCCAAAGTAGAGGTCTACTGCCAAGTGTGACATCATCTCACCTGGTGATGTCATACACCATGAGTGCGCCCGCAGCTCCTCTGTAGTAGCTCCGTGTAACAGCTCTGAACCGCTCCTGTCCTGCTGTATCCCAAATCTGCAGTTTAATTTTTTGGCCACTAACTTCAATTATTCTTGTACCAAATTCAACACCAATTGTGTGAGGACAGTCAGCCATAACTATTGGGGAAAAGAAAATATNCAAATTTCAGAAAACTTTTGTGGTAAGCAGCACAAAAATACCATGATCCCAATTATATTTAGCTTATCAATTACAGCATATGGCCTCTTTCCCCACCACAAGATAAAACTGTACTCTAAATCTCAGCCAGTCATAAAAACAGAAAGAATTCTATTAAGTATTCCAAAACTACTAATTATTGTGAATAAATGGTATATACAGTGCAAAAAAAAAGTTTCTTATGATAACACATTTTGGGTGTGGGGAGCTGGAGAGATGTCACAGTGGTTAAGAACATTTGCTGTCCTTTCAGAGGACTGGAGGGAGTCTAGTTCCCTGCATCACCTACACTGAACAACTCACAACTGATCCAATACTCTCTTCTGGGCTCTGTGGGGACCAGCCCACATACGGCATACACACATATACATACTAACATGCACACATGCATGCATGTTCAGACACCCACATAAATAAAAAAATGTTTAAAGGATACATTTAAAATGTATCCTCCTCCTCCCCCCTCTCCCTCCTCCTCCTCTAAAAATTAATTCTATGTTTGTACTATTAAGAAATCAAAAGAGCCTGCCATGGTGGTACACATCTTTAATCCCAACACTCATGAGGCAAAGGTAGGCAGATCTCCTTGAATTAGAGGACAGCTTGGTCTACATAGTTTATTCCAGGCCAGTCAGAGCAGAGCACAACAGTGAGACCGTCTTTTAAAAATAAATAAATTAAGATCAAAGTGAATCTAATCATACATCATGAATTTAAAAAGCCAACATATAAATATGCTGGTAATAACACTGCATTTTATCTGTACCTATTAAAAAATGTATGGCACTTGGGGCCAGAGAGATGGCTCAGTGGTTAAAAGGTTGAACTGCTCTTGTAGTCAAACCAAGTTTGGTTCTCAGCACCCACATCGAGATAGCTCACGACCACCTGTAACTCACTCCAGCTCCAGAAGATCTGCTGTCTCTGCCCTCCAAGGACACCTTCACGTGCACATACCCCTACTCACACTCTCTCTCTCTCTCTCACACTCTCTCTCTCTCTTAAAAATAAATCTTTAAAATCAAACTTTAGAAAAAAATCATGGCACTTTAAGAACCCAAATGTAAGTATGGAGACAGTATTATCAAATGCATAAAGTACACTGAAAAGAACACATTTTAAAATGTAGAGTATGTGACAATAAAGTAAGCTACTCATCTTTTTTACCTTTTACATTGAACTTACATTTTTTTTCTGTAAATTGATGAAGCAAGCAAGATTTTCCTACTCCCATATCCCCTGTTTAAAACAAGAAAATGTTTCAGGTGGCAATTCTACTTCTCAGGTTTTACTCTTATAATCCTATGTAGTAACTGCTGCACTGGCCATATTACACACATCATGGGTGTCTGACCACGTGAAGCACCATCTCCTTCCTTTGTAATGAATTCAAAAGACAAACTGACTATCCTCACTTTTACAAGGATAGAATTTGGTTGTAAATTACTGTTTAGTAAATAGCCAACAAGTTGAACATGACTTGTGACAGAAAAATTACTGTAATGGGACTTTTTTAGTTTGAACTGCTTCCAGGTGGGTGCTCCAAGTATACCGTTGGTCTATACAAATGAACTATCCGCAGGGCAAACAGAAATAAATAACAAATTAAATTTGGGAAGCTTGGCTCATTATGTCTCCTGTTTTACCTTTACATTACAGTAGGTGCTGTCTCACAAAGCTACACAAATTTGACATCAAAACAAAAGACATGGGCCTTTTTTTATTTATGGCTTGTTTAGTTTTTGTTCCATGCTGGAGATCAAACCAAACCCACCCAGGACCTGGGCTTTCACCTGTTATTTTATAAACATTCATGGAGAAACAANGTTAAGACAATTAGAACAAAGTCTTGACATGTAAGGGAGACAAAACTATTCTGACTCTGAATCAGTGTTCTCTACCACCTGGAGTACATGAAAATTTTTATGATATTGGGTTATTTCAGCACTAGCAGGAAACTAATTTCATCCCCAACACTAGCAAGTTTGGAGGTGGCCCTGAGGAACAATCACCATCATTTCATTAGTGCCCAAAAAAAGAGGCTAGAGAAATACCCAGAGCCATGATGCAAAAGGCAATTTATTCTCATCAGAAAATCATATACTTCTGCAGCAGTATGTTTAAGTACTGGTGTATAAATGTTTCCTGTGTTAACTTTCTTTGGAGGACAAGCACACAAGTTTAATAAACTTACCAATAATAATATACTTAAAGATGTAAGAGTAGTTGTATGGTGCAGTTGCCATGGTGGCACTAAAAACAAAGAAAACTATGTTACTTCAGAAAAAAGTACACACAAGTTATCTAAATCCATTACTGCTACCCTTTCAAAAGACAGATATATTGCAAACATACATACATACACACATCTTTTAAATATATCACACATATTAAGAAAGCACATTGACCACACAAAATTTTGATTCAAGTCAGTAAAATTCCCAAATGGATCACAAATTCTCTCTTGAATAAATGGTACTTAAATATTCTCATGTTATCCACCAAAATATGAAAAAATGTGTTCTAAAACACTCCAAAGTTTCACTTTAGGAAATATTCAAAAACAAATATTCTGGAAATTTTTCAAAGAAGAGAATCTATAAATTTAAGTCAAACATCACTAAACAGTTCCTTCTCCCTGCTAACTGATTAAATAAGCTATGGCATCAAAAGTAACCACTAACATAAATACAAAATAACTTTCGTCCTCTACTTTAAATCACTACTTAGCAAGAATCTAAAGTCTAAAGAAAGAACAAGCATGTCATCCAAATCAAACAGATGTCAAACTTAGATTGAATCAATCACTTGAAGTTGTTGTTCTATAGACTTTTAAAAACGGGAACAACTAGTATTGGCGATTTCACATAGCTCAACTCAATACAGTATTTAATTGTTAAAAACACAGGAAGTGCCAGGCGGTGGTGGCACACTCCTTTAATCCCAGCACTCAGGAGGCAGAGGCAGGCGGATCTCTGTGAGTTCGAGGCCAGCCTGGGCTACAGAGTGAGTTCCAGGACATTCAGGACTACACAGAGAAACCCTTCCTCGGAAAAAAAAAAAAAAAACACATGAAGTGCCTTCTGTCTACCATTCTAGGAGTTGAGAAATAATGCTATAAAGCTACACTCATACTTATGAAATGCAAAAGCTTATACATTAAGATACTTCCAAAGATCACAGCCTACTCCTTAGTCCTCAGGTAGACATAAAAATTTTAATTTCTTTCCTATTTGTAATAACTTTTAATCTTACAGGCACAATGCACACATTTAGTCCCAGCTGACACTTGGGAGACAGAAGGATTATTTGAATCCAGGCTTTTGAGGTCAGCCTGGACAATAAAGAAACCTATGTCTCAAGAACAGAAATCTACCCAAATAATTCACGTGAGTGCCTTAATGTCTCTAACACTGTGCTAGGTTCTAGAGAAACACATTCTAATACTGATAATAACATCTAATGAATTTATTTTTTACTAGTTTTCAGCCAAGGAAAGACAAAAATCACACATACCAAAACTTATTAACTGCTCAAAATTTTTGCCTTCTAGTGTTTTAATGAATATTTTGTGACTCATTTAAACTTTATCCTGTATTTCAAATAAAATTTCAACATAACCAAGTTAAACCTACCGGAAGAACATCTGCAATAATGAATAATCAAGGAAAAGCAATCCTTAAATGCAGAAAATTCAAGAGCACCTCACATNGCACATGTTCATCTCACTCTGCTGTCCAGACAACACTCAACACAAGTCCATACCTTGCTCCCAACCCACCCAGCATGTTGGGACACATTTATAATCAGTCCTCCACATCACAGAAAACTCCCTTAACCAGTTCTTTCAGGAGGAGTTTTTCTAGTTAGATTAGCCAGGATCCTAAACACTAACTTTTACCTCATTTCCAGATGCTACTGGGACTCAAGCTTTAAAACGAACTTGGCCTTAACCCGGGTAGTGGTGCATGCCTTTAATCCCAGCGCTCAGGAAGCAGAGCAGGCAGGTATCTGAGTTTGAAGCCAGTCTGGTCTACAGAATGAATTCCAAGACAGCCAAGGATACACAGAGAAACAAAACAAAACAAACAAAAAAGCCCTTGGCCTCAAGGTTAAACTTTGATCTAAATTATTTACCAGAGCTCTGAACCAGCTACTAATTACAAGGAGGGACCCCAAATTAGCGAATTTTCAAGGTTATTAAATTCTTAACCTATAGCAATTTCTTTCCTCTAACGTTTTTAATTCCTCAAACTCCTTTCCAAAGCAATCATTTGGTCACCTCTGAATTAGCTTCTCTTGCACTCTTCCCCTTGATTTTCTTATTTTCTTTCCCTCTTCTGACTAAAATTTTATATACATACTTTGCTTCCTTCTATTTTATTATGTTAAAATCCAGCACTATCGAGGCAGAGGCAGGCAGATCTCTGAGTTTGAGACCAGCATAGTCTACATAGTGAGTTCCATGGCAGCTGGTCCTATGCAGAGAAACTGTCTCGGACGGANGGATGGACGGATGGATGGATGGACAGACGGACGGACGGATGAATAAAAACTTATAGAGCCTGTGGTGTATCTTAGTGCTGAATGCATGCTTAGCATGCACAAGGCCTTGGCTTCAAGCCCCAGCACACAACACCCAAGAATTATGGCTTTTAAACAGTCNCAAAGTCAATCAACTTCAAGTGTTCTAGGAGCAGTCATGAAACTATAACTCAATTCTAGTTGGGCAATTTGTGTACATGCTGGCTGTCACACATAGCATTCTCTAAACATCAACTGAAATGATGAATTTTGAGAATGTTTTTAAATAATAAACATTGATATAGTAGTTTTCCAAAAAAATAANCACTACTTCAGGATGAACACCAAAGCTTTGTTTCTTTCTTCTTCACTGCAGTAATTTTTTTTTTTTTTTTAAAAAAACCCTAAAAGCAGAAGCAGGGGACAGTGCTGGGGATGTACCTCAATTGAGAGTGTCTGACTAGCTTAAACAGGACCCGGTGGCACAGGCCTATAATCCAGCATTCAGGTAGAGAAGAGGGTCAGGTCAGAAGGTCAAGATCATCCTCAGCTATATAATGAACCTGAGGATAGCCTGAGCTACATGAGACACTGTCTCAAAAAAACAAAACAAAACAAAACAAAACAAAGAAAAAAACACTAACTTTATTCATTTCTGTAGATAAAGGCAAAAAACTTCTTATTCAAAAATAAGAAACTGGTAAACTTTAATCCCATAGTTCATTTATTCAAAGTTATGTGTTTACAGCAGAGCTACATGCAAGGGGCTACACTCACCACTGCTCAAAGGCTTTCTCCACCTCACCTCCTGAACATAAAGCATGCCACTGATCAAGTGAACAAAATATTTTTGTCTAGCTTTGAAAAGAGGAAAAAATTCCTGTTATTTAAGGGCAAGTTTGCTTTAAAAGCTCAAAGGTCAAAAAAAGGCAGAGGNGGTGAGGATATGAGCAAAAACTATTCTAGTTCACACTGAAAGCACAAGTCCACTCAATGCTACAATTTCCACTGATTTAAAAAAAAAGCTTGGCAATATTCTGTAACTTGTGTCATTAAAATGTATTTTCTTCCTGTTTTATTTTGTGGAACAGGGTCTCATATCATCCAGCCTTGCCTCGAAATCACTACATCATCCACTTACAATTTTCTTGCCACAGCCTTCTGAGTACTAGGACTACAGGAAATGCCACCCTTTGTTTCTTTCTTTTTTTTTTTTAATAAAAATTATTTGGATAAAGTTGACATTAAGTTCTCCTTTGCTGCCTTTGGTTTTTTTAAAGAAAAACAGAGAATGCTGCACTTCTGACGACAAGCACCATTAAACATGATGAACANTTTGCAAACTAATAACACAATTGCCAGAGTTTCCATTTATGGGACACTTAATAAATACCAGGCAATACTCTAAGTGTGACTTCATTGTTACTGCTGTCCTTATAAAACAGCTACTAGTACGCTCATTTTACAAATGAGGAAATGATCTCTAGAAGAAAGTAGTATGTCTAGCTCAGGCAGTTTGGGACAAGTCTATACTGTATCCAGCACTGTTAACAACAAAATTTCTCTTTTAAAAACAGCAACACCCTACCTCCTCCAGGTGATTATGTACCAGGAAGCATGACGCTTTAAGGTACAGACCTTCATTCCTTTGCTTGAAATATAACACTCTGAATAAGAAATATTAAATAAGTACATTTGGAGTATGGACCGATTTAAGAAACTACAACTACAGGTAATTAGTAATATTGATTTATTATTTATCTACTGTTAACATTGAGAAGGAACATTTGAGAATGATCTGTTACTTTTTCCTATACTAATTCTTAATTCCCACAATTCTGTAAAGCTACTATTATTTTCTTGCAGAAATTGAGAAATTTAAGATTTGGAGAAATTCACTACTTTGGCCAATGTTCTAAAGTTAGTAAATAGCAGACCTAGAACCTGAGCCCAGAGGCATGACTCCAAAGAGCATGATGTTGTCTACCTAACTTACTGAAGATGTGCAAAGGTGGNCACATAACTGTCCTTGGCTATCAAAAGAAATCTTCACAAAATGTCCCATAAGCACTGATAATTGTTGCACTTATGTATTCAAGTGGCCACTTTTAAATATTAAACATGCTTAACGTTGCTTTAACAAAGGTTTTCTCAATTTTATCTCAATATGAAACATACCTATATTAAGGAGATATGTAAGATTTAAAGATGGAATATATTGCCAGGCNGTGGTGGTGCATGCCTTTAATCCCAGCACTCAGGAGGCAAAGGCAGGCGGATCTCTGTGAGTTTGAGGCCAGCCTGGGCTACCGAGTGAGTTCCAGGACAGCCAGGGCTACAGAGAAACCTTGTCTTGGGAAAAAAATAAACAGATGGAATATACCAATGCATTAAAACATGCAACACAGTTGGATGGTGGTGGGCACCACCTGTCTGGAAAAACAAAAAGCAAGCATGCAGCATGTCCTTTTCACTTAATGACATCATATATATTCCCGAGTCAATACATTTATAGCTAAATGGTTCCCAAACACAGAACTCAAGAATGGATTCTTGCTTAGAAGCCCCTGAAGTGGAATGTTACTCAACTTGTCAGCCAGGTGGACACAAAACTTCCATACTTAATCTAATAATCTAATCAAAATGGTCAATTTCCTTTCCATAATAGTATTACAACCTCTGAAAACAACCTGTCCATTTCTAAGACCAACTTTCCACAAGTTATTTAATGTTACATTTTTATGTAAATTTTAAAGAATATTAGATTGCTTAAAAATGTCCAAAAAGAAAGACAAAACCTTCCCACTAATGATAGTATGCTATGAATAAGAAATAAAGTATTCCAATTCTGCATCTTCTTTTCCTTAAAAGTACTTAACAACCAAAAAACTATGAAACCTGCATTTGAAAGGATTATGAGTAAAAATGTTACTGAGGATATGTCTGAGATACAGCTGAGTATGGGAGGAGCAGTGTATAGCTAGAGTAAGACTATTCACTGCAGACACTGACTGATGGGTAATATGATATTAATGCTCATTAAATTGATACTCAATATATTGCTTTATTTCACAAACTTTAAAAAGTGTGAAATATAGTATCTCTTATATATAAAATCTAGTACCATGGATACTAGATTATATAGAATATGGTTATATCTTAATACTAATATTTGTCTCCTGCCACAACATTTTCCATAGCTATTTGTGTGTGTGTGTGCACATGTGCACACATGTGGATGTCAGAGGATAACAAGCAGGAATTCATTCTCTCCTTCCACCACACGGGTTCTGGAATCCAATTAGGTTGTCAGGCTTGGCAGCAAGAGCCTTTACCTGTGAGCCATCTTACCAGCCCCATGTTGTTAACATTTTCAATGACATAAGCATCTCAACAGCTTTGTTTTAACATTCTTATCTTACAGGTTTTGCTAAGAATATGCAAATATAATACCTATAAAATTGGCAAGAAATTTGNAAGCTCTTTTGCAAAGCTGAAGTTTACAAGTATAAAACTTAACATGAAAAATAGAAAGCAGATTTTTAAAAGAAAAATAGCCTTAATTCCAAGAAANTTTCAGNAGCTATTAGAATCTAAGGTTTTTACATGTTTACAATAAATCCACTTCCTGAGTGCCTAATATAAACCAGCTACTTCATAAACAATCTCTAATCCTAAAAATTCACTTTACAAATAAGGAAACCAGGTCAGAAGTGATCTAGTGATGGTTATATACTACTAAATGGACAGGTAGTATTAAGCCCAGGGTCTACTCCCAATGCTCATTTCATTCAACAGATATTAAACACCAATTATATGCCTAGCAAAATTAGAGGCACTGAGGCACTTACATGCCAAACAAGGTACTAAGGGCTTTCTTTAAATCCTATTTAATCCTTGAATTAACTCTGAAATGTGGGCACGATTATTCCCTTTACAGAGAAGGGCACTGAATCTGGGGGGTTAGCCTACCTGGTTAGGATCAATTAAGTAACTAGGAAGTGGCAATACGGTCATGCCTGAGGGCGTGTAGGTTAAAGTTTTGGAGTCTCGATGCCTTGGATTCCTATTCTGGTCTGCCACTTCCTAGTTACATCGAATTCTGGAGAAAAACTGTTGGAAGGAAGGGAGAAGAGGGAGCTGGATTACCGTGGGGCCAAACTTGTCCTCAGTGATCACACTTACATAAAAGGTAGTATGCTTTTTATGTAAATGAACAACATGCCATGAGCAGTAAACTTTCCAAGTTTCTAACCCTTGGCTGTGCAGCCACCAAGAACACAGCTTTCTTCACAAATAAAGAGGAAATCCCACCACCACGTCCCCTCCAATGAGCATCGGCCAGTGCAGCAGCTGACACGATACATTTTGGGTGTTCTCCGTTATCACCCATTGCAAATAGAGTTAAAATGGAATTGAGTTGCCACTACTCTGAAACGGTCCCATCTTGTATGTTGAACCCTCCTTGAACGTAGTGTAGTACAAAATACACCAGCCAGTGTGGGGAGAAGCCAGGTTGTGTGTGCTGTCATTACTAAGCTACATAACAACTTCTGGCCTCAGTCTGTCCCTCGCCCCTTATTAAAAAAAAATGTGGACAACTCTCAAAGGCGCTCGAGGCAGGGTACGTGTGAAGACACCTAAACCCGTGCCTGGCACACCGGGGCGTGCAAACTCTCGAAGCACTCCCACTCCACCTTCCTTTCTCAAATGCTCAAGATGCCCCAAACTTTTTCCCACCCTTATTTCTCGATGCTGGGTAGGCTCTAAACCGTGCCGGCTGGCCAGGGCCTTTACAGGGACCCACAGGACCTCGCCACCAGTCCCACGACCCTGTCCCTAGCCGGGGCTCCACGCCGGCTGCCCACAGGGACAAGGGAGCCAGTTGGNGGGGCCGAGGCGCTGCCTTTCGTACGGGGGGTGAGATGAGGCCCGCGGGGTGGGACTGCCACCGCGAGCCGGTGGGTGGCGGGACGGCGACACGCGTGGGGAAACACCGCGGGAGCGGTCTGAAGCTGCGGGCAAAGGCGGCGAGGCCCGGGCCCGCCGAGGCCGCGGCTGTGTCCCGCAGGCCGGCTAGACGCGGGGGGCACACGCCCTGCCCGCACGCCTCGGAGCNGGGCTGCAGCCGGGGAGCGCGAGCCGGCCTGGGGGGCGCGAGCCGCAGCTCGTCCCCCGGAGCGCTGTCAGGCCGGCGCCCTCCGCCGACCCCCGGGCTGGCCGCGGCCTGCGGGGCCTGTGCGGGACGCCGCCCGCCTACCTCCCGGCTCGCCTCCGCCCCTCGGGGGGGCGCCGGGCCCGGGCCGGCGCCGGGCGGCCGCTGCGGAAGGCCGCGGTTACCTGGGGGGTTGCTGGTGGCTGGGCAGCTTTCCGGACGGGAGGGGGACGTCAGGACGAGGAAGCGGAGTGCGGACGCGGCGGGCGAGCGGCCGGGATCCGTCGGCCGAGGCCCCGGCAGGAAGGCGGGCTGGCCGGAGGCTGCAGACGCTCGGGCGGCAGTCGCGGCGGCGGCGGCGGCGGCGGCGGTGGCGGCTCCCGCGGCTCCCGCGGCTCCCTCAGGATCTTCCTCGGGCTGGTCCAAGATGGCGGCGCTCCCTGCACAGGGTTTCCTGTCACCCTCGCAATGGGCCGGACCACAAAAGAAGGGGGGAGGATGCGCGCGCAGCCCGCGGAGCCCGGAAGAGGGCGGCGGAGACCGACCTGGCGGCCACGCCCCTTCCTCAGTCCTCCCCCTCCCGAGTCGCCCCGCCCCTCTGGTCCTCGCCCCCGAGAGGGCGGGGAAAGTGGTCTACGCAGGCGCAGTCGCGTGCCCTCGCCTCCCGGGGCAGTTACTGCGCAGGTTCGCAGGTTGTTTTCTACGGGGTGCCAAGGTCCAGAAATGTNGCGTTTTAGTCCNCGTATCTGTTTCTCACTGAGCCGCTTCTGTCTACTGGCTTCTGGGACACACACGTATTCACTGCATTTATTCAACATTTACCAACCAATTCGAGACTAGCGGGAACAAGGCTGGCCAACACCCAGAGAGCTTCTCCTTGTGCTATCGGAGGCTAACTGGTGGCTCCCATTTGACCAATCAATCCACTTGTTTTCATTAGGAGGTGGCCCTCTCTGCTTTGTGTTTCATCTTTGTCTCTCCTAACCTTGCTTGCAGACANCTTCGACCGGAAGAGGGAAACAACATTTTCACTGTTTGGCCACCACTCCCGCCTTGCCAAGACACNTCAGTGAAAGCAACAGTTTTACTTTCTTGGTCTTAAGTCTTTCTCACCTTGTAGATTTTTCACCTCGGCGAACCTGGGTCGGGGTTTATTACATTTACGTTTCATTTATATTTTACCCCACCCAATAATATGTATTGAACTTCGTCCCACCTCCCTCCCCCCCAAAAAAAAAATCAGGAGGAAAAAAAATCAACTTCTTTGCCAAAGAAAATGCCTTACTGTATGTTATTAATGTATCCATCCTTGTGTCTGTGCTTAATGGGCTCATCCTGGTAAGAGCATGGAAGACAGTGCTGAGGGCAATTTGAACTGTGGAGGCCCAGCTCAAAAAGTATCAGAGGAGAAGAATATTAGTAAGTGGCCTAGAGATTATTCTTGTGATATTTTGACAAAGAATGTGGCNGCTTTCTGCCATTGTGAAAATTTGCTGGAGGGTAAATTGAAGAGTTTTGGTAGAGGAGATTTCAAGACAGCCTAATATTGACTGTGTCACTTGGTTACAATAGTCATTCTCATGTAGATCTACAATGAAAAAGAGCAAGTAGGCAAAAAGAAACTCAGAATGTTCAGTGTAAGGAGAAAAGGATCACCAGGAAACGATGGAGCTAAGTCCAGTGCTCAAGGATACAGAAAGTTTAAAGAAAAGCCTGATGCTAAGTGGAATAAAGGGAGCAGTGACCTCAGGGCGAGACCCCACCCAGCTGAGCNGCCAACTTGTAAAAAGGAATTAAAGAAAAGCTTAAGCAGTAAAGGAAACCATCAACAACAGAAAGCTGATGCTAATGTAATTTAACGAGGGGGCCAAGTTCCAGCCCCAGCAAGCAGCAGAACTTGGCAGCTTCAGCCACATGGTTCTGGCCTTAGAGTCAAGGATACAAGAAAGGGGCTGTGAAATTTCCCTCCACAGCTCAGGAAAGCAAGCCACTGAGGCCAGGCATGTGCCAGGGGTGTTCCTGAATGGAGGCCAAGAGAGGCCATTGTGAGAAGCTGAAAAGGTAAAGCCTGGATTGTTTTGGAGACCCCAAGATGTTGAACATAACAGAGTTGTGGGATACCTGCCAAGGAGATCTGCAGACCTGTTGTGGAACCAGCCTAAAAAAAAAGTTTGTTGCAGTCAACAAAGCTGAAAGGAGTTGGAGATCTGAAGAGCACTTTGACATCAGACATGGAGATGCAGAGTTTGGAGTTTGCCTTGCTGGCTTTCAATCTTGCTTTAGTCCAGTATTTCTTCACTATGCTCCCTTTCCTCCCTTTTAGAATGGTAATGTATATCCTGTGCCATTGTATATTGGAAGTATATGACCTGTNTTTTAGTTTTGATTTTATAGGGGGTTATAGTTAAGAGATGCATGAGTCTGAGAAGAGACTTTGAATGTTGGGCTTTTAAACTATGGGGACTTTTGAAATTGGACTGAATGCATTTTTGCGTAATGGTATGGCTATAAGCCTATGGGGGCCAGGGAGTGGAATGTGGTGGTTTGAATAAGAATGGCCCCAGAGGCTTGTATATTTAGATGCTTAGTCACCAGAGAGTGGCATTATTTGAAAAGATTAGAAGGATTAGGAGGTGTGGCCTTGTTGGAATAGGTGTGGCCTTGTGGAAGAAGTGTGTCNCTGAGGGTGGACTTTGAGGTTTCAAAAGCCCANGCCAGTCCAGTCTCTCTCTCTCTGCCTCTCTCTGAAGGATCAAANTGTAGAGCTCTCAGCTACTGCTCCAGCACCNGTCTAGGTGCCACCATGCCCCTTGCCTTGATGATAATGACTAAGCCTCTGAAACTGTAAGCAAGCCTCCAATTAAATGCTTCCTTTATAAGAGTTTCCTTGNTCAATGACTAAGAAATTTATACATTTTTATACTTAAATATAGTTTATGTACATATTTTGGCATTTTTGAAATCAAGGAAATTTCTAGGCAGTGGTAAAACACTTACCAGGGTGTGAGTTCCATCTCAAACACTGCAAAGGATAAAAGTTTTAAACTGACTGATAACTAAAGGAGAAAGCTAACATAAATTGCCTCTACTTGCCCAGGGATGAATTTATACCTAGCCGGAAAGTTTCTGTCTATATGTTACCTGAAGTGAAANCTTTTGGTGTTATTGAACAATTATTACATACCAAGAGTTGTCCAAAAGTCATT
This sequence comes from Neotoma lepida, assembly GCA_001675575.1. Taxonomy (NCBI): domain Eukaryota; kingdom Metazoa; phylum Chordata; class Mammalia; order Rodentia; family Cricetidae; genus Neotoma; species Neotoma lepida. Next base: position 20,386 of record LZPO01087144.1, read on the forward strand.
TTCTGACTCAGTTTCTTAAACGTTTTAAAATTATTTTTGTATGTGTGTGAGTGATTACCTGCATGTCTGTGTACCATGTGCATGCCTGGAGTCTACAAAGATCAGAAGGCACCAGACCCCTGCAATAATTGGAGTTACAGATGGTTGTGTGATGGGAATGTCTTTCTGAAAATGTGTTGCTCTGATTGATTGATAAATAAAGCTGTTTGGCAATGGTGAGGCAGAATAAGGTTAGGCAGGACATTCGAAGGAGGAAGAAAAAGAGAGGAAGGCAGAGCTGGGAGTCACCATTATGCNATCTGGAGAACAGCATGTAATGACACACAGGTAAAGCCACGGAACACGTGGTGACATAGATTTATAAAAATGGGTTGATTTGGGATTTAGGACCTAGCTAGCAAGAAGCCTGCCACNGCCATAGTTTGAAAATGATGTAAGCCTCTGTGTGTTTACTTGGGTCTAAGCGGCCAAGGGGGCCAGGCGGGACCTGACAAACTTTCACCTACAGTTGTGAGCCACTATATGCATTCTGGGAATGGAAACTGGTCCTCTGTGAGAACAACTAGTGCTCTTATCCTCTGGGCCATCTCTCCAGTCCATTCTTATTTAATTTCTAAAAGATCTCTATGAATTCATCGCTGTGTCCACCACCCACTTTACAAATGAAAAGGTGTAATGTCATATAGGCNGGAAGTCATGGAGGTCAACTGTGCAGTTGCGGCAGGAGCCTAGCAGGCCATGACTTGAGAGTTCCTACTCNGAGCTCTACCCTGCACTTCTTCGTTGGTTGCGTTTGGAGATCCTGGATCATTTTGAAGTAGCATTGAATAGAAACATTGTTGTGAATGAAGAATTCCAAGGTCACATGCTAAGCAAAGAAACTGCAGACCATTAAATAGTTATTTCTTGTATCAGATCCTAGAATTTCTAAAGTTAAGGCCCAATGTAACTGATGGATGTATAATCAAGGGCTGTCAGCACTTCCAGTTAACTCTTTTCAAAAGTTGTTTCTATGTAATGAGAGGTATACACACAGTATTCATAGGGGCATTGTAATAGCAAAAGGCTAGAGACAAAAACAGAGAGCCATTACAGTAAATTATAGTACATCCATAGTGTGGTATATTATGCAGCTCTTTAAAAGGTGACTCACTTATGTAATAGACACTGGGAGGCATCTTTTCTGTTGTCCTAGCACTACTGCCGTGGCCAAACCTGAAAACAAAAGTTCCCAATGAGTCTATAGTTTACATCCAAAGAGCCATCAGTGGCTGGAACATGAACCTGCTAGGAAAGAATTCAATATTCTTTGAGATGTAGATCTTGTTCCAGGAACCTCCCATCACCACTCCACTGCTTCTCCCCATTTCCCCATTCATAGATGCTACCCACAGACACATACCATCAGCACTACTCGGTGGAAAGATGGACTGGAGAGGTGAGGGGGACATCAGTCTCCATGGAAAATGCAGGGGTGAGGGGCCCTCCTTCCATTCTCTCCACATGGGACTCATTCCCTTCTAGAGTTANGGGAAGGCTCCAAGTCATCAATGAAGACTGAGTGTGCCTGTAGCAAGGGGGCACTGACNATCCCAGGGCATCTGTTCAGGCAGCAGACTTAACTGATCTAGTCTGCCCAATTGCTGCTTGCACTAGTGGAGGGAGTGAGCCTAGCAGGGGCTTGTGGAATGGGAGTGTAAGTGTAGAGAGAGAGCAACTTACACTGCTTGCATCTTCCCTCCCCCTCCCCCACTTCCCAATCCAGCAGTGGGGTGTTAGCAGAGGACTGAAGCATAAACCATGGAGTCTCCAGTCAGCTGGACAATACAGCAGATACATGAGGGTCTCCAGTCATCTGGACAATACAGCAGATACATGAGGGTCTCCAGTCA
>LZPO01087144.1:34028-46785 GCA_001675575.1 Neotoma lepida
AAGACCACAGGTAGACTTGGTAGCTTTACTCCGCTGCTCCTCCTGTCCCTCCATAGAAGTCTTTCACATACCTCAAATCTCCAGGATGTTATCTGGAAGAGGTGGAGTGGGTATATGTGGCAGTCTAGTCCCATTTTCAAAGGTGTGAGCCCCTGACTAAACTTCATATCCTTCCAGTAGACTCTTGTCTTTCTTGGCTTTTGAGTGGAAGCAGATGGACTTGAGTCCAGTAGTATTTGGAAATCCACCAACATTCTCTGAGCATCTACCCCACATGACCACCGAANCCTGATGCTGTCACTCAGTTCTAATTTATTTTTACCCCCTTCACTACTGGGACTCTAGCCAGGGCTTGTGGATATTAGGCAAGTGATCTACCACCAAGCTACTCCCCCTTAACCTCCACTTTACTTCTTTGATGTTCTTCTTTGAGAATCCNAAAGAATGCTTTCATTTTCCACAAATGCACTGGTGAGAACAAGCTCTTCTTGGTCATGAGTTCCTCTGTTGGTTTCTATCTGTTGCCCCCTCTATGTCTCTTCCTAAAACCAAAGACTAGATTCTNGCCCCTTTTCTCAAAGTGCATCCAATAGGTTCAGGTTGAGGAATTTTTGCCAAAGCCTTTCTGATAACATCATTATTCTCTAGAGTCCTCACCTCAGAGAATGCAGTGGGTAAGCCTTTCACTTGCTTCAGTAATCAGAGGCTCAGGGAAGTTAGTCAGCCAATGGATGGGAGAATGTAAGAGCTAAAGTTATGTTTTAAGTTTTAATTACTGTGCCTAAGAGATCCAGAAAACAAAAATGCCTCTAGCCTGCAACCTCTTGCCCCAGAACAGGTCCTTCCTGAGATGCTGGTGGCTGTTGTTCATTAGGATAACAAGCCACATAGTTTCACTCCCCTAAACAAGTTTGGCTGACTCAACTGCACCAGATCCAGATGTGCTTGATCACACGTAGACGGGAGGTGTTGTTAATCCCACCAGTCGAGAATAAGACCACTATCACAGTTTAAAGTCAAATTTGAAACAAGTGTTAATTAAATACTGACCAGGTTAATGGACTCTCTGGCCAGGTCCATCTCTGGTTTCCCAGAAAATGGTCCTGAGTCACATTTTGCAGGGGCTTTAGGAGGTAAATAAACTCATAATTCACCACATTTCCCACAAGGTCCAATCAGGGGTAAGCATACATCCTGATGTACTTNCTGCCTGCATACCTCCTTCCTACACTAGATAATCATGACATATCTCCTGCCCACATGTGATCAAGCACATCTGGTGCAGATGGGTCAGACAAACTTGTTCAGGGGAGTGAAAACATGTGNCTTGTTGTCTCCCACAAACAGTAGCCTCCAGCATTTCAGGAACTATCTGTCCTTGGGCACAGGGCTTACAGATCAGAGACATTTTTGTTTCATGGATTTTAGGCATAGTAAGTAAAACTTAAAATGTAACTTTGGCTCTTACATTATGTAGAAAGGAAGTACTTCAGGATGTATACTTGCTCCTGAGTGTTAGGACCTGCCAGGCGTCCTGACGTAATCTCATGTAAAGCCCCCTTTAAGAGGAAAAAAACCTCTCCCCCTCCTTCTTCTTCCCCTTTCCCTCTCTCTCTCTCTTCACAGGCTGCTCGCACCTCCACTTTCCTTTCTCTCCTTTTCTCTCTCTTTCCCTCTCTTTCTCTCTATTCTTTCCCCGCTTCCCCTGTAATAAAACTTTCCGTGTGGATGCCGTGCCTGCATGGTGTGAGTAACTTTCCACTGCACCGTGCCCCCTTGGCCACTGCTCACATGGNGTGTCTCCTCAGCTCAAACCTGCCAAGGCCTCTGGCGTGCCGTTCCATAACACTGATTGGACAAAGGTGAAATACATAGCCTCACGGGTTTGCCTTTTTAAGCCTCACAAATGTGATTCCTCACCATTTTCTGGGAACCCCGGAATATTCTGGCCAGAGTCCATCATCTTGTCCAGTATTTAATTAAAGCTTGCTTCAAATTCGGCTCAATAATTGTACTAGTGGCCTTATTCTCGACCTGTGTCATTAACCTGGCTAACGNGTTTTCTGAAGTTTGGCTGCACTTATTGGGAGAACCCTGGCTAATTTTAGCTACTCCACACAAAGCATAAGTAACTGAACCACCCAGCGAGGTAGTAATCCCATTTTCACTTGCTTTCAAAGTTTCTGATTAGATCAAGGAGAGCACCAGNTTATTTCTAACAGACTTGAACACTCCCTCACACCATGCCCACTCGCCTTTTCCAACAAAGATGGAGCCTGGCAACAGTAGCCAGGTAGAATTTAATCACCTTGTTGGGTTGTTTAGTTTTCTTTGGATTTATTTTAATAGAAATGATGCTGATTATCATAAAAATTGAGGTGGCTTTTTTTTTCAGTTGAGAAATTTGGCATAGCTATATAAATGTTAATAAAAATAGCTATGTTATTAAGNGAGTAAATTTCTACAGAAAAATACTGAGCAAACAGTAATGTGACTAGCTCACTGAAACAGTAAAAATTGAGCTGGGGCCTTTAAGGCTAAAGAACAGCAAATAAAGGCGAGGCGACCTGGCCTCTCGGTGCTCNGCAGTCATTTTTTGTGTGGGGCATTCTAAGAGGCCCCTTGGTCCAGCCCAACTCCAGTGCCAAAGAAAGGCAGGTAGTAAGTTCAGCCTTTCCCTTTAGCTGCTCCTTTGTTCAAGACTTCTCTATTTCAAGTGGAATTTCCATATCCCTTCTCATAACAATTGCCCTCTGATCAAGTTTTTCCCCAAAACAAACAACAAAAAGGCAGCCAGCTTCCCTCAACAAGGAATTAAATGTCAGGCTGCTTTGCAAGGGTAGTGTATGAAAGGCCTGGAAGGAAATTAGGTTGTGAGAGTGGTCCCCCTTTCAGTCTCAACCCCGGATGTGGAGTGCACACTCCGCTCTCCTCATCTCTGAAGAAACGCTTCCAAAATCTCATCCTTGGCCTCCTCTTCTGCAAGTGTGCTGTATTCCTGGGACCCATTTCCCTGGTGTGCCACTACCTTCGTGGTCAGACTATTATGGAAGTAGAAAAGCTGGCCGGACTCTGGACGCTGGAGCTGGACTGCTATAGTGACTTTCAGTTGTTGTTTGTCCTCGGAAAGGGGTGGGGTCCCCTTCTGGTTGAAAGTCTCCCCTCGGTAGAGTCAATGTAAAATTATGATTCTGCTGTAGAGTTTACTCCAATCCAAATATGAATGTGCAAGGCCCTGGAATGTGTCACTCATTGATANAGCTTGAAAGTCCTGGTGGCAGGAAGGATCGTGTTGCGGCCACAGTGAGGAAACAGACGGAACAAGTCTTTCTGCCAGCCAGCTCCCAAATAATGACACAGAGGCTTATTAATTATGAAAGCTTGGCCTCAGCTTAGGTTGTTTCTAACTAGCTCTTATAACTTAGATTAACCCATTTCTATTCATCTACGTGCTGCAATGTGGCTCATGGCTTTACCTCTCCTCCTGCATGTCCCACTGCCTCTTCGTCAGCAGGGAACTTCTGCATGCCTCGATCCACTGCCTCTTCGTCAGCGGGCAACTCCTGCATGCCTCGATCCTCTCTTCTTTTTCCTTTCTCTCTGTCCAGAAGAACCGCTTATCTCTCCTGCCTAGCTATTGGCTGTTTAGCTTTTTATTACACCAATCACAGCAACACATCTTCACACAGTGTACAAATATTCCATAACAGATGGACGCTGCTGCTCAATTTATATCCTCTTTTCTTATTTATCCCAGGATCCCAGCTACCCTTTCCTCCTAGGTTAGATGCATGTTTCCCAGGTGACTCCAAATCTGTCAAGGAGACCATAAAGATTAACCATCACACAGGACAAAANTGAATTCAGGACAGGCCGTGTTTTTCTTACATGTCACATCAGAAAGCACATGATGTCCACTTCTCACAGAGGACTCTAACTGAATCAGTAGTGTCCACTTGATGTCCTCATTGTTCACACCCTTCTCTTTGTAATTAACAAGTAAATTTAGNAAGAAATGCTTTGAGACTNTCTGATTGTTGCGTCCCTAGACAACTTCTCCTGTAATGACCTTTGCATTCATACATGATCTTACCTGAATCAATCATCATTGTATAGTTGTAAGACAGTATTTTTAATGTTCTCTCTCCTTGCTCTCATTAAAATAATAATACTATCAAATGGTGAGTTCCTTTTTTTATTCTGTGAAGAGACACCATAACCATGGCAACTCTTATAAAAGAAGACATTTAATTGGGGCTGGCTTACAGTTTCAGATGCTTAGTCCATTGTCATTATGGCAGGAAAAATGACGGCAAGACAGTGTGGTGCTGGAGAACTAGATGAGAGGAAAGTAGAGATGGCCTGGCGTGGGCTTGTCAAACCTCAAAGCCCACCCCCAGCGACACACCTCCTCCAACAATCCTAATTCTTCTGATCCTTCGCAAATGGTGCCACTCCCTGGTGACACCTAGGGGGGCCATTCTTACTCAAACCACTGAAATTTTTGTGTTTGAATCATCTCAAGTTTGACTTGTGGAAGCTGCTCCGAGTTGGCGTCTGTGTGCTTTCACCTGGCTCCAATGTTACAAGATATTCCAGACTCGTCTTTACTCTTCTAAAGGAGGAATAAAGGGGGCTCAGAGAGGAGATGCCGTGTCTCTTCACAATATTGGTGTGATTTTACACATTTAAAATCACGTGTTCTCAGGAAAGTGACTTGTGGTGCAGAAGGAACATTGTCTGTCAAGACATGTAGGACTGATCCCAAAGCCAGACAAAAAGCCTTGGCCAACCGACTGCACTCGAAGCTTGTCTGTTAATGGAATATCTGAATAATAGCTTTGAACTTAGGTAATTAGCAACACATCTAGAGGATATTATGTTCACTGAGGAAAGCTGTAATGTGGGGATGAGAATGGGTTTTAGACNCAGAAAGAACCCTGAAGCCATCCTGCTTTCCTTACACACTGGGGCAGATTCTTCCCTGTGTCTCTGCGTAGGTCACTTTTCCTTGATAAGCCCCAGCCTTCCAACCATGAAATGGGGTAATCATACCCACCTCATAGATTTAAGTGGAGTCATTCAAAGGAAGTGCTTAGTGTAGTCATTGTCACATATTAAACACTCAATAAATGAAAGCTACCTTTACCAAGAGTGCTTCTGCCAACAATGAAATCCTAGAGGGTGGAATGCAGCTTCATGATACTCACCAAGTTTCAGGGGAGGTCTGATGGTCTCAAGTCCAATTATTATAGTAGTGCACACTTGGAGGTGTCCTCTGCCCTTGCTGACGTGCACACTCATGCTGGTGTGCTTGGAGTCTGAGACCTGATCTTCAGGTGATCTCTCCAGTGCTGCACACAAGACCCGCGCCAGTGGGAACTTAAAGGTCACTTACATCTGAGAGGCTGAGGGGGAGTGGTGTGGAACAGTCGTGTACACTGTGAAGATGTGTCTCTACCTAAGGCTCCTTCTGGTTGGTTTAATAAAGATCTGAATGGCCAATAGCTAGGCAGGAGAGGATAGGAGAGAGGAAGAGGAGGAGGAATCTAGGCTCATGAATTTCACCAGAGACTCCGTAGAAGTCGGACATACAGTACAGAACAGAGGTAACCAAGCCACATGGCAGAACATGAATTAAAAGAGACAGGTTAATTGGAGTTATAAGAGCTAGTTGGAAAAAAGCCTAAGCTAAGGCCAAGCTTTCATAATTAATATTAAGTCTCCATATCTTTATTGGGGAGCTGGCGGTAAATGAAAACCTCAACCTCTCAGGGCTTTTGCTATGATTAGCACATGCAAGACCCTGGGTTCGAGTCCTAGAACCACAAAGAAAAATAAAGTCTGAGAAAATCCTGGGATTCAGAGATGGGTGGGAAGGGCGAGAGATGTGGACTTGAAGGCTGTTGTCGGCTTCAGGGACTTTGAACAAGTCCTGTTCCCACAGTCATGAACTTCGTTTTGTTCTTTTGTAGACCAAGGCTAATAATCCCTGTTGGTAGCACAACACAAAGGTCCTTGCACCCACAGATCTCCAGAGAAACCAGGAAGGTTAAACACACAGGATTATCTTTCCAATGGAAAAGATATAAAAAGCCTGTTCTTCCATCCAGAAAGCTGGGGTTGGAAGTGATTCATTGCCTGGTGGGCTGCGTTACCTGTTGGGCCAGGCCATATCAAGCTCCCACAACCAGGGCCGGAGGTGGCTAGTAATCTAAATGACCCTTACATTATCTGTGTAGCCAGAGGCTCCCCGCAAGCTCCCACACTAGGACCAGATGACCTCTCCTCTATATGTATGACCAAGACCAGGCCCTTCCTTAGGTCCTTAAGCTAGAACTCATCTTCCTTGTACACTGGGGCAGCTTTTTNCCCAAATTGTACTTGTTTTAAATATGCTGACAATGAACCACCTGATCAAACTCCCTGGAGTCTTGATCCAGGTTGATGCAGTCAGTCTGAACAATTTTCATCCCCACCTCTTGGGGGTTCACTTCTTTGCCTGCTGAGACAACCAGCAGGGTCCCGTCAGTCCCTCCTCTGTAAACATTGCAGCATCTATGTTGTGTTTAGGGAACTCACATTCCATCACAAAGGAGAAAGGGCAAGCATGATTACATTCCTCCTCAACACAAGACCTATCAGCAGTCCATGAGGAGCCAATTCAGGAGTCTGCTGGTCCAGCTCTCCCAACCTCCATGCCTACCTTCTGTGGAGATGAACACGCTGGTTTAGGAGCAGACTCTAATGTTGCTATTTTATTTGTTGTGGTAAGAACACAACACATGATTTAGTCTTCCAACTTATTTGTGTGTGTCCAATACATTTGATGCAATGTGGCCCACAGCTCTCTAAAACAAAACCAATATTGTCATCTTAAGCCAAGGACCTACCTGACTGAAAGAACTCTGCATAGGCCTGGATTTCACAGAACAATGACAAGTTTAGTCTTGGAAAGACTAAACACTCAAATTCAAGTGCTTTTTTTTTAATCACTTTTGCTTTTTCTTTTTTTCCTTTCAATTTTTAAATTTATTGTTATTGTGTATATGACTTGGGGTGAGAGGCATGTATGTGCCACAGAGTACATGTAAAGGTCAGAGGTCAATGCCTCGGCATCAGTTTTCTCCTTCTGTCTTCACATGAGTTCCTGGGAATGAACTCGGGTTGTCAGGTCTAAGAGGTAAGCAGGTTACCCGCTGAGCCATCCCACTAGCCCCCATTTTTTGTTTTTTGAGATGATCTCACCATGTAGTCCAGACTGGCCTGAACTCACAAGCCTCAGTCCTTTCAAGTGCTGGGATTATAATTGTGCCACCATCTTGGCCTCTGTGGTGCCAGAATCTCAGGCATTTGAACACTTGGTCACAAGTGGGTGAGCTGTTTGGGGAGGTTTGGCCGTGCAGCTTTGCTGGACGAAGTTAGTCGCTAGGGGAGGGCTTTGGGGTTTAGAAGCCTTGGCCACTTCCAGTTTGTTCTCTCTGACGTGGGCTCTTGGCTCCCTGCCTCAGCAGCCATGCCCTTTGCTACCACATCTCCCACCCTGGTGGACTCTTAGCCCTCTGGAACTGCAAGTTAAAATTAGCTCTATAAATTGCTTTGGTCATGGTGTTTTGGTCACAGCAACAGAAAAGTCTCCTGTTTTAACTGGGTGCTTTGTGACCCTGGAGACAAAGTAGCCAGATGACACCTCAGACATGGCTGTACCCCTAGGTAGCAGCTTTTCTCTCAAGGGCTTTGTGGTGGATTTAAGATGGTTGTAACTTTCTTATCTCTTCATGTTGAAAGATTAGCTTTATTTCCTCTTGCCTGACTTNGAGTTCACCTGAGACTTCGTAACCAACACTCTGTGGTGGAAAAGGAGTTCTGTTGGTACTGAGTTGACAAAGCAGGCAACTTCCTCTTCTTCCCAGAGCCCTGAACAAGCCCCCACCCCCCAAAGAACTCTAAGGCCCTGCTGAGGACACAGGCCACAAAAAAAGCCCCAAGGAACTGGAGGCACACATGTAGAAAAAGCCGCCGCCTTTGATGTCCAGTCAAACCTCCAAACCCAGCTGACACCAGACTCCAACCTCATCAGAGACTCAGAGCCAGAGTCACCCAGTGACCCCAGCCAACCCACCAAGCGGAGAGAGAACAAGACAAAGCTTGGCAAACCATCAAGTTGNNGGGAGCTTGTTACACCGTAACAGGTTATCTGGTGCTACTCTGGGCAATTCTACTTTTTGGTTCCTGAACCAATTGCATTGCCAAAGATTCGGTTTGGTTACATCAAACAACAGGAAACCCCAGACAGTAGAGCTTTAAATAAGCNAGAAGTTTCTTTCTCTCCAAAAAGGCTGGAACACTGGTCCAGCATGCCAAGGACACTGGTTTTCTTTTCACTCTGCTCTACATGACATCAGCCTTGTGGATTAAAAAATGACACTTCAGGCCACAGGGTGGAGGAAGGGTTGAGGAGAACAAAAGGTGCTTTCTCCTGAGGGAGGCTGTTTAAAGCCACTCTGTGTCACTTCTGCTGCATTCCATCGGTCAGTGTGTTTCTCCTCACCATGCCTCCTTGAAAAGGAGGCTGCAAGATGCTTGCCATGCACCGAGCTCTAAATCCTGCCACTTTGGGTAAGAAGGCTGTGGCTCTTGGCAATATCTGCCACCCTGCTATGTCTGGGAAAAAGAGAAAAACAGAGTTCTGCATAGGGGTGTTGACCCAGGGAAGAGTGCAAGCAGTTGCCCCCCACCCCCAGTGTGACAGAGGGTAGGGACTGGATCAAGCCGTAACACGTGAAAGAAGCCAGGTGGGAACCAGGAAGAGCACATGAAAAGCTTCCAGATGTGGTCGCTCACATCCGTAGTCCCAGCACTCCAGATGGGGGACAAGGCAGGAAAAATGGCTGGAAGTTTGCTTAAACTGTGCAGCAGCAGAAACATGAAAAACCTCTGACCTCCTTTTGTGTGNGGAGGCACCTATATACCCACACTCACCCACACATACTGGAAATAAATAAGAAATAAGAGAGGGGGAGAGAAGAAAGGAAGGAAGGAAGAAAAACAGCCAGTTGACAGGAGACTGGAAATGCTTCTCTACTTGGGCTACATGCGACAGAGCATCCGCAAGAAGAGCTTGCGGNANGCAAACGTGAGAGCGGCAAACACAGACTGAAAGACAAGGGTCCCGAGCCTTATGGCCTGATGCTTTTTCCCATTCTTGAGTGTGCTGTATCTTAGTAAATGTCTGGTTTTGTTATTGTTGCTTAAGATAGTGTCTTACTGCAAAGCTATGGCTGCTTGCAACTCCTTATGTAGACCAGGCTAGCCTTGAACTCACGTCGATCATCCTGCCTCTGCCTCCTGAAAAAGAGGATGAAAGCCAAGTGCCTTTACATCCCGCCCAGCTGTCTCCGATTGCATAACCTACCACATAGCCGTGGTGCAATCCTTTGTCCAGGAACAGATGGACCTGGAAACTGCAGTGGGCGCCCTCAGAACGCAGATCTGTACCTGTAACACCGAGATCAAAGGAAACTTGAAACAAGCCCTTGGATATGACAGAAACAGGANAGCCCCAGGCAAAAGTTCCCAAGTATCTCCTAGAAGATTGTGCTACTGTGTCTTCTGGTTAGCTACAGGGTCTCTCAAGGCACACAATCTTTTCTTTTCTTTTCTTTTCTCTTCTTTTCTTTTCTTTTCTTTTCTTTTCTTTTTTTAAATTACATTTATTTATTTTGTGTTTATGTGCATTGTGAGTGTATTTGTGTGCCACAGTAGATGTGTGGAGGTCAAGGGACAACTTAAAGGAGTCACTTCTCTCCTTCCACCCTGTGGATTAGTCCAGGTCATCAGGCTTGGCAGTAAGCACCTTCTGACCATTGCTGACCCTCAACACACATCCTTACAAGAGATAGCGTGGCCTATGGTGGAACCAGGGCCTCTCTGGGAGCATGGGAGTGGTATCAATAACAATCTTCCTAGGACCTGATGCAGTGTGTGTGGGGGGGGTCAGTTTCTTCCACAGAAGGGAGATTGGGATGTACCCTCAAACAATGGTATTGAGTCGGGGGTGGGGTGAGGTAGGGGTTGGAGAAAGCATCAATGTTAGCTGAACATAAGAATTCATTTGCAAAAGGCTTCCAAATCAGGCAGCTCTGCCTCTAAATATGGCTCTCACTAAGGAATTCTTTAGTCATCTGGAAAATGTGGAGCTGTGGGAAAACTCAGTGGAGTGTGGAAGCAGGAGAGTGGGCTTCTCTTCACTGCTCAGTGCCCACAGATGGTTTTCATTTTATCCCCAAAACTGAAAAGCTCATGGAAACAAGAAGGTCCTACCACATATCAAGCCACTGGCTGCAAATAGTAATACAAAATAAATCAGAGAAAAAGCAAACAGAACCAAAAATATTATTCAACTTAGCTACCAAATGGATTTGGAGAGGGATACACTATCAGGAAATGGGAAGAACGGGGCTGGGTGGGCTCAGTCAACGGTGTGTGTTTAGCACGCAAGAGTTCGATCCCCAAACAAATAAATAAACAGAAAAGAGTCTTTTTAAGGATAAAAAATATTGAATTCTACTGGGAGACATTAAAGATGAAGAATGAAAAATCTTGAGAGAATGAAGATGATATTTCTTCCTAAATGTGCTTTCAGGAGCGGGGGAGTCCTTCCCATATAAAAAAACAAAATAAACTCTTAGTTGAGCGTTTGCCTTGCAAAGCCCATCCTCTTTCCCCTGGTTTTCAGAGCTGATCAGGAAGGCATGATAATGGTGTGCACCTCACTGAGAAGGCTTAAGAATAAGTGTGACAGTACACAGATCCTAGTAAATGCTCAGTAAATGAACATTCAAATTATTATCTATCGCAATTAANGTTATTATTACTATTGGGGCTTTTACAATTCTGAAATTGTAGGATGACNTGTCNNAGAGAAAGGCAAAATAGGAAAAACAACACAGGCCCTTTCTTCGTCGCCCTTGAGCCTGTTGTTGCAAGTGGACTGGCCATCTGGAAGGTGGTGGTGTGTCTCACAAGCGTTGGGCTGGGCTCTGGGAAAGAAGGAGGCAGATCTGGGAAACTGAGGCTGATGGTTCCCCTCAAACGTTTTCCTATTGGTATAAAACATTTGTTAAATTGAGAAACTGTTTTTTCCCCTGCAGATAACTTTTGAGGTAGGTGCTGTTGACTGCCAGCCCCAAAGTGGGCCCTTCTTCTCCTGTCCTNCAATCCTGATACAGTTCAGGGTCTGGGACTTGCGGCTCCGGACACAATAGTCCAGTTTTCTGCAAGGTCAAGAAACCCTGATTTTGGTTTTGTTATTTGTTTGTGTTTTGAGACAGAGTTTCTCTGTGTAGCCCTGACTGTCCTGGAACTCTCTCTGCAGTCCAGGCTGGCAGCACAGAGATCTGCCTGCCTCTGCCTCCCAAATGCTGGGATTAAAGGGGCCACCACCACGGCTTGGCTGAGGAAGCCTGATTACTGTTGTAAGTGGTTGGTTTAGGGATGGGCACAGGAGAAATAAGGACACTGCTCTTCAAGGCCTCTGGGAAAATTTTCCTCATTCTTAAAAGTAGCAGGCAGCCCTGCAACCTTTAATCCCAGCACTCAGAGGCAGAGACTGACCAGTTTCTGTGAGTTCTAGGTCAGCCTCATCCACAAAGCAGAATTAGAACCAGGCAGGGCTACATAGTGAGACTCTGTCAAAAAAATAAACAAATAAAGATAGACAAGCCATATCTTTGTTTGCTCTTTTGCTCTGCCCNCTCTATTTTTAAAGATAGAATCTCTGGCTCTGAACTCCCCTCGAAGCCCACATAGGCCTTGAACTGAGGACCCTCCTAATGATGGGGTTTCAGGCCCAGACTGGACCACACCACACCCAGTCTCNATGCAGACAGTCCCTACTGAGGAAGGGCACACTCACCTTTTATTACTACAGAACACATTTCCACAAATTTGGCTTAAAACAGCACAAGCAATTCAAGGTCCCAGAGGCCAGAAGTCTCACCGCTGTGTTCTCTCTGACATGTCTGGAGTAGAACATGTCCCTCGAGTGTTGTAGGGTGTAGAGTTTTGTTCCCAACATGTCTCCTCCCTCATCTGTCTCCAAGGTCAGCAATCCTGAATCTTCAAATGTCTCTCCNCTCTGTCCTCACAATGCTTTCTCTTCCATGATAAAATCTCCTTCTGCCTCCATTTCTAAGAATATCTGTAATTCCATGGTTGAGGGTGTGGTGGTTTGAAAGAAAATGGCCCCCAAAGGGAGTGGCACTATTAAGAGATGTGGCCTTGTTGGAGGAAGTGTGTCACTGTGGGGGACGGGCCTTGAGATCTCTTTTGCTCAAGCTTCCCTTGGTGTGACAGTCAGTTGACTTCCTGTTGCCTGCAAGATGTAGGACTCTCAGCTCCAGCACCANGTCTGCCTGCACGCTGCCATGCTCCCCACCCTGATGNTAATGGACTGAATCTCTGAAACTGTGAGCCGCCACCTCAATNAAATGTTTTCCTTCATAAGAGTCGCTGTGGTCATGGTGTCTCTACACAGCAATAAAANACCCTAACTAAGACATGGGTAACCTGCATCACCCAGGAGACCCTTCCATGTTGACATTCTTAAATCATATCAGCAAAATTTCCTTTGGCCTNCTAAGGTAATATGGATTCTAAGAACTAGGACTTAGGAATCTGTGGTGACTGGTAATTATGATATCGGAGGGGATTGGGGCACTAATTAGCAAATTACCTGTGTAATCCTCTCCTCTTC
>LZPO01087144.1:74047-84659 GCA_001675575.1 Neotoma lepida
CAGAAGAGTAGGGCTGGCCTTTCACAAACAGCTGGCCTGATTCATCCAGAACAAAGGCTGCTCTTCCTGCTAAATCCCTGGCAGGCATGGGGCTATGAGGCCAGCAGGGCCCTGGGCCCTCCACTAGAGTCTCTCTCTCTCTCTCTCTCTCTCTCTCTCTCTCCTTCCATTCTAGTTTCTTTTCTTTTTGTTTTTTTGAGACAGGGTTTCTCTGTCTAGTGACTCTGTGACTCTGGCTGTCCTGAAATTAGCTCTGGCCTTGAACTCAAAGAGATCTACCTGCCTCTGCCTCCTGCTTGAAGGCTGCGTCACCACTGCAGGCTTAGTTACTTTCCTATTGCCATGACAAAACACCATGACCAAAGCAACTTATAGAGGAGTCCATTGAGGCTCACAGATCCAGAGGGCGAGTGTATGTGTTGGGTGTACTGGGAACCGCCAAAAGTCCACGTTCCTCCCCACCTTCAATGACTCATTGCCAACAGCCGGCCCCCATCATCATTAACNGCCAATGGGACACCATATTTTCCATATGTGCATGCTCCGTACCCCCTATAAAGCCTGCTATCACAACCTGGACCACAGCTGTCTCCATCCCCTTTCAAAGGCAGCCATTTTGCATCCCTCCTCCCCAGTGAATCTCTTACATGAGGTCTGTTGCATAGTGTGACTTTTGTGGCATTCCTTGGCTCCTGATTGACAAGATACTAGTTTCTATTCCACCTTGGCCATCTCCCAGGCATGCAAGAGAAATAAGAGACTTCACTTTGCTCCTGAACCTCAGTTTCTCCATCTGGAAAGTGAGAGTCAGAGTCGTGCCAATCTGAACTGTTGTTAGGTTTGGGTTCTCTTCCAGAGCAGCAAGCACTCTTAGCCTCTGAGCCATCTCCCAAGCCCCCTAGATAAAAAATTCTTGACTCTGTATAGGACCNTGATCCTCAATTGCCTTTCACTTTGGCTACACAAAAGATTTGTGCTAGAGACAGATCTCGGTTCAAATCCCATTCTGTGGCTCTCCTAGCTTACTAATGTGTGATGTCAAAGGTCACAAGGCTTAATGGAAGTAATATGTGGCAGTTGTAATTGTGCTTTTCTGTGTCATTATTATTGTGATTGTCATGGGGCCTGCTACGTGCAGCTGGGAGGAACAGCAGCAGCTCAGCAGAATGAAAGCACACCTGNTACTTTGGGTNCCTCCTTGACAATGTGACTTGAGAGAGAGGGAGGCAGACGTCCTGTGCTCTGTCACAGAGTCAGTGGGCCTTGCTGATGTCAGGTGTGCAGAATCTCNATGNCATTTATGGCATAATTACAGGATCATGCCTGCTAGAACCCAGTGGTTTGGGAATCNACAGACTGTGGGTCTCAGGAAGGAGTTGGCAGGGGTTGCACGGAACTGAGGCACTCAGCATATAACCGAGGTGTGCCAGATGCAACCTCCCCAGCACCCAAACCAAATCAAACCAAACATGCATTAAACTAAAACAAAACAATGGTACACACACATTCTTGCCCAGGACACTCAGAAAACATTTGAGCTGGTATTTCTCTCAATCCTTTCCAAAGCCCCATGATGTGTTCCAATCCCTGTATCTGATCAAATGCATCTCCTTCACTAATTAATNCATTGGAAAAGTTGTTCAGCCCTTGCTCTGTGCTGGACACTATTTGACAGTGGGTTATAGTTGAAAACCAAGAGGACATATTTCCCTTTCCACTGAGTCCCAGTGGAATGAGGCCACACACATTAACATGTTACTTCAGAGAGTGGGCAGGTGGGGGAGGGGTGGGGCAGGCAGGGTGTAGGCTGTGCTGTGCTGGTGTTAGAAGGAAGGCTCTCAAGGACTGAAGGTCTGGAAGCTCTGACTTAAGGCTTTTGCTGATCCCTGTAAAGATTTCTACCTTGGCTGATTTCTGGCTACCAATTTGATATCAGGGAATGTAGAATTGGAAAGAGANATGAAATAGTACCAATTACATGTAGAGTTTCTACCTTATGAAGATATAGCTGAAATGACCTTAAAAGTTTAGTCAGTAGTGAATATAGTAAAATTATTTTGCTTTGAGAATGAATTACCAGTGTATTTATTTAGTCATGAGTTCACACATGAATTGTTATTGATATAAGTTGTGTTTAAATTGGCTTTAAAAGATTCAAGCCGGGTGGTGGCGCATGCCTTTAATCCCAGCACTCGGGAGGCAGAGCCAGGCGGATCTCTGTGAGTTTGAGGCCAGCCTGGGCTACCAAGTGAGTTTCAGAAAAGGTACCAAAGCTACATAGAGAAACACTGTCTCAAAAACAAACAAACAAACAAACAAACAAAAAAACAAACAAAAAACCTAAAACATTCCCAGTGGTTTACCTGTGAGCTGGTGTGAGCTGGTGTGAGCTAGTCATCCCTGAAGGGCAGCAGGTGGAGCAAAGCAGATTCCTCTNCTGCCTCCAGCTCTGTCTCCCATCCTTCATNTGCCTGTTTCACACTCTTTAAGAAGAGCTGGTCCCCTTTCTCACATCCGTTCTTTCTCCTCCATCCTTCCAAAGATGCTCAGCCTTCTGCCTGGTAAAACTGTTTTTCTCTATCAGAATTCCCTCATTTTTTAATTAACAAAGAATTTCTTTTTGACACAGCATCTCCTGTAGCCCAGGCTGGACTGAAACTCACTGTATAGTCAAGGATAGCCTTGAACAGCAGATCTGCATGCCTCTATCTTCTAAGTGTCAGGATTACAATCATGTAGCACCACGCCTGCTGTATGAAGTACTGGGGTTGAACACAGGGCCTTGTGCACGCAAAGCAAGCATTCTATCAGCTAAGCTACAGCCCCTCATCATCCACCCTNGGAACTGCATCCCTGTCTCCACAGATGAGGTTAGTAACAGCCAGCCTTGGGTAGTATGAACCTGCTACTCTGGCTGGAGTATGTTGAAAAAACAGTAGCATGTGGGAGGAACATAGTACAAATATGGGCTCCTAGTGAGAGAAATCTGGGGTGAGGCTTTCTTGAGAAGAAAGCAGGTACCTGCGAGATTGTCTACTGCATAACCTATGTGTGGCATTCATCTCTCGAATCCTCGTTCTGAGGATGGGGAGGTCTTCTGTCAGAAGATTACATCAAGATTCTTTCTTCTATCTGCAGGCAAGGATCCAGGACAAATGCACCTGACCGATGCTGGGCTTCAAGCAGTCCAGAAAAGAAAGGGGATGGGACATGGAGCCAAGGGGACTTCTAGAACCCGTGCAAATAAGGCCGGACCCGAAAGGGCAGGTTAGGGCATCCCCTGAGTATCTGTGAGCACCAAGAAGTGAAGGAGCAGGAACGTGCTTGGCCCTCCTCTGCAAGCGTCAATCCTTGTATCTTCAGCCTTATAATTAGTTTTTGTAATTTCAGGTGACAGCCCTGTGCCTCTCCAGCTGCTGAGGGGAATCACCACACAGTTACAGGAACAAGCCCCTCTGCTCCCTTCACCTCCATCCTGCCTTCTCTAACATGAAGGCTTGAACAAATGTTCTCTAGTGTTTCTTCTGTGCCAACACGATACTCTTTAGCTCCAGGGAGACACAGATTTAAGGCTCCTCTCCCTTTGTCTGAAAGACACTGCTGGGTTTGGAAACATGTGTTGGATAATTCCTAAGAACATGTATGCCTGGGCTTGGAGTCAGTGGAGAGCCAAGCAGCTTGTGCTTTTGCCTTCCAGCCCACTGGCCCTACAGACGGGGTGTGAGCTTCCCTTCCTGTGGGAACTCTAGTTTTTAGAGAAAGTGGAACTGGGCAGTTTACCAAGCCAGGAAGGATGGCAGAGTATGACACAGGACATTGAACAAATGAGCCANGCCAAGCCTCGTGCATAGAGGACCAGGCCCAGAGAGCGCCACTTTTTCTGTGTCTCCATTATCTCTTCTGAAAAACAGACATCATGATACCTACCTTGGGAGACAGGAAAGGGAGGGTGAAAGCTGGTGACATGGGAAGCACTTNTGGCGTACTAAGGAGAGTGAGTGAGAGGACCAGCCAGCCTGGGATTCCCCAGGCCTTGCGGCTTTCCTGGCTATTTCTTAGACCAGACTAGGAAATTCTGAGTTCTTTCTTCTCTGCTACTGAAATAGCAGCCTAGGCACCTAGTAATTACTGAATCCTCGTACATTTCACCTTGTGTTGGTGGGAGTTTTACTCTTGTGAACATGAGCTACTGTCAGCACTCAGACTGGAGCGGACATCGCCATTTGGTACAGTCCCCTCTGTGGTGTGTGAATTCTTCCAAAGGGAAGCCATGCTTGCAGCATCCTGCATCCTGTATCCTTGCAGCATCCTGCATCCTGTATCCTTCTCCTTTACAAATGCTCAAATGGCGTCTGATGCAGTGGGGAGAAGTCAATTCTTACACTTGCATGAAAGTGCCCTTCCACTCATCTTCCTGACCAGTGCCGCGAGGGAAGATTGCTTTCACACTAATATGAACGTCTGTTTATGAGGGATCCACTGTGTTTGCTATTGTGAACCGTGTCGTGTTCCCGCCCACCATGAGAGGCCCATTTGACAAGTGTCTGTACTGAGGCTTGTGTTAGATTCATAGTTCACTGCCCAGCGTCCCCGGGCTGGACACGTCAGGCGCTCCAGACCAGGCCTTCTGACCCTAACACCTAGCTAAGGTTCACATTTTAAGATGGGGTTGCCTTGGCATTTCTCCTTCCTTATTTCTGGGTTAGAAAAGATTCTCCTTTATTCTCTTCAATAGGGCAAGCTGCTGGAGGACTACACACCACCCCCTCTTCCTGCTGGGAGCTATTTCACAGTCAGAGGCAGGGTTTTGCCTCTGAAGGTCCTCGCCAGACTGCTCTAGTTTTGCACCGCAGGCCACCCACGCCCAGTACACTCTTTGTCTCCAGCCTCATTCTGGTAAACTTCTGAGTTTCTTCCTCACTACCTTAGTCCCCTACAGATCTGCCTTCCCTGTTCTCAGCCTCAGTTTCCTCCTGTAGACCGCAGAGCGCTTGATNGACACCTTCAGGCGGGACAGAAGATGAATGCTAGCCTGGAGCCAGTCTTCATCCTCCCCTCCGCCCCCCAGCTGCGCTCCTCCCCGCAGCCTGCCCCGCCTTGAGGGCGGCTCCGGGAAGAGCCCTGCCCACCCGGCCGCTTGCGCAGCGCACCCCGCCCGACGCCGGGAACCAGCTGAGCACACAGCTGGACCGAGCAGCCGCCTTCGCCAACGCCGCCGCAGCAGGTAGGGAGGAGGGCCGCCCGGGTCCCGGGCTTTGGGCGTGGGCCGATCTGAATCTCCTCTCCCTCCCGTGCCCATCCGAGCTCGGATGAGCCTGGAGCTCGGCCCACGCGCGGGCATCGCGGGAGAAGGACGTGCTCGCTCACCTTGCCTCTCTTCAAGGGGACCGAGGAGGGTGGCTAGGGGCTAGAGGTGAAGAGGAGCGGTCCGTTCCGCCACGCCTAGATCCGCTGTGCTGCAGGCACAGGATCTCACCTTGACCCTGCCCCGCGGGTGCGGGGAACTGGGCCCGAGTCACCGTTGCTTTGGGGNTGCCAGACCCCGCGTGCAGGTGGACTGCCGACTCCTGGTTTGAACAGTAGCCGGGTGAGGAGTGCGCGCAGCGTAGCCTTCACTCCTGAGCAATACCTTCCTCCTTCAGGGCCCAAGACTGTTAGAAAGTTCCTCCTTGTACTTGCCTGACATCTTCATGACTGTTCCTGAAGGCATTTAGCTGTTTTCTCTCCCGCCTTGCAGTGTTGCATTCCCTTCCGGCCTGGAGAAGAAACTTCTGACTGAACGTNGACGCCATTCTGAGTGATTAGAAGCCCCTGTCTCTGNGTCTCCTTCACNTTTCAGGTCTGCCCTCCCCCAACTTTATTATAGCAACTTCCCCATGGTCCAGGACTTGCCGGCCTGCAGGGGAAGCCGCAGGTCTGAGAGCTGGGTTTGGGCAAGCAGGAGATCTCCGCAGCCCAGTCACCACCCCTATATTCCATTCCTACAGTCTCCACAGAGCAGAGGCGAATCTTTTGACAGACCAGGAGTTCTTCCTGGAGTTCCTGGAGATAGAAGCCTTTGTGGAAGGCGTCAGCCTCTGCCTTTGTTTGGCCTTTGGGACTTTTCAAAGACGTAATCCTGCCCATCCTGTCCATAATTCTGGGACCATAATTCTGACCTGGGCACCAGGACCTCTGAGCCACTTTATACTGACCTCCCTCTGTGGAGTCACACTCCATCTCCAAGTGTGACCCAAGGGCCCTAGTCACAGTGAGGCAGTGGCAGGTCATGGGCCCAGTTCCAGCCTACTCTTCCTAACTCCTTTTGTGGGACGTTAGACTCTTGAGGGTGTTCTGTGCAGTAACGGGCAGAGGTCCTACACTGCCCCACACAGTTGCGGGTGTTGGTTGGTATTCCTTAGAACTTTAAAAGAAAGAAGAAGGATGGAAACAGGGGACTGGTGGCTTCCAGCTTCTTTGAGACTGTTTTCCTTTCTTGGGCCTCCCTATTTATAAATGCCAGGGAAGTCATAAACAGCCAAGGGAGCTTGGTTTGGCACTTGTGTAAATTACCCAGCAGCAAAGGTTTCCGTGTGAATCAGGGGAGGGAATTTACTCCAAATTTTTCCATAGTCTTTTTTATTAGGGACTCGCAGGAGCCGGGGGAAGCAGGCAGGCTTGCCTGTCAGTTTCCTTCCCTCCTAACCTGAACAGTATTGTCTGGTTTGTGCTCCAGGTCCTGACCATAGAGGGGCCCAGGAGCCCCAAGGAGGAGAGCACTACCTACAGTTCCCATCTTGACATATNTAGCCCATACTCAGTTACTTCAGCCTAGTAAGAGGGGTGACTAATTCTCTCTGGGTGAGCAAGGCCTGGGAAATGAGTAATAGCTTGCCAGAATCAGGCAAGAGCTGTTCAAGAAGCAGGGGCAGTTTGTGCAAAGGCACTGAGGTTTTCTGAGCGTTCTACATGGCCAGACTGGAGGATGGGGCAAGGTTGGAGTGCTGGAACTGGGTAAACTAAGGGCTTAGACCTTACTCCACAGGCAGGAAGATGCTGGGTAAGGTTTGTGACCAGTGCAATNACCAAGAACTCATTGAGCCAGCGGCTGATGTGGGGGTGCGTGGGGAAGGGCTGTATTAGAGGAAGGGAGGTCCTGAGGAGGCCATCTGGTGGTCAGCAGGCAGGTCCAAACCAGAGCAATGCCTGCTGGGATGGCCAAAAGCAGGTCCTGNAAACTTTGGTAAACTTTATCTGAACACAGATGGGATGCAGCTACTCCGTAGATGCTGTTATTGTTAGTGTCTCAGTGTTGCTGGCGTTTTTCTTAAAAAATAGTTTTGAAATAAAAAACGACTATTGCTCTAGGCTCAAAATGAGGGACAGTCACCCAGGCTCCTTTGTCCTGATCGCCCTCCTCTTTCCCTCGAGGTGAACAGTGGTCTGTGCTTTGAGTTGGACTGTCACAGTGAGTACTGTGCAAGGGAGGGAGCACTCCCTGCTTCCTAGTCCTCTGGGGCCAGTGGATCCCTCCTCCTGACTCCTTGTGGGCAGTTTGACTCTTAAATGACAAGCATTTGGCCATAGAGATGGTATCATTCNGGNCTGTGGCGCTTTGCTGAAACACTGGTCTCTGGTTTTCTTCAAGGAAACTCTCTGGCCTGCGCCCGCAGCTTTTGAATATTTGCTGACCAGAAATGATAGATTAGAGGGACAGAGAATGGAAGAGAAATTACANGTGCTAGCTTAGGCGTGGGGCTGCATTCTTAGTTCTTTTTATATGTCTGTGGNGTGTGTGTGTGTNTGTACACGTGTGTGCACACATGGGTGCATATGTAGAGGCCAGAGGTCAGTTTCAGGTATCTCCTATCACTTTCACTTTATTTTTATTAAAGTTTTTATTTACTATTAATTTATTATTACTGCATCTGTGGGCCAAACTCAGGTCATCAGGCGTGTGTAAGAAGTCCTCACTGTGCTCAGCCATCTCACCACTTTGAGAGAGTCTTAGTGAACTTGGAGCTGAGCAGTTCAGCTAGGCTGACTGGCCAATGAGCCTCAGGGACCCACCTGTCTCTATTCTCTCCACCCTCAGCATGGGAGTTACAGGTGTGCCCCTGTGCACCTGGCTTTTAAATGGGTGCTGGGAACTTGGTATGCACAACTCAGGGAAGACTGGAGGGGCCTCAGGGTTATTTGTAAACACATATGTTCTTTACCATCAACAGGTCCCCAGAGTGTGGATCAGTCTCCCAGCTATTTTAGGAAATCAAGGCTCCTGGACACAGGCAAGGTCTTTTGTTAGCTGGGCGCCCAGCCAGAACTGGTCCTTCCTTTCTACTATTTGACAGACTCTTAGAGACATCCCCAAAAGCTGGGAAAAGTGAGTCCCCCTGGTACCTCCTAAGAAAATTTGAGTGAAGCAGAGAAAAGCGGGACCCAGGAGTTAGGCATGGTGGCGCTGGGGAGGAGCGAGCGATGTTTAGGCAGCTGAGGGTTGTTAAGTAAAAATAGCTCCTCCCTTCAGCTGAATGAGCGTGTGTNGTATTTCAGCCTGGTGTGGTTTGTGAAGTTGGAGACCACAGGCAGGCGCAGTTCCTGCTGCCGGCGGCTCCCCTCCCCCTCCCCTCCTCTTGAGATGTGTCTACTTGCTCCCGCCCTGCCTGAGACCACAAGGGCAATTGCAGGGTAGGGAGAGAAAAGCAGTGGGTGTGGTGGGTGAGGCTAGGCAGCTAAAGGCCGGGGTTGGGGTCCTGTCTGTGCCACTGACAAAATGAAAGGTAGGATTTGGCTCCCACGTGCTTTTTTAATGGACGCCAGTGTCCATTGCACACCGTAGTGTGGGCAGCCATAGTGTCAGGCTTGCCCGGCTCGGATGGCTCTGAGTCAGAGTGCCTGTGCTCAGCATACCAACCAACATGGTACCTTCATGCCTAGAAGTGGTAGCTGAGCCAGATGCAGTCAGATGCAGAAGTTCTGTGGCCCTACTTAAAGTTGGGCAGACGCTACTAGAGTGTGAGCAGAACCAATTGCTCCATTTTGCAGACAGGATGCTGAGGGTGGGGTTTCCCTCCCAGACGCTATTCCTTGATCTCCAATTCACCTTCAGCTTTTATTGTTTTGTTTACTGTTTAAATAGGCTTAGGAAAGAAGAACTATTGACTCCATTTTACAGATAAACAAACTGAAGCCTNCCCTAGAAGAGTAAAGTGCCTTAACCCAGAGGTTCCTCCCCAGCTCTTCCNCTCCTCGTTAGCTCTGCACGGTCAGTGCCTTGGCACCTCCTGCACTCAATGCTTCATTTAAGGAATGGGAACTGGCTGGCCTAGAGCTTGCTATGTAGATCAGATTGACTTCAAACTCACAGAGATCTGCCTGCCTCTGCCTCCCAAGTCCTGGGATTAAAAGTGTGCACCGCCACATCTGTTCTGTTTTCTGTTTTGTTTTGTTATTTGTTTTTTCCTGGTTATAAAGTCTCCCTGAAACTGGCTTTCCCAAGAGGAATCCAGAAAGGGTTTGAGCCGTGGAGCCTGGTAGGGAACTCTGATGAGGGGACCAGGCTCATGGGGGTGGATTCCTTCAGTTTGCTAAATTGGTTAAGCAAATGGTGTCTTGTTACTTTCCGACCTCAACGGATCTATCATTTGGGTCAAGTACTTATCGAGCAAGGGATACATATTCGGTGTATGTCAGCCTCCAAGGTGGGCCCTTGATTTCCCTGCTCAGAGGCCGTGGCTGGGCTGGACTTGTGAGTAATCGGTAAATACCAGTTAAATTTGGGGCGTGGCTTGGTGGCACGGGTGGCATTTAGGCTCGTCTTTTCAGTGGACCTTCCTCCCTCATGGTAACAGGTGCTTGTGATAGAAAACTTGGAAAATAAAAATTGTTAAAGATTTAAAAACAACAACAACAACCAAGAACTTCCATAACCAGTACCTGAGTGTTACTGCCTTTCGGGTGTGTTTTCTTCCTGGCATTTTCTTTTTTAAAATAGATTTATTTTACTGTTTTTGTGTGTATGCAAGTGTGTCTGTGTGTGGGTACGCACATGTGAGTGTGAATGCTTGCAGAGCATCTGATCTGGAGTTGGTGTGACAGCTGTGGAGCTGCCTGGCGTGGGTGCTGGGAACTGAACTCAGTTCTTCTGGAAGGGCACTGGCCTCCATTTCCTGACATTTTCAACACCACACGATGGTCATGCTGTATTTATAAATTTCTATTCTTTTTGCTTTTTTCTCAATATTATAACATAAATATTTTCTCATGAAGGATTCTTTAAACTTAACTTTTAAAAGTGTTCTCAGGTTTAGCATACCAAGTAGGCAAGTGCATACTTNTTTATTCTATATAAACTCTTACTCTTGTGGGCCAGAAGANTAAAATGATAGAATAATATGTAGTTAGTTTTTTTACTTTTNGGGGGCNTGCCACNCAGCTCCCAGATAAATACACAGAGACTTATTCTTCCTTATGAATACCTGACCTTAGCTTGGCTTGTTTCTAGCCAGCTTTTCTAACTGAAATTATCCTGTTTCTCTTTAAGTATATTTTGCCTCTGGGCTCTTTTCCTTTCTTTATTCTAATGTCTTTCTTTCCTTCTTACTCCATGGCTGGCTGGGTGGCTGGGTGGCTG
>LZPO01087144.1:89080-102879 GCA_001675575.1 Neotoma lepida
AGCTTTCCTTATCTTAAATTATCCCATCTACCTTTTGCCTCTGGGTTTTTCCCGTTCTCTAATTCCTGTAAATCTTACTCTTACTCCGTGGGTTGCTGTGTAGCTGGGTGGCTGGCCCCTGGAGTCCTCCTCCTTCTCTGGCTCCTAGACCTTAGCTCTCTCCTTCCAGTTTTCTCCTTCTATATATACTCTCTGCCTGCCAGCCCCGCCTATCCTTTCTCTTGCCTTGCTATTGGCCAGTTCTTTATTAGATTATCAGATGTTTTACAGAGACACAGTAACAGCTTCACGGAGTTAAACAAATGCAATATAAACAAAAGTAACACACCTTAAAATATTCTACTATAGGTGGGCGAGTCTCAGTCCATTTCCACCTGGCTCATAGCAGAGTGGCAACATGCAGAGGGAAAAAGCCAGGAAATATGCATCCCAGTAGGGTTTCTCTTGGCTTCAGGCTTCTGGGGGTGGCCCATCTTCACTGCCCACATGGAATTTTCCTAGAAGAATGCCAGTTCTTAGGTCCCTGTGGAAGGGGAAGATTCTTGGCTTTAGGGAGAAGCCCTGGCAGCTCTAGAGGCCTCAGTTTCTCACCACCATAAGCATCTCTGCCAGTGCCCATGCCAAGTTACTCTCTGCTCCACACTTGGAACAGTAGCACCAATCTTTNTGTGCCCAACCTTGAGTTTGTGTGTAGTGACTGCAGAAGAGTGACTGCACTCTGGACTGCCTTCTCACCTGACAAGTTTCCTGATCTGACCTGTAGAGATGGGTCTCAGGAACTGCCTAGTTCCACCTCTTCACTCCTCAGGCCAGGGGTTCCCACGCCCTGAGAGAGCGAATGTTTCCACAGACGCCCACCCGCTCCCTGGGTGCCATCACTTGTGATGGTTCAAAAGTACACATCTAAATCAAAACGATTCCAGTTCCTGTTCCACCCAGGCCTGGGAAGACCGGGGCGCTTGGCCATGGACATACCCCTAGCTCATCTTGGCTGCTGAGCTTGGGGAAGTCACTTGCCCACCTGTCTGACCTGTTCTCCAACTTGGCTCCCACTCCTCTGTGAAATGGGAATGTTGCCTTCTCCTCTCCTCCCGAGTCAGCTTCCCTACTTGGCTAGGGTCAGATCTTAAGATCAAGCAAAGGCCTGGTCTATCCATTTTGCATCCTGGAGTGGAGTGCTTTCTGAGTTTGGTGCAGATCTGAGAGCAGGGAGGTAACACTCACACCAGGGAAGATGCTTTTCGATTTCTTTTAACGATTTTGAAAGTAGACAGAAATGATGTTCTGAAGAATCTCCCAGACTTACCATGTCCACAATCACCCAGTGATTCACTGAAAATGTAGGTGCTGTTTCCTTAGGCTGGGTTGGGGCCTGGAATCTGCATTCTTGAGCTCTCAGCTGCTGCTGCTGCTGCTGGTCCAGGGGTCACACTGAACTGGAAGATTCTAAACCAAGGACTGGGTAGAGTGCTTATCTAGCATTCATGAAGCCCTGAGGTAGATCCCCAGCATGCTAAAGTGGGTGCAGTGGTGCACACCTGTATAAACTAGGTGTGGTGATGAACACCTGTATAAAGTGGGTGCAATGATGCACACCTGTATAAACTGGGTGTGGTGTTGGGGGCCAGGAAGTGGGCAGGAAGATCAAAAATTCAAGATTACCTTTGGCTGTGTATTGAATTCAAGGCCAACCTGGGATAAATGAGACCCTGTCTCAGAAAAAAAAGGGGGGTAGACAATCAGTTGACAGTCAATTTAGAACAATTATCTAAAAGGTAAGTCTATTGATAAGGCATAAACAGCCAGTCTAGATTCAGATACGNTTTTGTTTTCTTCAGGGNTNGGCATAGAACCCAGAGCCTGTGCTGGCTGGGCAAATGTTCCACCCATGAGCTGCCCCCGACCCAGGTCTTCTCATATCTCTCCCTGGAGATTCCATCTCCCATCCTATCTGCCTCCCTCTTCTCTTCAAATCTGGGTCAGATTTTAGTCCACTGTTTCTAGAATGTGAGCAGTTGTTGAAATAGTTTCCTTCCAAGTCATGGAGAGGTGGAGAGGTAGGGCCTTCAATAGAGAGAGAGAGTGACTCAGTGGGGAGCCATCTGAAGGGCCTGCAATGTGGCTTTGCCAAACATCTCCACCAGAAGGTTTTACACTTAAGACGGCAAACATTGTTCTCAGTAAATACATGAATGAAAACTGTTGCTGGAGGGGCTCAATCTATTTCTCTATGGCTCTGAGCTAAGAATGTTTTCTTTTTAACCATAAATAAAATAAAATAAAAACAGAAAGAAGGAAGGAAGGGAAAACAACAATAAAAAACAAAGAAGCATATATGAGAGACAACAGTGGCCTGCCGAGGCTCAGATCATGTACCCTGTAGCCCTCTGCAGAAGTTCACTGTAAAAGTGAGTAACCAAAGCTAATTTACATAGCTTGGTACTGAGTAAAAGCTAGACCCAAGAGCAGCAAAGCTAGACCCAAGAGCAGCGGTCTGCCTGGACATTTTGACTGTGTGACCTGACCCATGGCGCCTTACTTCGCCTCTCTGAGCCTGAGGTGTCACTTGACAAGTGGTATGAAACCTGCATAGCAGACTTCCTATATTGCCTCTAGAGTCTGATACCTAGGAGGTGTACAGAAAGTGACAACTTGTCACTGGAGGTGGCCATTTGAATCCCTGTGGTATGACTGGACATCAAGTCCAAAAGTCCCACTGATGACTCGGGAGGGGTCTTGTAGGATGAGAAGGGCCACTGCTGTAGCCTCCACCATCCACAGACAGAATGCTCTGGATGAGGTCCCCTGGTGGCTTGCACACTGACTGGCAATGAGCTCCCTGCCCAGAGGNTAGCCTTTCCGTGGTGAACAGCCTGACTCTTGGGAGCTGCCCCCTCTTCTTGCGCTCTGAGGTACTGCAGGCAGATGTGCAGGCAGACTCAGAGCCAGCAGCCTGGAGCTGGCCTGGTGGGGGCTGCAACAGAAACCCTCTCTTTCTTGCTCCATTGGGAGCNTGTGGGGGGAGACCTAGCTAGTAGTATCAACTGCTACAACCTGCAAGCTTAGACTTAGCTGGGGTCACTGTCAACTCATCCAAGCATGAAAGCTGGTGTCCGTCTAGCAGAGCGTNGTGTTCTTCTTGCCCATAGATGGCAGTATCTGTACTGTGAGCAAGCTCTGTGGAAATGTGCCTGTGAGCACGTGTCAGCCATGTGTGCAAACATATCGTTCCCTGGCTTCTTCCNTTGGAGAATCTGGAGCTGCAGTGGGCAAGGTCTGGGGTAGCATGGACACATCTTAGTCTGCTGGGGGAGGCCGATACAGAAACAGACTGCTGCAATCTAGCATGACAGAGAACCTAGGGGCTGAGGGGGTTCAAGAAAACAGTGTATACAAAACTTGCACGGAGGATACAAGGGACGGAAGACACTGTCTGGCTGGAGTCAGGCAGGGACAGATGGAAGATGGCAATGGATGAGGACTGTGGTTCAAGCAGTTGGCCATGACACACCACCAAGAGTAGATATTGAAAAGTAGGTAAAGGATGCTGCACTTTGTCTGGGGGCTGTGTGGAGTCTGAGCAACCCAGTGATGTGGTGTGGGCCTGCCCTGCATTGTGAGCGAGTCAGAGACGGACTGTCCAACTGACAGGTGACAATGGGAACGGAGAGTGGAGGTGTGNTCTGGTGTAGTCGGAGGCTGAGCTGGCAAGAAGTAATTGGAAGTCAAAGTGAACTGGCAGTTGGGGGGTGCTGCTTGCGCCCTTGTGTGGATGGGAGATGGTGGCTGGGGGTACCTTTTGCTGAATGGGAAGTGTGAGGAAAGGGGTGCATTTGGGAACGTATGCAGCCCCACGCAAGTGAACAGGTAAGACTGGTTTGGAGTTAATAGAGTGTGCATAGTTGTCTGTCATTTTTACAAACAAACCCCCGATGTGATTTGACGTGCTCTAGGAACTAGNGATTTTCTGCAAGGTATTTGAGAAAGGCCTGCAGAGGTGCCATTNAACTCCAATTCCCCAGACCTACATGTGACCTCTGTCCTCTCTGCCTGTGGCTTCAGGTCCACTGCTATGTCACCTACCAACACTGCAGAAACCATCAGCAATGTCTGGGCCATATACTATGGTCAGGAAGGGGCCTNTTGTATCCTCATCTGTGAGGCCTGTGANGGGTCCTGTGTTGAGGTCCTGACTTTCCCCCTAGCTGGAAGAAGTGGTTTGGGTAGCAAGATCTTCCAGAGCAGGCAGGAGCTAGTCTTCTTAACTGCTCCCCACAAGGAGCTGACTGGGATGGGACATGATGTGTAGGATTGATGTTCTAGGTTGTCCCTGGAAGGCAGGGGTTAGAGGGCTCAGCTGTGCAACCCACCACTGGTCTAGGATTAGGATAGGGTGGTCCTTCAGGCCCCTCTTCTAACACGCACTGGAGGTGCGTTTGCCAGGTCATGCGCTGGGCCACAGCCTCNGAGTGAAGCAGTTTACTCCAAGGAGCTCATAGCCTGGCATCCTAAGACCCANTCTTGACCAGCTCAGCCCTCCAGCAGCAGGTGTGGGCAGCAAGTGAGTGTCTCGTTGCTAGAGCTATGCAAGCAGGCGGGATTTACCTCAGACACTGACACTAGGATTCCTGGCCCTTTCCAGGTACCANCGACTCATCTTTTGCACTGCCTCAGCAGCTGTCACAGCATCTCCTCACGGAGTGGCTCTCTTCTCCTTGCACAACCCTGTAAGGTAGGTAGAACAACACAGAGCCACTGTCCACCCAGTGTCCCGGGGAGTTTAGATGATTCCCGAGTGCAAGCAGCTAAGCAGCCTTTGTGGATGAAAAGTTTTTCCCTTTGTGGCCGTACTGTTTTTTCATTACCTCATCTGCTCCTCACCAAGGGGAAGGCAGGCTGAGCACCCTGATGCCTGCTCCCACTCCAGCTGTGCTTCTTGCTTGCTGTGCTCAAGCCTTCTGGGAGCTCTATGGTGGGGTGGGTTCTGTTGAGGAGGAGAGGGAGGAATTCTCCCTGCAGGTTGTGGAGAGGTGCAAGAAGTTGGATTGTGGCCACCAAGTCCCCTGCTTGTTGGTTTGGGGAGGCACCTGAGGAGTGTGAGTCAGGCAGGGTGGATGAGTCATCCCCACCTGACAGGCTGGAGGGGTGGGTCCACCTATCAGGTTCCCAGGTGAGCCCGAGGTACAGTGCACTGGGAGGCTGGGTGGAGTGCAGAGTGCTGGGCTACAAGCCAGGAGAGCCAGATTCCCGCACAAGTGGGTCCTGGGCTTTTCCTCCTGTGCATTCGGTCCCCTCCTTGTCTAACAAGGTGGTGGTGGGGATCAGACAGGCTTGTAGATGCCTTTGTGAGCTGGAAAGCCAGGAGGGTCACTGTGAGAGCATTTCAGCTGAACAGAAGAGTACTTCTAATTGTGTGAGGAGAAAGGAAAATGCCCTCAAGCCCATGGCATCAATGACCAGCCCATGATATCACCTTTGTTTGCCAAAGGAAGCAAAGCGAATACCCTCATTTCCCAATGCTGCACTGCACCCAGCTTCCGGGTGGTGACAGGAGCTGACCAGGAGTCTGTCCCTCTTAAAGTCTAGATGAGAGGGCCATTGATGGTCATCCAGGTACTTAGTCCTTGGAGCCAGGGGTTTCTAGAAGGTTCTCTAGGCTCAGAGGCCTGGCCTTGCCTCAACTGCCCCTGAAGGACCACACCTGGCTTCTGGGTACCTGATTCTAATAGTCCAGAAGCTGGGGTATCCCTTTCTGTGTATGCTTTTGCTAGCTATGTCACAAGGGCCTTGCATTCTGCCTGCCTGCCCAACTTCTGAAAACACCACAGGGCCACAGTCAGACCTGCTCGGGCCTAGCTGAATGTCTCAGGAATCTGCCTGGTCACCCTGCGGCTCCTCTATCCCCTGTACTGCGTCCACCTCACGCTTACCTCCATGAACTTGGGTGTAAGCATGGCGCCTTGGTGTCCTTCTGTCAGATCCTCAGATGTCTTTTTCCCAAGTCTCTGGCACATTGATTCCTTCTTCTCCATCTGGAACATTCTCTCCCTTGCTGTACTGTCAGTTTCCCGAGCTGCCCCACCCTACTGTTTCTGACTATGCACAGGGCTTTGTTTTTCTGACAAAAAAAAAAAATCTGTTCAGCGGATTCTGGAATCCATTCATTCATGCGATAGATACCTAGGCTCTGAGCTGGGGGTTGGAGCAAAGAATAGAGCCTTTCCATACCTCCTGGGGCCTGTGTAGACGGTTATGCCTGCCATGGCTTCTTTTTTTCTTCACCTGAGGAGGATCTGATGGTTTAAGGGAACAGCTGGGAGGGAGGTGCTTCTCTGGACAGGGCAGAGAAGCCTGAGTGCTGGATGGCAGGGTGAGCTAGGGAGAGCATCCCTCAGAGGGAGTGAGGAATGGCCAGGCAAGGGACCAGGAGTTTCCAGGCTATCCTGCCCTCAACTGTGGATTTTACTCCAGGCTACTAGAGACTGTTAGGAGCTTCCCAGTGGGAGACACACACACACACACACACACACACACACACACACACACACCCTGCATGGTGCTGTTTTAGGGTTTTCCTCACTGAAGTGCCCGGATGCTTCACGTGAGACCTGGTGTTGAGAAGTCCTGGGAAATGTGTGCTTTCCCAGGATCCTTTTGGCTCTTTGCCTCCACCTACACCCACCCCCATTTCCCAGCCAACTCTTGCTGACTCTTGCACTGGAATGGGTGGTGAACTGTACCATCCTGCAAGAGGNGAGCCACTGTAATCCCTGGGGAGACAATGGTGGCCGATACCCAGATGCTTTCCAAGACGCTCATGGGGCCAGTCAGTTTTTCCTGCCCATGAGATGAGCACTGGGCTGAGATGCGGAGTTGGGTGTTCCAGGCAAGAGGATTATGTGCTAAGGCTGGTCACCTGGAGGAGCCCTGCATCCCTGTGGATGAGAGAGTCATGTCTGGAGACTGAGGCGAGAGTGTCAGGAGTGACAGGGCTGTCTTGAGAGATCTTGACAGCTAAGCTTCAGTTTTCTGGCCACTGGGAGCCATAGATGGCTGTTGAGGAGAGGAGTGACTTGATTGATGGGATTTCAGAGCAATCGATTGGTGGCAGGCAAAGAGGAGGGCGGGTCAAAGAGGGCAATGCTGGAATTTCATAGGAGAAAATGTGAGTGAAGCCCTGTCACTTCCCTTCACTACACAGACACAGACAGACAGACAGACACACACACACATACACACACACAGGAATAACCTGCCCGTCTCTCAGTGTTCTTTGCTCTTGTCCAGTTCTGTTCCTTGAGTCAGACCACTGCAGCACTGGACTCTAGGAGTAAGAGAGTCTGAGCCAGGATCTCTCCGACTAGAACGTGCCCCCGTCCCTCTCAGCTTTGTTTTCTGCATCCATGAAGTAGGGCTTGGATGGTGACAGAGAGTGAACTGGGGAGGAAGGCCTGTAGCACACGCGTGTACATGGGATGGCTGGGGAGCTTTTACCGTAAGGTTAAGGTGCTGCCCAGGTCACGAGCTGCCCTGTGGGGATCCTCTTTGTCTGCAGTCTGAACCAGAAACATGGTGCTTCCAGCAGTGCTCACAGAGGCCGCTAGGAGGGCTTGGGGAGTGGGGTTGGAAATGCCTTTCGNACTGGTGTCTGGCCCAAGACGGGGCACGNGGACTGGTTAGGACTTGTTTGCCTCTTCATCCTCTGCCCTCAGCACTCAGGATGGNNAGGTTCTCAAAATCCTAGACAACAATAACANCAAAATTTAATTTGAAATGTGCCACAGGGGCCGTGGAGTAGCTCAGGCAATGGAGTGCCTGCCTGGGGTTGGTCTCAGCACTGACATATGAATGATAAAAAGAATGATAAAATATGATTTCCAAGTTGATCGGGGCAGGGCACAATGAAACAGGTATTTGAGAGGCAGGGGGTGTCACAGACAGATCAAGAGCATCCTGAAGGGCCCAAGGGCGCACACTGACCTCCCCAGTTCACATTTTGGGAAACTGAGTCCCAGACAGAAGCAATGGAAGGAAGAAGCAGGAAAAGGAGCCTAGGCCCAGGTCCAATATCCCCACTAGGCCGGTGTGTTTTGGAGGAGGTCTTTGCTCAAATCCTCTGCCTCCAAGCATGAACAATGGCTTTCTGAAGAAGTTTTAGTTAACTGTATGAGGGAGAAGAGCCATTTCTGGGGCCATTTGTGCTCTGGTGCCTGTGGAGCTGGGCCTGGCATAGCTAGTTCAGCCCAAGCCACAGGGTCCTATTTATGGTTCTTGTGATTAGCCTGGCCTGTGTCAAGAGGTCTGCTCTGTCCAGTTGTGGCTGAGGAAGAAGCCCTAAGGAGAATGGTGAGCAGCAGGGAATTGAGGGGCTCTCTGAAGCCTGATNAGGCAGGGCCACAGTTTAGCTACCAGTTAGATGCTCTGCCTGTTCTGNTGCCCTCTTCTGGCCTCCAAGGGCACTACATGCACATGGTGCAGAGATATACATGCAGGCAGAACACCCATAAACATAAAAATAAATAAATCTTTAAAAAAAGAATAAAAAAGATGTATTTATTTTCATTTTATATGTTTTGTCTACAACTCTTTAGCACTGTATGTGTTCTTGGTGCTAAAGAGACCAGAAGAGGGCATTGGATCTCCTGCAAGTGGAGTTAGGGATGTTTTTGAGCTGCCATTTAGTGCTGGGAGCTGAACCCAGGTCCTCTGCAAGAGCAGCCAGTGCTCTTAACCGCTGCACCATCCCCCAGCCCATGTAGGTGCTTTTAAAGGAGAGAGTAACAGGCTTCAAAATCTAGCCCTGGATTTAAACTCTGCTCTGCATTTCCTAACTGTGCAGTCTTCAGCTGAAGCTCTCTGAGCCTGTTTTCCCATCTAGAAAACTGGATGATGCCACCCATAAGCTTTAGTGAGGATTCAGAAAAATGGTGCTTATGAAGTTCATATCATGGGGCTGAGGAGATGGCTTAGTGGGTGAAGTGTTGGCCTCNCATGCCTGTTGGGTCTCCTGCACCTACAAAACCACAGGGAAGGGACAAGAGCATCCCCAAGGGGTAGCTGGCTAGACTGAGTCAGTGTGAGCTCCAGGTTCAAGGAGAAAACATGCCCCCTAAAATGTGGTGGAGAATNATTGAGGAAGACAGCCTCCACATGTATGAGTACACANATCTGCACCACACACCTGCACACACACATATATACACACACATCTGCACATACACATCTGCACACACACATCTGTACACACACACATCTGCACACATACACACATCTGTACACACACATCTACACACATCTGCACATGCACACACACACACAGTTCTTGTCATGATGCCTGTTTCTGTATGCAGAAGGAGGTTTTATTTGCAGGTGTGGAAACTGAGCCTCCTTATACAGTGCACTGCACACATCAGTGACTAAGAGCAGTTAGGTTTGGGGAGCCCTGGCCTCCCACACCGTCCTGACCTTTCTCTCTCCTCCTCCCAGCCCACTGGGCCTATCCTGTTCCCAAGATCCNGGGAGCTCTGTGTTAGGGATTGTTTTTCTTAAGAAGTTCCTTCTGGGGTGCCATGGGATGACTCAGAGTCTGAGTCACAGCTGATGGCAGGGGAGGCCCGCCCTGGGAGGGAGGCAGAGGGAAAGGAGAGAAGAAAACAGGAAGGG
This sequence comes from Neotoma lepida, assembly GCA_001675575.1. Classification (NCBI taxonomy): domain Eukaryota; kingdom Metazoa; phylum Chordata; class Mammalia; order Rodentia; family Cricetidae; genus Neotoma; species Neotoma lepida. The sequence continues at coordinate 98,744 of LZPO01087144.1, forward strand.
GACCAGTTAGTCCCCGCTGTCCTGACCCAACAGACCTCCCTCTCCTGCTTAGCCTCAGTTTCCCCAACTATGGTTTTGCCAAGTGGTTCCCATTGGTAGCTGACCCTTAAAATTGAGTTCCTGGACCCCACCCAGGTTTACACATTCCAAGGCGGGCTGTGCCTGGGACATTGTGCACTTCCCAAACTCTCTCATGATTCTGCTTGCCCACCTCGTGTGTGCATGGGTATGTTCACAGCCACTCTCTGCTCTCAGTGGCTCTGGCTCTCAGTTGGGCTTCAGGTAGCTGACGATGGAAAGCTCAATTCCTCAGCTAGACAGGAGGACTTTTGTTTCCACAACAGTCCTGGAATAGAATTCACATAACTGATTAAATTCACATTGTTTCCATATATATAATTCCCCCTTTTCAGGAACTCAATTCTTAGTGAATTTGGGGTTTTGCAACCATCTCCACAATCATGTTTGAGAGACTTTTCTCTCCCTCTCTCTTCCTCTCTCCCTTCCTCCCTCCCTTTCTCCCCCCTCCCTCCCTCCTTCTCTCTTTCCCTTCTCTCTCCCTCCCTCCTTCCTCCTTTCTTTCTTCCTCTCTCTGTCTNTAGTCTCCTGCATTTTGGCAACACAGATACTTGTCTACATCTTTATTTTCCTTTCTTTCCCTCAGTGCATCTGTGCATTCTTTTTCTCCCCCTCCCTCCCTCTTTCCCCCCTCCCTCCTTCTCTCTTTCCCTTCTCTCTCCCTCCCTCCTTCCTCCTTTCTTTCTTCCTCTCTCTGTCTCTCTCTCTCTCTTTCTCTTTCTTTCTGTTTTGAGACAGGGTATCTCAATGTAGCCCTGGCTTCCTAGAAACTTGCTATGTAGACCAGACTGGCCTTGAACTCGCAGAGATCTGCCTGCTTCTGCTTCCTGAGTGCCGGGGTTAATGGCATGCACCACCACACCTGGCAAGAACATTTTCATTACTCCAAAATGATCCCTGTGCTCCCTGCTTGCAGTCTCTCCTCCACTGCCCACGGTTAATCAGTGTCTTTGTCTGGTCCCCACACCCCACCCCCTTATCAGCATCTGTGTCTTGCTCCCCTCCTTTCTGGCCCTGTGTAAATTGTTACCCTGCTCTGAACCTAGGATTTCTTCTCAGTATGAGAAGGCATCACCACCCTCTCCTGTAGTCTGTTAGGATATCCCCAGCATGCAGTGTCTCATGCACAGCAGACAATGGGCACATGGGCCCTGGTGCACAGCACACAGACTCAGGCAACANTTCAAAGCACTTACCTAGCATGTCAAGTGCTGGGATGCACACCAGTGTGTTACCTACTTTAATCCACACAACAACCCTGTCAGAGAAATGTTACTGTCATAACTGGAGAAGGCAAGGCACTGGCTGACAGGACAAGTTGCTTTGGCAAGGTCACGTGGTGACAGAGGCTGGGGATGTGTACTTAACTATGACATTGTATTGCCCCTGCTCCTTAGGCTGTGAATGCCCCAGGGGTGAGGACCACTGTTTATAGGTCTAAAACAAGGATGTGGTATGTGTTTCCAAGGGCTGAGACCTGGTACAATGGACATAAACAACAGCACATAGCGGAGTGTGTTAGTGAGTGAATCATGACGAAGGCAAGAGTGACATGAATAAAGCTACAAAGTAGACCCTAGGCACATGGTCTAAGGAACACAAGGCCTGCTGTGTGATGTAGTTACATGGTGTATATGTGACACTTAGTNTACCAGCTTATAAGATGTGCAGACATGGTCCGAAGAGCTTGGTACTTCAGCTCTGGCAGTTATGGGTTCCTAGGCCCCAGTGGGCTCCATTGTAGTAGGACTTGGGACCCAGCAAGCAGGCAGGGGCCTTTTCTCTTCNTCACAAAGGCCTGCTGGTTCCCTTCTCCTGTTTCTGGATGCCAAAGGGTAGGCAAGTTCCAGAGGAGTACTGGGGCCCCAAGTACGCCCACTATCTCTAGCTCAGATAGGGGTCAAGGCATGGGACCAAGTCCATGGTTCAGGAAGGGCCTGCCAGGCCCCCAGCTCCCCTCTCTCTCCCAGCCAGCCTCCCCCCACCCCCAGCACCGGCTGGGGCCAGCACCAGTAATTTTCCTCTCCCAACCTCCTCCTCACTGGCTCCCTGGCTGCTTTGTTGGCTTGAGAGAGACTGCCTCTAGGCCTTTGGGGAGAGAGCTGCATGGCTGTTGGGGCCCTGGAGTAGATTGCTAACAGCTGCTGTGGGCGGTGCATCGGAGGAGGCTGTGGGCTGTAGGCAGCAGTTTCTTGAGCCCTCTTTGTACCTGGAACTCAACATTTTATTCTGTTTCTTCTGAACAAGAGTGGCAGGCCCAAGATCACACGTAGCTNCTTCCCAGGGTTCCTGGGGGCAGGNAGCTGAGGTCACACAGAGGCTAGGTTAGATGGNGGAGGGTGTTCTGGTGGTCAGTGAGCTATCATGCTTAAGGCANGTGGGCACCAGAGCTTAGAGCCCACGAGTCCTGTCTGAAAGAGTCTNAAGCAGTGGCTACCACAGGCCTATTGAATATGAGATCTTGTGAATCCTTTCTCTCTCTCTGCTCCTTGCTAGCNGCTGGCCTTCATCTCTCCATTGGAGTTTTTCTGGATTTTTTTTTTTATTTAATTAATAGTAGATGTAGCAAATCTGTGACATAAGTCTGGCCATTCTATGTCCAAGGGCAGCGAAGTTCAGAGTGGTTGAATTTCTTGTCACACTCAGCTTGTGAGTGTTGGGGTCCGTGCTCTTATGAGTGGACAAAGCCGGCCAAATTCATAGAGGAAAGAGACAGGTAGACAGGAAGGCTGGCTCTTCAGGTAAAAGCCAAGGCCCTTCACGAGACAGTCACCTACCCTGGACTAGCCACCACCCTATTCCTGGCCTTTGTTGGAACTCTTCAGCTGTCCTTTGCTTTGATTGTGAAAACTAAGTAGAGGTCAAAGGCGGGTATGGAGCAAGTGATTTGTAGGTGTGTAAAGGCTGGCNGGTGATGTCACAGTTGCTAGGCACCAGCTGAGTAGCACACTCAAAGCCAGGTCGTCTTCTGTCCTATTAGACATCCAGTGGCGTAGCCTTGTCACTCCATTTTACAGAAAATGAAATTGGGTCATTGTGGAAAGGGAGCATTTGCCCTGTCCCCTGAGCTCCTTCATGTCCCTCCCTGAACATGGCCTGTCATCTCCTACTTCTTCCCCATGCCCTGCCCCTTTGTCATCTCTGGACCTCTGCCTGCAGGCTGCAGTGGGTCATTCAGGCCATCAGCTCTCATGCAGTGGCCAGAGCCTAACACAGAGGAAAATGTGGTGGTGGTTAGCTGTGGAGAGTGTGGGCACAGAAGGGCTTAGCAGGAGGATGCAGCACCATCGACCCCCATCACCGTATCTCATGAAGGTTGCCTGGGGAGCCCAGCTGTTGGATCCTGCTGAAGAATGAACTCCAGGTCAACTTGGCCAGATACAGTGCTCCCCTTTTTCTCTTTCTGTGTCTGAGTCCCAAGGCCTGAAAAATCCTGGGCTGGTCACTTCTATCACTTGAGTCCTCTTGACTGGATCCCCACTGGACAGCTCATTGTCTCTCAGAAAGAGATGAGCAGATGAGTAGATGTTCCCAGTTGTTTTTGTTATGGCAAAGTAGACATAACAGGAAACTTAGCATCATGAACATTTTAAACACATTGTTCCATGGTGTTAATACATCGTATGTCTTACACGGGTCACCACTGCCCATCCCCAGAACTCTCCATCATGCAGAACTTGTTAATTCCAAAGATGTGAGGAGAAAGACCACTGCCCCAAATCATCATGGCCAAATTAACTAAAGCAGGCTTTTTTATTCCTGCACATGAGCTGCCTCTCCCTAAAAGCGGGGTTCAAGAGATCAGCACTGGACATGAGGAAGACAAGGTTTTTATAGCCTAGGGGTAGGAGGTTTCCAAACGGGGGATTTTGAGGGCAAAAGTTGGCAGAGTTACAGGAGCATAACAAGTTCCTTGTTTGTTGTTGTTTTGGCTCTTTTCGAGGGCCCATCACCCAGCTCTCAAATAAATCACACACATAGAGTCTTATTTTTAATTATGAATTCCCAGCCTTAGCTTGGCTTGTTTCTTGCCAGCTTTCCTTATCTTAAATTATCCC
>LZPO01087144.1:116705-136869 GCA_001675575.1 Neotoma lepida
GTGTGTGTGTGTGTGTGTGTGTGTGTGTGTGTGTGTGTGTATCTTTCCAAGTGTCATTTCCTGGGTCAGCAGCCATGCCTAGAGTGCATCAGGATACTCAGGCCCTCCAGCCATGAGAAACCAGGTGTTCTTTCACTTTATAAACTTTGTAAAGAGAAGCTGGGCTTGGCAGCACAGGCCTGTAATCCCAGCTTGGGAGGCTGAGGCAGGAGAATTACAAGTTCAATGCCAACCTTGGTAATTTATCAAGGCTGTCTCAAAGTAAGAAGTTTAAAAAAGGCCAAGGATGCAGCCTGGTGGTAGAGTGTTTGCCTAACACGTGCAGATGCCAGATCCCATTCCCAATGTGTGTGTTGGNGGGGAGCTGGNGNGGGAGAACTGATAAGGAGAATTCCTGATGGCTGAGATTCAGGACACAAAGCTTCAAAGAATTTTTGTTTGTTTTGTTTTGTTTTGTTTTTTGTTTAGAGACAAGGTTTCTCTGTATAGCCCTGGCTATTCTGGAACTCACTATGTAGACCAGGCTGGCCTCAAACTCACAGAGATCCACTTGTCTCTGTCTCCTGAGAGCTGGGATTAAAGGCGTGCCTACTACCGCCCGGCCAAAGAGTTATTTTTTAAATAGCAGAACAAAAGGCATGCCTGAACAAGTAAAAATATTTTCGAGTGTACAAAGCAAGCAGGCAGTCTCTCCTCTCCCCACACTCCCTTGTGTCTGAGGAACCAGTACCGCAGGTTCTCTTGGCACCCACTTATTTGGAAAAGCTTCTCAGACCCCATTCTTGGCATCCAGCTGAGTGAAGTCCTGGCCCACAGACTCTCAGGAGTCCAGGGCTCACGGGCAGTGAGGCTGGTTCCTAAAAGGCAGAAGAACATGGGCTTGGAACCCTTCTGTGCAGCCAACTGGTGGGGGAGCCTGGACACGTGCTTAGTCCCTCATAACCTCTATTCCTTGCCCAAGAATTGGTGCAATGACTGTCCTGCCTTAGAGGCTGTGAGTCCTGCACGGACAGCAGGTGCCCAGCCCTACTGCCTCTCAGTCATGGTGCCCTGGGGTCCTGTGGGTCACAGGGTGATAGGGCATGCTGCCCAGGTGTCCCTGCTACCTGGTCCCTGGTGCCTCTTAGGGCCATCCTGCCTCAACTCTTGCTGTCCTCCAGCTCCTACTCATGTTCTTGGATCTCAGGCATCATGGCCACTTGGGCCCCTGTCAGAACTTAGGTTTATTCTTTCTATGATGAGAAAAGTTCCTGACTTGCTATTGACTTGTCAAGACTGGAAACTGTGGATATAGCGCCGTGCCACACTGAGGTCATTCATACCTAGTGGCACCCACAGCNCTGCCATATGTGCTCTTGACAGTGTGAGGGCAAGTCAGTCAGAACTGAATGCTTTGACTTAGGCCTGGGCAAAGCTGAGTAGGCCTTACGCCCAGACCAAGAAGGGACACCAGAGGGCGCTCTCGGCCCAGCAACAGGAACTTGCTTGTACTAGATGAGTTTTGGGATGTTTGGGAGGAAGAACATGGCTTTGTAGATTTAGACACACTGAGTTTTGATCACAATTCCGCCCTCCATCCTACTGTGAGAGGTTGGGCAAGTCTCTTCATGTGTGGACTCTGCTCTCCTCACCTGTGAGATACATGTGAAATGTGTAGCATAGTGGTATGCTCATGTGATAAACACGTCCATAGCACTTACTGTTACTGTGCATAACAGGAGCCTGGTTTAAATGCCTGCCTCTCCCTTCTTCCCTCCATCAAGTTTGTATGCTAGTGTCAGACTTAGCACTGCAGGGACGTAGGCAGATAGGGTCCTGGCTGAGGTGGTCTGAGGACCTATAGAAGCCTCCAAGCTCCCTCCCCTATGGTGTGTGGAATAGAGAGAAGCCTATAGCAGGTGGTAAGCCCTGACTGTGCCACAGGGTTGCTAAACATGCCCAAGGAAGTGCTCACTTCTCTGGGTTTTGGTTTAGGCTGGGCAAAATGAGTGTAAGGTTGAGGACTGGTGAGTACCTGGAGCTGGAGAAATCCCAGCTTCCTTTGGCTTCCTATTTAACCAAGGGCATGTGGCAACTGTGGCAGGGAAGCCCATGAGTGGGTTCCTTCAGAATTTGGTGGTGGCTGAAGGGTGGAGGAGAGGCCTGAGGCTGAAAGAGGGGAAGGATTATCCAAAGTCATCTGGCACTGTGGTGGAGGGCTGTCCCTTCCCACTGCCTGCCTCTAAAGGCCCAAGTGGACTCAACACCACAGGAGGAAGGAGATGGATGGTGTGGGCTGGGGAAGTCCAGGAGGACTGTCAGCCTTGGAGGCTAGAAGGACTGAGATGAATGGGGTTAGCACTTAGCAATGTGTGGTTTTCAGAACTGGTGCTGGGACAGGGTAAGATGGGGCCAAGTGGTGAGCTAGGGAGGGACTCTGAAACAGAAGGCAAGCAGGTGTGTTCACCATAGGAGCCTTTGCTGTGTTCGTGTGCATTGTGCAACAGGCAGGGTGAGTGAGTGAGGAACATTCCCTCCACTTTGATCATGGATCCCTTTCCTTGAAGAGTATCTTGAGTAGGTTGCCACAGAGTGTCCCTTGAGGAATACTGGCTTTGAGAGAGGAATGTTTGCAGTCCTTTGGTTCAGGGAAGTAGCTCCAGGGATCTTTGGGGTGGAGTGTAAGATTCAGTGGGATGTAGTGTGTAGGCAATCTAATACTTCTTAGCTGTGTGGTCTTGGGTAAATGTTAGTCATTTTCTGAACCTCAGAAAGGAATGTCTCAGAATCAGACACAGTAACAGTGGAAGTCCTGGGTTAGCTGAGCATCCACTGGCCAGAATTTCCCTCCCCTCAGTCCTGTGTCCCCTCCATATCTACTTCACTGGACCTTCTCCCCTAAACTAACACTGTCCCCTTGACCTGACAGAAAGGAGGTGTGGCATCTGGATTCAAGCACGTGGTACCCAATGAGGTGGTGGTACAGAGGCTCTTACAGGTCAAAGGACGCCGTGTAGTCCGTGCCACCGAAGTGCCTGTGTCCTGGGACAGCTTCAACAATGGTGACTGCTTCATTCTGGACCTGGGAAACGTGAGTCTTGCCTGCCCTTCTCCAGGGCCAATGTGGTGAACTTTGCTAGATCTGACTCTGGGGAGGGGAAACACTCATGAACGGGTGCAGGAACACTTGGGGGGCAGGCCGCAGGGACCAGAAGGCTTGGTGTCGGGCACACAGACCCAGTACAGATGAGTCTGGTACTCCTAGATTCTCATAGGTGGACCCAAGCATGTCATGCATGTATGCATGGATCTTGGGTCCTCATCATTAGCACAACGTTTTTGATACACAGACTCCCTGATATCTCTTGACATGCACAGCCATATACCTTTAAAATATAGACACTCAAGTCTAATCACATGGCAGTTGTAGGCAAAACCTGTAGGCTCTTGTCCGCTGTGGACACTAACACTGCAACAAGTGCCCAGACATGCAGACTTGGGCCACAGTGTATGACATATGCATCATTGGTTGCATATGCACCTGGTACGTGACGATGTGTGCGGTACACATCCCTAGGCCCACTTACAGGTAAATGGGTGATGCTTCCTACATACTTGCCTCATAGCTCCACATGAGCATAAACCTGCAAATGGTCATAGCTAGACACTGCAGCCCAAAACTTGTGTGCATATGCATCTGTGGTATAAAGTCCTATTTTGACTTAGCATAGGCTTTTTAAAAAATTATCCTAAAAAATATTTTATGTGTAAGGGTGTTTTGTCTGCATATATGTCTGTGTGCTGCTTAGAGTGGGATTGCTGGCTCACAAGGTGTTCTAGTTAGCTTTCTGTTGCTGTGTTCAGCACTGTGACCAGAAGCAACCTAGAGGTGAAAGGAATTTGTTTCAGCTTACACTTCCGTGTCATAGTCCATCATTGAGGGAGTCAGGGCCAGGACTCACGTAGGAACTGAAATAGAAACCATGGTGGATCGCTGCTTACCCACCTGCCTAGAGAAGTTGCTGCCTACAGTGGGCAGGGCCCTCCCTCATCAGTCACCAATCAAGATGATCATTCTCTGACATGGCCACAGACCAGTCTGATGTTGGCATTCCTCAGTTGAGGTTCCCTCTTCCCAGGTGACTCTAGGTTGTGTCAAGTTGACAATAAAAACTAACCAGCACACAGGTGGGATGCAGGCCAGAGATGCTGTAGGAGCTGTAAACAAACAGTACTTGCAGTTTTACTTCCCACCAGCAGGGGTCTCTATAACAGAAGCTTGGAGATTTCATAAGTAAAAGTTGATTTAGGCTCACAGGCTGGGGAGTGAGGGGCTGCTTTACAAAATGGCTGATGAAGACAGGCAAATGGCTCTGTGCAAAACAGTCGAGAGACAGAGGTGACGTACGTGAAAAATGTTAATGGCTACGTAGCCACAATGGCCATCAAACTTCAACATGAATGTCAGAGGAACATGCAGTCCATACCAGCCAGCAATCTAGATGTCGTTGTACACGGCAGCTTCCTTGAATGCAGAGATCACTCCATTGCCCTTGGGTGGCATGCATGGGTGCTCTGCTGGCCCTCACCTTGGCAAGCACAAGCCAAGGGAAGCCTGTACATAGCCACAGTCTGCACATTGCCATCCTTCCAGGCAGGCTTGTGCAAAGGCTGGGCCCTGACTTCCTGGGGGCTCTGTCTTACAGGATATCTATCAGTGGTGTGGCTCCAGCAGCAACAGATTTGAAAGGCTGAAGGCCACACAGGTGTCCAAGGGCATCCGGGACAATGAGAGGAGTGGCCGTGCCCAAGTACACGTGTCTGAAGAGGGAGGAGAGCCAGAAGCGATGCTCCAGGTGCCTGTGGGGTGTGGATGGGGTGGACGGGGGGCCTGGCTACTCCTGCCTTCTTTGTGAAGACTTATTTAGTAAGGAAGGCCCCTTCCCTGCTCCTGAAGACCTTTTTTTGTTTTCTAGCTGGCCTGAACATTTAGGGAGTAGGTAGTTCCCTGCAACTCTTAGCTCCCCTGAGAACTAAGCTGGAATCGCAGAGTGTGGTGCATGCTGGGAGTGCACATCACACCCTACAGCAAGGAGAACCAAAGGAGCAGGTTAGGATTCCTTGAGGATGCCTGAAACTTTTGAGACCCAGCCATCAATGTCCTCTGCTGACATTCCTGTTTATTTACGGCTCATTCGGTTCCTAGTGTGATTGGGTTGTCAGCTGCTGTTCTTTGAGAATCTACCAATAGAGGAAAGGTTCCCCAGGAAAAGGAGGGGAAAATGTCTGCTCTGTGCCGCCTTTGCTTCCAATTGCTAGGGGCACCTAGTTCTGATTTTTGCAAAGAGCAAAGGGATTTTATGGGGAGAAAGGAAAAGATCCCAGATATCAGGGACAGTAGCCAGGATGTTAAGGCCTCAAATGGAACAGAGCCTGTTGGCTTGAAGTCATGGCAGTTGAGATTCCAATTCTGATAGCCTCCTAAAGGCTGTTGAGGGCAAGAAAGAATGTCTCTGCAGCTCCCAGCGCCTCTTGCTGTGAATGGAGAGTGGTAAGGAAGATCCCCTCCAGNCTCGGCTCGAAGATGTTTGGCAGTTGCAGTGGGCGCCAATGCAAAGCAGATGACTGATGGAGGGTCCAGCCTGGAGGCGGGGCACAGAGTGGGAAGGGCATTGATAGGCAGGTCGTAGGAACTTTTCCTCAGAAGAGGTAGATTCAAGATGTCAGGGCCAGGCAGGTTCTGGCCTGCTGGGGAGCTCTCTCAAAGCCTTCATGCTCATGGTCACTCTTCCACTCCATCTCCACCTTCTCCAGGTGCTGGGCCCCAAGCCAACTCTGCCTGCAGGTACCGACGACACAGCCAAGGAGGATGCAGCCAATCGAAAACTGGCCAAGCTCTACAAGGTGAGCCCCAGGGGTACTATTTCCCATAATACACAGGATCAGCCTGGGGAGACAGGAGGCTCCACCTTCCTCAGCTGCCCTGGGTCGGGGACTGACATCCCAGGTCCCAGCGTGTTTGTTATTTTCCTGAAGCCAGAGAGTAAGAGGGCAGCTCTGCTGGATCGTGTAGTANTTGGCTCCCCACCCCTTCCTGCAAAAAGAAACAAACTTTTGTTGTTGTTTTGGTTTGAGTTTGGGTTTTATGTTGTTTGACAGGGTCTTGTCTTACTGTGTAGCCCAGGCTAGCCTTGATCCTCATGCCTCAGCCATCTACGTCCTGGGATTACAGGTGGGCACCACTGTGCCCAGCCAGAGGGTCATCTTTGCAGAATTTTGTAGGATTTCTGGGAGTCTGGACCANGAGAGGGGGATGAGAAGGCATCTTTGCACTGGGGTGAGGGTGAAGGTTATGGCTAACATTTCTGGTTGGGGTCTACTTTTCAGTGCTGGGGCCATCCCAGGGCCTTGGCTTGCACATCATCAGGCTGGTGGCAGCCTTCATCCCTTCTCTGTCATTTTAGAATCCAGGATGAGACCCATGGGCTTTGCTGTGTGGCGGTCCCCAACTCCTACATCTCCTTCCCTAGGCACTCAGGAGCCTCTGCTTACCCTGAGCCAGGCTTGTGAAGTTTGGCTAGTGGACATCTTGTTTACTCAGAGCCAGGCTTGTTAAGTTTGGCTGGTGGACATCTTGTTTTTAAGTTGAATGAGCCCTTTATATTAGAAGTTCTTAGATTTTTAGGAGTGTTGTAGAAATGGTCCACATACCCTCGCTCTGGCTTTTCCTCAGTATCCTAATGTGAGCAGGCATACTGTCAGCTAAGCAACCAAGATAGGGCCAACCCTGACAACCAATTCCAGGCATTATTCTTATTCTCCAAGCTTGTTCCAAGCACAGTCTAGAGTGGCACACCGTGTCTGGCTCTTGTCATTTTTCTTCTCATTATTCATGATTTCAAAGTCTCAGCAGACTCTTTACAGGTCCCCTAAGGCCCTACACCTTTAACTAAGACAAAGTCTCCCGGATCCCAGCTGGCCTTGAACTCACTACATAGCTGAGGATGACCTTGAGTTTCTGAACTTCCTGCCTCCACCTCCTGAGTTCTAGGATCACAGGTGTGCACCACTACACCTGGTTTATGCGGTGCTGGGGGAATAGAACCCCAGGCTTTGTGCACACTCGGCAAGCAGAGCTACATGCTCAACCCCAAGGTCTTCCCTTTCTGCTTCTCTGCCTTCCTGTTCCAGGTACAGCATCCATGTTACATGCTAGATTACATGCTTGACCGTGCTGCAGAGCTGCATGGCCTCTGCCTGCCTTTAGGTGCTCACGTGCCCCCTTCTCCATCCCCACAGGTCTCCAACGGTGCAGGCAGCATGTCAGTCTCCCTCGTGGCTGATGAGAACCCATTTGCCCAGGGCGCCTTGAGATCTGAGGACTGTTTCATCCTGGACCATGGCCGAGATGGGAAAATCTTTGTCTGGAAAGGTACAGGCCAAGTGCCTAGATTCCACTGGTCTCTAGAGGCTTCGGGGATCTCAGCCCCAGGGAGAACAGTGTTCGGTGGCTGCTGGAAAAATGAAAAGCAATCAGTACTCTAAGCTAATGCCTAGCTTTGCAGTTGGCTCACTGTGTGGTCCTAGGCCCTTGCTGAGCCTGAGTCCCCTGTTTGGGCTCAAATGAATGTTTGCCAAGTGTGTGACAAGATCAGTCCTCCGGGAAGTTAATTGATACTATGTAAAATTTATATATCTTTAAAAGGTGTAGCTTTGTAGGTCCAAAACTCTTGGGCCCCAGCGTGCTGAATGGGGTCAGCAGTATGGTTACTGTGTGACCTGCTTTCTGCTGGGGCTGGGAGCCTTTTGTGAAGGTGACTGTACAGGAGGCACCAGGCAATTCTTTGTGGATGGAGCATCTCCTGTTAGGCTTTTGGGCTGGTTGTTTCTGAGAGCCCAGAGACTTCTGAGAAGCCCCTCCTACCTCCCCACCCCCAATGCTTCCTCAGATTCGTGGATACTGGTGCTGGGAAAAAGGAGGGAGGTGGTGGGTGGAGATAGCAAGAACTTGCTGGGCTGGCTGTCCCAGGGATCTGGGTATGGACTGGCTAGGGCCTCACCTGACTCTTTGAAGCTCTTGAGGGCTGGAGCAGAGGCCCAGCTGTGGGGAGGAAGGAGCATGTTACCTTGGAAGGAGCCTTCCGTGTCAAGTGTGGTGTGCAGCCTGGGCGTTTGTACCTATGCAGCAGGCTAGCTTCTGTGACCTCTCTGAGACACCATTTCCTTATATATGAGAGGGAANAAGACAGCCATGACCTCTATGATTTAAGGCTGTTAAGTGTATTAAATGATCTGTGTGTAGTTATGACACCAAATCTATGTTCAGTAAATGGACCACAGTGGTTGTCAGGGTTGCTGTTATTGGCCAGGACCCCAGAGAGGGTCATCTCTTGGAACTAGAAGCTCTCAGCTCTTAGGGGGTGGTGCTCCCTGGCTATCTATGGTCTAAGTTTAAGGAGAGTAGGGACTTCTGAGCTGCTGTCTTGGTAAGGGTTTCTATTGCTGTGAAGAGACACCATGACCACAGCAACTATTTTACAGTTCAGAGGTTTAGTCCATTATCATCATGGCAGGAAATGTGGTGGCATGCAGGCAGACATGGTGCTGGAGAAGTTGCTGAGATTGTACATCCTGATCTGCAGGCAGCAGGAAGAGAGAATGACACTGGGCCTGGCTTGAGCATCTGAAACCTCAAAGCCCACCCCCAATGACACACTTCCTCCAACAAGGCCACACCTCCTAATAGCACCACTTTCTATGAACCTATTGGGGGCATTTTCATTCAAATCACCACAGCTACTGACCTTACATCATTCCTTTGACTTCTGGTAGGCAAGCAGGCCAACATGGAGGAGCGGAAGGCTGCCCTCAAAACAGCCTCTGACTTCATCGCCAAGATGGAGTACCCCAGGCAGACCCAGGTGAGGGTCTGAGGCCAGGGAGAGGCAGTTCAGTGGTGGTAAGGGATGGAGGGGTCCCCCATCCTTCTTGGGGACTGGATGGGTACCTGAGGCTCTCTAAGACCCCTGCTAGGCAGCCTTGCCATGTCCTACTCCTCTCTGCCCTTCCTAGGTTTCAGTCCTCCCAGAGGGTGGCGAGACCCCGCTGTTCAAGCAATTCTTTAAGAACTGGCGGGACCCAGACCAGACAGACGGCCCTGGCCTGGGCTACCTCTCCAGCCACATTGCCAACGTGGAGCGGGTGCCTTTCGATGCTGCAACACTGCATACCTCCACGGCCATGGCTGCCCAGCATGGCATGGACGATGACGGCACTGGCCAGAAACAGGTATTGGAACCACAGTTTTAGAGCAAAGGCCTGGCTGTACCAGATTCCACAGGCCAGGCTCAGTCACCTGTCCCATTACACAGTTAAAGAATGGCGAGGGGCAGGTAGGGAGATTTTATCAATGTACCCACATGGGAGAGAACAAGTAAAGGGGCCTCATGACTCCCAAGTCCATCTTCACAGCATGGACATAGCTTTAGGTTTAAATGGAGGGAGAGCTGGGGCTGGAGGTGTGGGTAAATAAACAGTCCTGGCCGAAGTGTGGCCTGGTTAACCACCTCAGATCTGGTTTGCAAGGAGGTTTGAGGAGGTCAGTATTTTTAAGGTCAGTTAGACTCCAGGGTGCCGCCCCTCCCTCTTGGATAACCAACATCATCTGGGATGGGTGAGAAAGCTGCTCTTGGAATGACTGCAGGTTCAGGGCGATGATTATCTTTGTTCCTTCAGCCTCGAAGGCAGGTGAGATAGGTCAGCAAGAGGGAGTAGCACATCTACAAGTGAGTTGAGTACTGACTCACAGTAAGGAGCCCCAAGCCAAACAGAGGCCTAGACGTCCTTCAGGCTTCAGTTACCCGTGGTCCCAGAGGGGAGCCATGCTTTTTAACAAAAACAGCTTCTGGACGCTTGTTACAATGTTGCTGTACCTGGGCTGGCTCCCGCTGGGTGCCTCCGCTCCCTGTCTCCTTCCCTCCCTCCCAGGCACCTGCTGCTCATGTCCCCGCCCTCTGCCTCCCTGAGGACGGTTCATGTTTCCACCACAGTTACTGTGGATGAGATCCTTCTGTTTCATTTTTGTTTGTTTGTTGGCAACAAACATCCCCTGAGCATCAACCACTGCCATGCCAGGATCTTTGCTGCTCCGGACCCCATCCTTTTCCCTAGGAGTGCCTGGATGGGAAGGGAGGTGACCATGGCCACAACGGAATCTTGAAATCTGTTGTTCCCAGAGCTGAAAGGAAGCACAGGGGAGTTGGTGGAAATTCAGGAAGGCCAGTGGGAGTGGGGTGGTTGGGGTTGGATATCACAGTAGTAGGGGTTTGCTGCTGGGGTAGGGGGAACACATTCCAGGCATGACCCACTATTTGAGGAGGACAGTGCTTCTCCCAGTTAGGTGCTGATGCCATCCTAAGAAGGGACCACGGATGCCATTCATGGGGTGTGGCAGTAATAAAGTATTTTGGGTTTTCTTTTGTTTTTAGTAGATGTATGACAGATTTGGTTCTGCACACCATAAAAATAGGTAGGGGGCAGAAACTTGAAGCTGGAACATCCGGGGGNGTGTGGCTTGTGATGGTTTAGGGGAGAGACGATAAGGCATGTGGGACTAGTGCAGGTGGACAGTGTTCAGAGATGTTTAGGACCCAGAGTCCAGTTCAGGCCAGTGTCTGTCCATTGTTTCCTAAGAGGCACTCTACACGGTCGTCTTTGTCTGGCGTCATTGCTGTCATGGCTGCAGGGTGTGGGGAGGAGGCAGTGAAACTATTTAGTAGACAAAGAGTGGAGCCCCGCTGAGTCTCCTGGGGCTAATTACTCAGCTCTCCAAGCCTCACTTTCTTACTTGTGAAATGGGGTTGCGCAGTGTCTCCACTTGACCACCAGGTGTCACTCCAGGGCCTCCTGATGACTAAAGGCCTGTCATTGGATCTCTCCCGAGATCTGCTTGCAGGGGTCATTCTGAGGCCACCCAACTATGGCCCTGATGAGTGAAATGACCCATAAAATTCTAGTGCTTCCTTAACGATGGGGAGAATAGAAATGTTGGAGATGTAATCACAATCCTGCCGATAGCAGCTGANACTGACAGCCAGCTTGTGGTTCAGGGCATCACGCCATCTTCATGACTAGAGTTTAAGGCTTGAAGGACTTCCCTTAACTGTTGTCACCACCATCATGTGTCAGGTGAGAAACTGAGGCTCTGAGAGATGAAGTTGTCTGAAGTCATAGGACCTCTTGAGGGGTGGGGCTTAGGTTTGACTCAGGCCTCTCTCAGTCTTCTAATTCAGGGTGAAGCACGGGCTAGCCAAAATGTGGTGAGAAGAGCTGGGGCATAGCCTGGGGTCACAGCCCCACCGTGCCTCTCAAGAGCTCTGTGAGTGGGACTAATTATTTAACTTTGCTTGGGCCTGAATGGCACCATGCGCCCAGGAAAAGCTTGTCCTGTCTACTGTGCTGGGGTCTCCAGCTGGCCTGAAGTGACAGAGGGCACACTGTGGTGTCTGACCCCAGCTCTACCCCTGCAGATCTGGAGAATCGAAGGCTCCAACAAGGTACCAGTGGACCCTGCCACATATGGGCAGTTCTATGGAGGTGACAGCTACATCATTCTGTACAACTATCGCCATGGTGGCCGCCAGGGACAGATCATCTACAACTGGTGAGGGACCTGGTCTGTCTGCTCGGTGTTAGCAGGAGTGTGTGGGGACCTGACTGTGCCTGAATGTGGTGAAAAGAGGACAAGAGAGAATTGGTTGATTTGAGGGAGTCTGCATTATAGAGACCTAAGTTCGGACAACCACACCCTGCTGAGACCCATTCTCACCCAGAGTCACAACTCTAAACTTCTTGCCATCAGAATATGACATGCCCATCTTAGGGATAGAGACACACCAACCCAGCAGCTCCTGCCAATCAATGCCAAGGCTTCCATTGTAATAATTACAGATTATTCTCTAGTACATAAATATGTAGTATTATATATGTCAATTACAATAATTATTTAAGTAAGTTTTAAAGCAGAGCATATAATCACATTGCTCTAAATCCAAAGCAGAGTCCAAAGGTGTCATTCTGACTTTTCTTCCCACCAGTACCGCTGTTGACTCATCCATCAAGCCCTATCCTTTCCTCTTGACCAGTTTGGCAATTTTTATTTATCCTTTTTGCATAATTACTGAAAGGATTATATAATGTAAGCAAATGCTAAGTGCTTTGNCCTGTGGCTTGCCTTTTGGATACAGCCTTCCTGGAAACTGACAGCTTCCTGATGTAGGTGGCTTGTCTAACAACTGTCCTATTCCTTTGGTTTGCTATCCTGCCATTTATCAACAAACTCCCCACACCCATGCATACTTGGGTGCTAGTCTACCGCTCTCATCAGCATCATCAAGATTAATAACTGGTAGCAAATGGTCAGATGTTTAGAGAAGTCTCTACTTGATGAGTTCCCAGAAACGGATTGGCAGAATCAGAGTCAATGGACCTGTCATTTTGATAGATAGCTCCAGTTTCCCTAGCTAGTGCTTGGGGCCTTTCAAATTCCTGTATTCCTGCCAGCTACCTGCAAGAGCTGTGGACTTCATTGTTAAACTCGTGGATGTTGGTCAAGCTGATAGTTTATAAAGTGGTATCTTATTAGAATTTAAATTTGCATTTGGGGTCAGGAGTGTGGCTCAATGGCAGAGTACTTTTGTGGATGCAGGTAGCTCTGGGTCACTCCCTAGCACTGAAAAACAAACATTAGGAAAACAGTGGTGGCACAAACTTTTGATCCCAGCACTTGGGAGGCAGAGGCAGAAGTTCCAGGTCAGCCAAGCTACACATCGAAACCCCATCTCAAACCATTCCCCCACAAAAAGAAAGAAAGAAAAAGAGAAAGAAAGAAGAAAGAAAGAAAGAAAGAAAGAAAGAAAGAAAGAAAGAAAGAAAGAAAGAGAGAGAGAGAAAGAAAGAGAAGAAAAGAAAGAAAGAAAGAAAGAAAGAAAGAAAGAAAGAAAGAAAGAAAGATGATGTCCCTATTACTAGACAGTTTCAGACTTTTATCTAATAGTTGTTGGATTTCTTCTTTGTTAAAGTTGTCATTTTGAAGTAATCTTAGACCCACTGAAAAGTTGCAAAAATAAAAATCCAATTATNTGACCAGTNCCCACCTGCTTCACTTGGCAGCCCTAGCAGCTGTGGTCCAGGCAGATGCAGGGCTGCTCCAGTACCACCAGCTCTCCATTCCTGTGTCTTTTCTGGCCCAGGCCTTAACCTAAGACCCCATGGGATATCTCAAGAGCCCAGGACCCCACAAGGCATTTCTTCCTTGTGTCCCCTCAGTCCTCTGGGATCTGTGACACAGCCTGCCCTTTTCCTTCATGACCATAAAGCCCTGAAGAGTGATGCTCAGGAACCATGTACTCAGACTCAGTTTGACAATCCCATACTTTTAAAGCGGCTGCATTGATAAACTAGATAATACACATATTATTGTTGGGGGGCTATTGAGGGGGTAATGGAGATTGATCCCAGATCCTTGTATGTTCTAGGCAAGCCACTACCACTGATCTATAAACTCAGCACCCTTTTTGCCTTTTATTTTGAGACAGTCTCACTAATTTGTCCACGCTGGCCTTGAACTTGCAATCTTCCTGCCTTAACCTCCCAAGTAGCTGAGACTCCAGGCCTGCACCACTAATCTCAACATATTGTTTTTTTCAAGGCAATGTTTCTCTGTGCAACAGCCCTGGCTGCCCTGGAACTCACTTNGTAGACCAGGCTGGCCTCAANCTNACAGAGATCCGCCTGCCTNTGCCTCCTGAGTGCTGGGACTAAAGGCGTGCGCCACNACACCTGGCTGACATGAAATTCTTAGAAGGCTTTTTGACTTACGGTGTATGCCAGGTACAGTTGTACAAGGCCCAGCCTTGGCAAGAAGTGGAGGCAGGGGACCTTGAGTCTCCCTAATGATCCCCTCTCAGGGCAGTTACCATACATCTTTCAGTGAACATCCAGGCAGTGTTTTGCACATGTCCCCATGAGGCTATGTCTGGTGTCTTTCCCTACAGATGGCACATGTCACACCTGTTTCTGATCTGTCTTTGTATACAAGGAGATGCCCTGAATACTTTTGTACAGTTTGCTTTTGAGTCTCAGTACCCTCTCATGGCTGTCCATCAGAGGATGACCCAGGGAGTTTCCTGCAGGCGCATTTAGGACAAGGAAATCTACCTGTTGTCCTAGGCCCTAAATAAGAAGACAGTCTGCTGAGCTGGGGGTGGGCANGTTGGTGAGGCTGTTGTCTCTGGTTCTCCCCGCCGGCCCTGCACTTCTCCATCCAAGTTCCATCCCTACAACAAGGAGGCTCCTGGGTTACTGGAGCTCAGGGCAAGGAAGAGGCCCAGGGCTCTGTGTAAACTAGTGCTGAGTCTCTCTCCCTCTTCTAGGCAGGGTGCCCAGTCTACCCAGGATGAGGTCGCTGCATCGGCCATCCTGACTGCCCAGCTGGATGAGGAGCTGGGAGGAACACCTGTCCAGGTGAGCCAGAACAGTGCCTCTGAGGGCTTCAGCCAGGGCTTCACCTGTTAGCTCACTTGCCTTCCTAATTATTCATCCACTCATCTAGGCATGTGCCTACTCACCATCCATCCATCCGTCCACCCACCCACCCACCCACCCCTCCATCTGTCTATCTACCCACCTACCCGTGCAACAAACATTTATGCAAGGTTTTCTATGTACTGGGCTTAGTGTCTGCATCCAGATATATAGATACTGTTTTTCCTGGGCAGTGTCTCCATACCCTCCCTTGGCTGTGCAGCAGGGATGACACAGTTGGTTTCTACAGGGCACATTTAGGCCAAGGAAATCCATGTGCTGTGTTTAGACCTAAGTAAGAAGACAGGCTAGGGACAGGGGAGAGTTGGGAGGTTGGGGTTGTGTGGGGTGCAGCAGAGCCTCCAGATCTGGAAGGCTCTTTGTGCCCCTCTATTCTCTCACTTGTCTAGGACTGACATCAGCACTCTGGAAGAATGTGCTCAAGCAATCTGTCCTTCCTTTTAAGGTCATATTTGCAAACTTGGGCTCCCCTCATTCTTGGACCAGACTCAGAGGCAGAGGGTGGGAAAACCGCCAAGACAGCAACTGGAGACCTTGGTGGTGACATCGTCTCCAGCTTGCTCCACTCAGTGCTCTGGTCATGCCAACAGTGCTCCCTGCTATAGTCAGATGTGGTAGCCTTTCTGGAGGGAATGGCCCAAGATCACATAGAAAGGCTGATTTTGGGGGGGCTGGAAAGATGGCTCAGTGGTCAAGAGCACTGGCTGCTCTTCCAGAGGCCTAGGTTCAATTCCCAGCANCCACATGGCAGCTCACAACTGTCTGTAACTCCAGTTCCAGGGGATCCAACACTCTCACACAGACATACATGCAGATAAAACACTGATGCATATAAAATTTAAAAACATTACAAAAAAAGGAAAAAAAGGAAAGCTGATTCTCTCTTCTCTCACTGCCAGAGCCGAGTGGTCCAAGGCAAGGAGCCTGCGCACCTCATGAGCTTGTTTGGCGGGAAGCCTATGATTATCTACAAGGGTGGCACCTCCCGAGATGGTGGGCAGACAGCCCCTGCCAGTACCCGCCTCTTCCAAGTCCGAGCCAGCAGCTCTGGAGCTACCAGGGCTGTTGAGGTAATGCCGGGTCCCAGAATGTGGGCAGGATTGCCCTCCTGAAGTCTTCTAGGCCCACTGAGTAGACCTTCAGAGGCCCAGGGTTGAGNGGGCCTGGGTAGGATGAGAAAGCAAATTTTCAGGGCGTCCTGCCCTGGCAGCCCCTTGCCCCATCAGGATTCCTTACACACTTTCCATCATAGGCAGCTCACTACCTTCTCTAGAACTNATTCTATGCAGCCTGGACTGCATTTCTGATTCCACAATAGTTGACCACTATGGTCTCAGCACTGTGGAGAATGGAGGATGTGTTACATCCTTTGGTTTGAACATTCAACTTTTGTTAATACAGTCCCAAATTCCAGATCATTCTCACTCATCAGAGTGTATCCGAGAAGTGTGGGAGTTAGCTTGACCTCTCAGTGTCCAAAGTCTGTGCTCTCCATCTCTGAAGGGAAGAAGTCCATCTTCTTCAGGGTCCCTGGACTGTCATGAGGGGCTGGGCTGTGTTTCCTTGTTCCTGATTGAGTGTGGCCTGCCCCACCCACTTCCAGGTAATGCCGAAGGCCGGTGCTCTGAACTCCAANGATGCCTTTGTGCTGAAAACTCCCTCAGCTGCCTACCTGTGGGTGGGTGCAGGAGCCAGTGAGGCCGAGAAGACTGGGGCCCAGGAGCTTCTGAGGGTGCTGCGAGCCCAGCCTGTGCAGGTGGAAGAAGGCAGTGAGCCAGGTGGGAGCTGGGGCCCACCACTTCCCTCCACCCCCTTCTCTGGTGCCTTCACCTCGTGCGTGTTAAATGGGAGGATAAAATGAGTGTGATGTCCAACAACAGGGTCGTCTCTAGACACCGAAGGAAGGAGAACTTGTGAATGGTCCAAGAGGGCCTCGGGAGACGATGATGGGGTGACATGTCAGATGGCTTCTCNTCACCTTTAGAGCTCCAGAGAGAAAGCATCAGCCTCACCGTCTTTTCTGTTGATACTCAGAACCCACTCCCCTTTTCCTGGTATCTCATGGAAGCAGTGAAGGGTCGCTTGGTCTGCAGTCTCTCTGACCAGCAGAAACTACCGTTAGGATAAATGTCCTGTGTCCCCAGCCCCAGTCTGGTGGCTGATGGTCACTGTGGCTTTTGAGTACTTGAAATGTGACTTGTGGGGTTGAGTGGAGATGAGGAAGGAGTAACTGTTTAGTTGTGATACATTTCTACAGAAATGGCCACATACAGACAGAACACACATAGACAGCAGGTTTTGTAGAAAGAATATGGAAATTGGACTTAGAAAAGATTTGCCTCCTGGCTTTACCACTCCCAGGCTGGGTGAATTAGGTGAATCACTCTCCTTGGGCCTCTATGTGCTGAGTTGAGATAATTAGTCCTGTCCTGTAGTGCTGTTGTCTCTGCCATGGGTCTTATGCCAACTTACCCTCTCTGNGCCTTCCCATTCCCTTCTGTCTTGAGCCCCTGGCATCTTAAAGTGGAGACCAGCCAGCTGGATCTGGGGTCTGGTGAGATGTGCTCATGGGGCCATAGTTTCCCTTGGCAACTGATGCGATCTCTCCTAAATAGATGGCTTCTGGGAGGCTCTGGGTGGGAAGACTGTCTACCGCACATCCCCAAGGCTGAAGGACAAGAAGATGGANGCCCATCCTCCTCGCCTCTTTGCCTGCTCCAACAGGATTGGACGCTTTGTGGTGAGTCTGGAGGTGACACCTCTGCTTGTGGCGGGTTTGGGGGGGTCACTGAACCTCAGAGCCTGGAGACACAGTCTGATGGCCCAGTGCAGGGGAAGGGCCCCCGAAGGCAGGACTGGCTCTGTGCACTCATTTTGGGACCCAATGGGGGAATGATGCTTCTTCCTTGACCTCTGATCCTTCCCAGATCGAAGAGGTTCCCGGCGAGCTTATGCAGGAAGACCTGGCTACTGATGACGTCATGCTCCTGGACACCTGGGACCAAGTAAGTGAAGGAGAGAAGGAGAAGGACAAAGTAGAGGGAGAAGCTGGCCTCTTAGCTCCAGACGAGCCATAAGGAGGGCGTAAAAGATGCAATACCAGGTGTTTCCAGGGAGGTCCTGAGTGGCTGCAAGCCAAGTCCCCTCTCTGTGAGCCTCCCATTTCCTCAGATGTAAAATGGAAGGGGTGGGACCTGCCTGGCAGGTGCATGGCCATTGGAAACTGCAAAGCACTCTAGAAACCCAGGTCACATAGCCCTGTACCATGCCCTTCTCCCCTTAGCCTCAGGGGAGTGGAATTCTGGCTTTAAGTCTGTATGAAGAAAGCTGAATTTAGCTGAATTTAGTCAGGTGTAAGTTGCCCAGTATCATTTGGAGGCTTGGAAATGTCACTCCCCAGCTCTGATCTCTTGTGCCATCTGCTAAGGTGGCTGCTGTGGAGGAACCAGCACGGATGACATTCATCCAGCATCAATTGAGCATCTAAACAATGCTCTGTAGGGGATGCTGGGAATGAAGGATTGTATCAAGTTGACCTCTGCCCCCTCTGGGTCTGTTCCCATGGGAGTGTCAGCACAATAACTGCTTCTATCAAGTGCCTGCTCTCGACATCCTCCACGCTGTAGAATGGCTGGATACAAAGGCCCAAGTCTGTCTTTCTCCCATGGGTAGCTCTGGGGCAGCCCAGGGGGAAGACCATAGTTTGCAGCTTGAGCCATGCATGCGGCTGTCATCGTTGACTAAGCTGTCTCCTTGGCAGTCCTTGGCCAGTGTTTCTTAACATCACCATCTTCCAGGCAAAATGTTAAGTGCTAGGAATCCTGAGACAAGCCAATCAGACACAGGGCTGGTACCAACTCAGTGGGTTTTCCGGTTCTATAAGGAACGCACTTGTAAATTAGGAAAACCAATCAAGCCTGGCATTTTCTTGTCTAAGGCATTTGACAATATTGATTGCCACTAGTAAATAGCAATTGCTCTTGAATATGATTATCTTGAGAGATGCAGAGCTGGGGGATGGCCCACTGGGTAAAGCACTTGCCACACAAGCATGAGGGCCAGAGTTCAGGTCCCCAGAACTCAAGGAAAAGCTGAGCGTGATAAGATGTGTCCTCAATCCCATGCTCCTGAAGCAAGAGGAGGATGGGGGATCAGATAGACTCCCCAGAAGCTCACAGGTCAGCTAGTCTGGTTACAGCACTAAGAACAACAAGAAGATCCTGCTTCAAACAAAGTGTAAGGTGAGGACCCACACCCAAGGTTGTCCTCTGACCTCAACATGTGCATTGTGGCACAAGTATGCACACATACTTACACACAAAGATTTTAAAAAAATGATGGTGTGTAAAAATCAGCAGAGTAGGTTTTTATGTGTGACCAAACTTGTCATAAGGCTCACAGTGACATGAGCTTTTTATTACAAGCTTTAGACATGTGTCAAGATGCAGAGATGGGTAGCCTTTCGGCATGCATTTGTTGGATGAATGACTAAGAACATCTGTCCACCCATCTGGTGAATGAATCCACATCTTTAAAAGTGTGACTCATGAACTTTTAAAGAGGGCTTTCCAACTCTGGCCCCCATATTGCAAAGATTATGAGTGAAGCAGGCTGGGATGAGGAGACATGAGGAATGGAGTAGCCTGAGGCAAACGACCTGTCACCAGAGGGGCCCAGCTCTCAGCTTCTTCCCAGTGAAGGTGATGGCCCCCGCTTCCAGATCCTCCTGTGTTGTTTTATCTTTGGCACAGTGACTGCGCCTTAATCAACTCCTATTTCAGCCAGAAATTGCGAGTGCACAGTTATTGGCCTGCTTCTCCAGCAGTGGCCAGCTGCTCAGGCTGCACCGACTCTGCTGCTGCCGCTAAAGGGAGCTTTAACCAAATCTCTATCATTCTA
The DNA here is from genome assembly GCA_001675575.1 of Neotoma lepida. Taxonomy (NCBI): domain Eukaryota; kingdom Metazoa; phylum Chordata; class Mammalia; order Rodentia; family Cricetidae; genus Neotoma; species Neotoma lepida. Next base: position 136,188 of record LZPO01087144.1, read on the forward strand.
TTTATAAATAAGACTGGAGATTCAAAGGCTGGGGTGAAAACCTGCTAGCTTAGAGAGGTTGAGTAGCAACTAGCTAACCTCCTCTCCTTGCTGGCATCTCCCAAAAAGCCTGTCCTTTTGCTCTGCCAAAACCAAAAAAGCCACACCACTCAACATCCCTCCCTACGACTTCCAGTGCATCTCGATCTCTTTAGATGCCCTCTGATGCTCTAGGATTACTTTCTGTCAACTACTTGCTAACTCAGTCTCCTGACCTACAGTTAATTTTATTTAATTAATGCAAATGCTAACTCGGTGTTCATAGTGTGATCAAATATCCCCCAACACTCCTGTGCTTCGGGAGAATTTGGAAACCCAGACTCTTGTGCCATCACTGGTGACTGGATTCAAAGACAGTGCTATTACAGGCCAACACACGTTAATGGCAAGCATGTTTGTAGGTCACCACTTTGCAGCCTCTGTCCCATGCCTTTCCAGTCGCTGTCTAAAGGCTGTTTGTTGTGGGAGGTTGTGTCTTTTTCTGATACCCAGGACCCACCTCCACTCTTGGCAGTGACTGTCACCAGCACCTCTCATGTGATTTTCATTCCACATCTCACCTCCAGGTCTTTGTCTGGGTTGGAAAGGACTCACAGGAAGAGGAAAAGACAGAAGCCTTGACCTCTGGTGAGGACCCTAGGCT
>LZPO01087144.1:155067-184652 GCA_001675575.1 Neotoma lepida
GTAGCCCTGGCTGTCCTGGAACTCACTCTGTAGTTCACTGAGATCCACCTGCCTCTGCCTCCTGAGTGCTGGGATTAAAGGTACGCACCCCCACTTGGTGACTGTGAGTTTCTCAGGGGCAGTTTGTCTTAGTTTCTCTAGCACTGACAGTGGGACTGACACACGGCAGAGGGTCCCTAAGTAAGAGATGAGCTTAAATGAGATCCTAGAAATATAAGTGATGAGTCACATGGGAGTGGAGTCAGAACCTGAGCCGGCTCTGCTTGCACCCATCTGGGTGGGCTGTGAAGGGCTGTAAGCCACGTGACCTGGCAGCCCCTCATCTGCCTCCTGTCTTATTTCTATGATGATCGAGGGAGGAGGTGTCATGAAGGAAGCTGGGGACAGCTATGTCAATGAAAAGCAATAGCCTGCCAGGCATCAAAGCGGCAAATCCTCCTTGGTTGTTCAGTAATCTGAAAACACCTCTAAGCTGTTAACAAATGTACAGTTTGTTACCATCTCGTGTGACAACCTCTCCTAATGTGAGGGAAAGTGAGTGCCACTCACAGATCTGCCACTGTGGCTGTCACAGCTGCATTCAGAGCGACAGGGTCTCTGCTTACTGTTTACTGTGGCAGAGTGTGTTCATCTTCCTTTGCAGCAGGATCACAGGGGATGGGAAAGAGTTGCTGGCCAAGTTCCAATCCACTTTGGGTTTGGCAGCTTGTAGAGGAAAGGGAGCAGGGAAAAGGCAGAAGCCCAGAGCAACATGCCAGATGCCCGCGGTGTTTACACAAGANAACTCCACACAATTCCCAGCCCTCCAAGGGGCTCCTGAGAGCCCATCTTCCTGAATGACAGGGAAACATGCAGAGAATCCGGAGATGTGTCAACTGAGAAGTCCAACCGTACCAAATACTTGGATCAATACCAATAAGGGAGTTCCTAATATGGTGTCTGGATTTTGTGATTTATGGTAAGAGAAAGTCAGGCTCCAACATCATGCTGAGTTCCTGAACTGTGCCCAGGGAACACTGCTCTTCCTGCTCTCCCACAGCTAGCCCCTTCAGCAGCCTGAGGGGCTCCTGTCTGCAATGGTTATTATGTCTCCTAACAAATGGGTACCAGTGCAGTTAACCCTGAGAGGAGGGGAAAGCCAAAGACAGAATCCCGAGAGCTGGGATCTGAGGATTTGTCTCACTGCGACTGCATCCTTCTAGGAACTGGCTGTGAATGCCAACTGTGAGCTGTCTGTGAAGAAGCCTGAAAAGGCATGAAATGATCACAGAGATTCCTCAAATGCCAAATGAGCAGTTTCTAATTCTTTGGCTTCTAACCAATTTATCTTGAATAAAAATGAAGACCCTTAGAAACAATGTTCAACTAGACGGGATTTTTTTTTTTTTTTCTGTCAGAAACCCATGGAAGAGAGTGTGGTCAGAACAACAACAATGACGATAACTCGATGTTCTTGGGCATCACACTATTTCTAATAACAGCAACAAGCACTCACACAGCACTTCAGTCTCAGGTACTGTACTAGACAGTTCCATGTGGTATCTCACTCCTCACAATACCCCATTAAGTATTGGGCCTTCCCATTATGACCTCCATTTTACAGTTGAGGACATTGAGACACAGAGAATTTAATGACCCACTCAAGGTCACAGAGCTGGGAAAAGAGAAGGCAGTCAGGGCTGTAAGCTCTGGCCTCCCAGGATCAGGCAGCCATGTGTGAGCTCNAGTGAGAACTGCTCACCTCCTGAGGAGGAATATCGAAGGAGATGGTTCTCATGTCCACCTTGATGAAGCTGTCAGTGCACGGCAGGACAAAAAACAAACCTGTAAAACACACACGGGATCAGAGAGACCCAGGTAGGTTCAGCTTACTCTTGATCTGTCCCAATGGAATCAATCCTGACCGCTGTTTTTAACCCCCCTACTCACTTCTCACACTAACTTAGAGTTCTCTATGACCCATTTTCCTGAGCTGCAAGTCCCAAGCAATGTATGGTCTCGTGGGACTCACCTTGCCCCTCTAGTCTCCTGCCCTCTCCTCAGGCCCTGTATTCTCACTGGAGGCAGTTCCTACAGGACCTCCGCATATGTTGTTACTTCTGTCAGGAATCCTCTCTGTGGCTAGTGCTGCTTCATGCCTCAGACAGGCCAGTCATAGTTGTACATGCAGATATTTACAATACTCGGAAGGCTGAGGGAGAAGACTGCTCAGAGTTTGACACCAGCTTAGGGTACACTGTGAGTTTCAAGTCAGCCTATGAGATGCTGCCTCAAGAAGAAAAGAAAAACCAGCCGGAGGGGCTAGGACGGCTCAGTGGTTAAGAGCACTTAAAGAAGAGTGCTTCCTAAATGACCTGAGTGCAGTTCCTAGCACCCACACAGTTAGCTCACACCTGTCTGCAACTCCAGCTCCAAAAGCTCCGACTTGCCGGGATTCCAAAGGCATCTGCACTCACCTGCACATATCCACATATGAATGCATCATTGTATTTATTTGTTTGTTTGTTTCTTTATTTATTTTTGGATTTTCAAGACAGGGTTTCCCTGTGTAGCCTTGGCTGTCCTGGAACTCACTCTGTAGACCAGGCTGGCCTCAAACTCCTCTGGCCTCCACCTGCCTCTGCCTCCCGAGTGCTGGGATTGAAGGCGTGTGCCACCACACCTGGCTAACATATAATTTTAAAATAATAAAAAATAAGTATTTAAAACAAACAAAACCGATGGGAAAGCTTTGCCTCATCTGTTACTTCAGTCGCTCTTCTCTGGGTCTTCCACATGCTCTTTCAGAGTTCTGTGGCTGCTATATCATAACACTAAATGCAGGGTGTGGCTATCTGATTCTTTGTTGGTGTCCGGTTGTTAGACAGCAAGCCCTTTGATAAGGGCCCTGGGTTCTGTTCTCCCATGAATTCCCAGAGCCCAGCTGGGTATGGTGGCGCATTCCTGTAAGCCCAGCATCTAACTGAAGTCTTTCCTGGGTTGGGATCCTCATGCTCAGCCTCCCACAGCTGTAGCCAAGGCCAACGATAACCTAATAGCTCTAAGTAGATAGTAACAGGAAGGGTGGGACGGCACCTAGACTGGCCAGAGCCACTGGCTGCTACTGCCATACAGCTTCTGCTCCAAGCAGAAGCCTCACTGGGGACTCTCATCAGTAAGACATTCCAGTCTCGTAGAGTGGAAAGAGAGCTCAGCAGTTAAGAGCACCTGATGGTCTTCCAGAGGACCAGAGTTCAATTCCCAGTAACCATACTGGGTAGCTCTCAAATTCTGCAACTCCAGCTACAGGGAGATCCCATACCTCTGGCCTCTGTGGGCACCAGCACTCATGTGCACATACCCCCCCCACACACACACACATATACAGATAGGTTTCAAAAAACCACAACACTTTAGTTTCCAGACGGAAACCTAGTACTGACCAGGCCCTTTGGCGCCTCCTTGCAAAATGCGACCCAGTCTGAAGATGATGACTCTTTCATACTCCTTTACGATCTGGAATAAAAACAGGAATGAAAAGTCACCATGATGAGCACACACATTTACGAACAGAGCTTCTTAAGAATGTTTCTGCCCTGACCAGGTTCAGAGCCTCTCTCATTTTCTCCATTTCCTGACAGTGTCTATAAACATCAGTCTTGTGTTTACTCTTTCCAAGCATAGTGTTTATTTATTATACACACACTTTCATACTTCTCTTAAACTCCAGGCCAGTATGGTATCCCTCTATCTACCCCATAGATCAGTCAAGTGGCTTACAGAGGAAGGAGTTGACCCTGTTCCAGAAATGAAAGAAATGCTCTTACCTTTATGCAAATCCATATTGATATCGGGAAGGTTATAACTATGAACAAAAAGGAGAAAGCCACCAAAAGCCATCCACAAGGTCCCAGTTCTGCCTTGGGGTTATCTGTTGAAAACAAAACCATACAGCCTGTTATGGGCTCCGTCACTTCATCCTCACCTCTCCCGGAACAGCTCTGTGCTTGCCGTTTTGCTGGCTGCTTTACCTGTTTCCACATCTAATTCTCACACAGCCCTGAAACACGCGCACCTACTCGCTCCTCACATTACCCAGCAAACGCTTATCTTATACTGCTTATTTATTTTGCCTCATGATGTGAAATAACAAAAATGAAGACTACTCAGCTTCTAACAAGATCCAAATATAGTGAGGAATAAAGACTGTTGTTGGGGCTGGAGAGATGGCTCAGCGGTTAAGAGCACTGACTGCTCTTCCAGGTGGACCTGGGTTCAATTCCCAGCACCCACATGGCAGTTACAACTGTCAGTAACTCCAAGATCTGACACCCTCACACAGACATACATGCAGGCAAGGACACCAATGCACATTAAATTAATTAATTAATTAATCAATCAATTAATAAAAAGACTGCTGTTGATTGGTCTTTGGTCTTTTGGGGGGCCACCACCTAGCTCCCAAGTAAATCACACACGGAGGCTTATTCTTAATTATAAATGTCTGGTCTTAGCTTGGCTTGTTGCTAGCCAGCTTTACTTAAATTATTCTGTCTAGCTTTTGCCTTTGAGCTTTTACCTTTCTCTATTTCTGTATATCTTTCATTATTTCTTACTTGGTGGCTTGCTGTGTAGCTGGGTGGCCGGCCCCTGATATCCTCCTCCTTCTCTGGCTACTTCTTCTTCCTCTCCTCCCAGATTTCTCCTTCTATATATTGTGCCTGCCAGCCCCACCCATCTTTTCTCCTGCCTCGCTATTGGCCATTCAGCTCTTTATTAGACCATCAGGTGTTTTAGATAGGCACATAACACAGTTTCACAGAGTTGAACAAATGTAACATAAACAAAAGAAACACACCTTAGAATAATTTTCCCCAACAAAAGACAGTTATAAACCAGGTGGGAAACAGAGAAGCAGTGTCTGCTGGGAAGACTTAGAAAAGTGGAGGACGGGGAGTGACCCACATCGGGATGGAGGGGGAAGGAGAGGGGAAGGGTAGAGCACAGCCACGGTCAGCTTCCTAACAGTAAGGAAACGCCAACAAAAAGGCAGAGAGAGAAAGAAAATGGGTATTCTAGTTCATGGGGCAGCATGACTCATGACAAAGCCAGGACACAGGCACATAATCCCATTACAGTGTCTATACAAATTACTTCTGCACACTGTTGCCCCTGGCTTTTGAGCCACCTCTCATTTCCTGATTAGCAAAGGGGCTGTTTCTGGTTTCTTGCTATTAAAAACAATGCTGTGATGAACATCATTGTACTTGGTCTCCTCCCTCTTCTGCATGTAAATAGTGTTTTTGTCTGATTACAGATCTAATACATATATACCCTGCTGCAAACCCAGAAACAGTAACTATTTCAATACACTCTTCCAGCTTCTTTCCTCATTCACACTGTATTTTAAAATTCAAATAACTAAAGTTAGTAGCATATTTTCCCCCTCTATTGTTCTTTTAAATCGTTTATTAGCCTCTATAGCCATGAATTTGTGCTTTTCCTGTTTTTGACTTTTTAAAAAAGAAAAATCAAAGTTGTTACACTACCGAAGTTTACAAGGGGCCAGTGAGATGGCTCAGCAGGTGAAGGTGCTTGCTGCCAAAATGCAGAAACTGGAGTTTGATCCCTGGAACCCACCTGGTAGAAGAGGGCTGATTCCTGCAAGCTGTCCTCTGGCCGCCACACACATGCTCTCACATGGGCGCTGTGGCATGTGTGCTAGGATGTTATGTTATGGGTGTGTTATGTGTGTTATGGCATGCATGCACACGCACAGAAACACATTTTTAAAAAGTCAGACAGCTCTATAAGTCAATACAAACAAGTGCAGCCTCGGCTCCACTCACCTCCCCCCATTTCTGCTTCCTCAAAACCAAACAGCTCTTTGGCTGCCCCTGTCGGTGTTGATCTCCAGGGTTCTAACAACCTGCCCGCTTGGCCTCTCTAGCTTTTTCGGTTCCCAGCAGCACCAGGGACTTTTCATCCTGGGAGAGAATTTGGTTCTTCCTTATCTCTTCCTCCAGCACAAACAAGCAAAACTGCACCTTAATTTTGGTTAAATTAATAACCATCAATATGTCAGTCAAAGCTAAGCCATGTACAACTAGCTTTTCTTTTTTTTTTAAATAAACATTTTTTATTGGTGTTTTTCCTGTATGTATGTCTGTGTGAGGGTGGTGGGTCCTGGAGTTACACACAGCTGTGAGCTGCCATGTGGGTGCTGGGAATTGAACCCCAGTCTTCTGGAAGCGCAGTCAGTGCTCTTCACCTCTGAGCCATCTCTCCAGCCCCCTAGCTTTCCTTTCTAATACTATTTTTTCTATTTTCTTTTTTCACTTTGCCTGGTCTGAGACAGTTCCTGCTGATCCAGCCTTAATCCTTAATCCACAGTCTAAATCTCCCTTCAAAACAGTCGAGTGTTGTGTATTGGGTGTAGGTTCATGCGGGTTCATAGAATCAAGACACAGAGACATCTTAAGGACAAAATTAGCCTTTCCAGCTGCAGGGAGACCAGTTTCTCCAGACTGACTCCCTCTTAGCTTAGCAGAGGGCTTTTTTATTGTTCTCTAATTTACACCTTTTAGCAATTTAGTCAATTTCCATGTCCCAAAACCTCTTATTTAAGCTCCCCAAAGGGACATGCCAAATGCAAATTCTCAGTTAAGGAATACTGTAGGTTTTACGGGTTGTCCCCCAACCAAGTTTGCACAGGCTTTGCACCTTTAGAAAATTCTCAGACAAGACTCACATACAAGGTCCTGGGAGACAAAGGGTAGCAATCACAAAAGGCAGATTAAAGGTAGGTGCTAACAGATGGAAGAGGCGTGCCAGGCCTGAGTTACTGCTCAGAAGAAAGGGGAAAAGCTTAGGGACAGGAGGGAAAAAAGAGAAGGGTGTTGGCAGCTAGACCAAGTGCTCTGAGACACAGGACAGGAACCAGAAACACGGTGAGTAGTTTAGTTATGTTCGTAATGTTCTCTGTGTCATGGTGTCAGGAAATTGTCCTCAGACACATCTAAAGTAATCTAAGTTCATCTTGGCATTTCTAGGTCACACTTAGGGTACACTTGAGGCAGGGCCATTGTGCTGTACCGCTTGTGGAGAAATTCTAGCAAGTATCACACAAATGGCAATAAAGTACTTTTAATTTCACGTTGTAAATGAGAGAGCAGAAGCAGCATGCCTTCCCATAGGACATGACGGACACTTTCCGACAAGCTGGGCACTGTGTTAAGAATACTTTAAAAATGCAATGGGCACCACTAATTTTTAGAACCATCCAGTCAGTGAAGGTTTTGTTTTGTGTTTTAAACAGAGTCTTGCTATGTAGCTCAGGCTAGCAGAGTCTTGCTATGTAGCTCAGGCTAGCCTGGAACTCACAATCCTCCTGCCTCAGCCTCCTGTGTGCTGGGATTAGAGGAATGTCCATCATGTCATGTTAATTCCATTTTATGAACGAAGTAACAGAAACGTGACTTTCCCACGGTCTCGCAGGAACGACAGGGATTCAAAGGCCATGTTCTAAGTCTCTTGGACCCCTCACTATTAAATGTNAAGGGATGTCCTTAAAGAAGTTCACATGTTTGGAGTACTTTCTTAACCTAGTATCCAACCAGGAAACATGGCAGCCAGGCAGCTTTGAGGAGGAAATCTGATATTCTTCATTCTAAGGGGACCTCTTAATTTTAGCAGAAAAGCTTCAAGGTTCTGAGCCACATTGAGGTCTAGATTTTATGTGAACTAAATTCCAAAAGAGGAACACACTGGCTACCAATGTTTATCTGATAACATTTAGTGCTCTCTAATACTGCACAAGTCTCCCACGCTCCAGGCAAAGTGCCGAGCTCCTGATCATACGCTACCACAAATGCACTAAAAGCATCCTTTTTTCTGTATGGTGCTGGGGACCCAAACCAGGGTCTTGAATACACTAGGCAAGAGTGTTCCCATGAACTACAAATTCAGTCCTTCTTGCTCATTTTTATACTATCAAGACGCAGCACAGTATCCTGGGGGGAAAAAAGGCTAAAGGACTGATGGGGGCTTGGGAACTTAGTTTCTTCACTATAAAATAACAGTGAGTATTAGATTGGCATTCTAGAACTGAGCTAGTGCTCAATAAATACAAACAAGAGGTTCCTAGGACCCTTCTACTGTACTCAGGGAAAAGAATATTCCACCCAAATTTCCATGATAAACAATGGGAAAATAGCTAGTACTTGCTCTTTTTGAAAAAAATCCTCTTAAAAATGAGTTAATTCACCACTTACTTTATGTTATCCCCAGCCAACCTAGGTTCCAACATTCAAAAANCTGCAGAAAGTACATTCTCAAAGATGTCCCCACATGTACAGGTCAGGAAGCTCGGCCCTGTTGCCCAGATAAGGACATGGATCAAAGATGAGGACCAGGGAATTGGTCAGTAGTCTGAAAACTGGGCATAGTCTTGTCCGTATCAGATGCCACACCAGCACTGTCACATTTATGTTCTTAGTCCCTTGACAGGGAAATGATCCTATTCTTAACCATCAAGATTCTCTCCCATCTGGTTCAGCAAGGTGTATAAACTACATTTCTCAGGAGGTGAGGTTCTGCTGGGCTCATTAATGAATCTCGGTCAGCCATGATTGCTGAGCAAATAAGAAAAAGCAATCCTCATTTACCCACCAAAATTTCCTGAGCCTCATTTCCTCATAGTTTAGGGTTGTCTCCTGTTAACTTAAGAGGTAAATGACAAGTAACAGGAAATCAATATTTCTGAGATAGCTGGGCTTAAATGCTTGTCAATGCTTCACTGGGGAAGACTTCTAAAGATGAGGAATCCCACCATACGTGGCTGTAAATTTTGCTTTGCCACGTTTTTATGCATTTTCTTTTTCCGCTGTGAAACTCTTTCCTGAAAACTGCATTGAAAATAAACTGTTAACCAATCAAAACAAGGACCTATGGGGTTGGAAAGATGGCTCAGCCATTCAGAGCGCTGGCTGCGCCTGCATAGGACCTGAGTGGGATTCCCAGCACCCATGTGGCAGCTCACAATCCTCAGGATCCAACGCCNTCTGCTGGCCTCTACAGACACTGCATGCATGTGGTGCACATAACTATAGGCAAAAGACGGATGCAAATAAGAATAAATGAGCCAGGTGTAGTGGTGCACGCCTTTAATCTTAGCACTTGGGAGGCAGAGGTCTGAGATCTAGGCCAGCCTGGTCTACAGACAGAGTTCTAGGACAGCCAAAGCTACACAGAGAAACCTTGTCTCTAACAACAACAAATAATAATAATAATAAATTAAAATATTTCAAAAGGACCTAAAATGATATATATGTATACAGTTAAATTTATTATTAGTAAAATTGAACTTAGCTCAAGAAAACTAATATAAAACCAAACTAAAACATAAAAAGGTACAAGTTGTACAGTAACTTTTGTTACCTGGCTCCAGGGAAAGTAGGAGTGCTTTCCTTGTGAGCTCCTAGACCAATGTTCAGAGCAGTGTATGTTGCTCTCCATCCTGTGCAGCTGGTTTATTGAAGAAGAACTGGAGTTGGCATGACTAAAAGTCCTTGGGAGTAATGGATCCCATTCACCATCGAGATCTAATTACTCTAAAGCTCAAAATGTATTGGATTTCCTCCGCTGAGAAAGGCCAGAAACATGTCTCCCATCTAAAGTTAGGACTTAGTCACATGNACTATTGAGCAAAGGGAAAGGGATGGGCTAGAGTTGCTGAATCCATCTGAGTTGCAGTAGTTAGAGGCAATCCTTTCCTCTTCCTTACCCAGAATGTGGTTGAAATGCTTTGTGTTGTAAACTGTTATGAGCAGTATTGTCTGGGTAGAGACAGATAGGGAGTTTTAGACAGTTGGGAATTTTATCTTAAAAGCGCATGCTCTCTGCGTCTAACAGTACTTTTTTTAGGGGTAAATGGTCAGTGAAAATAAAGTCTTGGCAATTTATATTCAAGATACAAAAAGCATTTATATTCAAGATACCACCGTTCTCCTCCCTTTCCTCCTTTTTAAACACCANNTTGTGTAGCAGACTGCTAGAATTTAGCAAGCTTTTTTTCTTGAGAGGGGCAAAGAAGAAACAGGCTTTGCAGACCAGAATCTGAGCAAACACTCCAATCTACCATGGCAGTATAAAAACAGCCATGGCCAGCACACAGGTATGTGCAAGAATCATGGCTGCATTCCAACAAAACTCACTTAGGTAATCTGTAATCACACTGTAATCTGATGTTCATGTGTAGCAAAACATTTACCCTTAAAAAACTGTATAAAAATGTACAAACTAGACTGAAGGGATTTTTTTTTTAATGTAAAAACTATTTACAGTGGCTGGAGAGATGGCTCAGCAGTTAAGAGCACTTGTTGCTCTGGTAGAGGACCTGGGTTTGGTTCCCAGCACCTATATGGTGGCGCACAACCATCCATAATCCAGTTCCAGGGGATCTGATGCCCTCTTCTTGACATAATAAGCACCAGGCACACGTGTAGTACACACAGATACATGTAGACAAACACTCATACACATCAAATAAAATTTAAAAATCTAAAAAAAATCCCAAAAGGCTATTCACCTAAAAAGAGAGCCAGTCGGCTGATTTCTCAGGAAGTGAGCAAAGCAATACTGTAAGGACAGCAGCGTGACAAACGCCGGAAAACACTGGCCAAATCGGTAACTGTCGGTGAGTGAAGCAACTGCATTTTGTTTTCTGGGAAGAGAAAGGGAACCTTCTACATGAACCAGACTAAGGCTTCATGCCAGCAGAAGGGATTCCAGAGCACAGTTCAAATCATTCTCTGTCCTAAAGAATGTCAGCTGCTTTCCACAAGTGTTTATTCTTAAAAAACAAAAACAAAAAAACGAAAGCCAAAACAAAACAAAACAAAAACCGGACCACAGACTTCTTGTCAGGAAGGGTTAAAGATGACCCCTACGGAGAAGCAGAAGAACTCTTCAGAAAAAGAAGAAAGCAATTTGCCAGTGAGTCCTGAAGTATTCAATTTAGGCTCAGCCCAAGATTCATACAAACAGGACAGGCACTCCTTATGTTAGCCTTTCTTTCTCCTCAAAACTTTTACTTTAGACATCTTAAAACTATCCATAGTTAAGAAACTCTCATGAGTCTTTGGCCAGTATGGTGGTGCGCACTTTTAACCAGCCCTCAGGAGGCAGAGGCAGGAGGATTTCTGTGAGTATGAGGCTAGCCTAACCAGCGTACAGTGTGAGTTCCAGAATAGCCAGNACTACAGCAGAAAAACCCTGTCTCAAAAAAACAAAAAACAAAAACTCATTATGTTCATTTAAAATGGAAATAAAAAGCATAGGGCATTTTATCATTAGATTTCTAATTCTTCCCTTAGATGAACGGCTAAGACAAATGGAGACTGACAATTCAGTGCCTGATTCCAGTCCTACCACTCCGTCTTCTTATCACTGAAAATGGTTTAATGTCACTATTAAATAGCTTATAAGGAAGAAGTGTTTTACTGGGTGAATTGCCTTCTGGGACTTACATACCATGGAGAAAACATCAAGCCTAACAATCTGCTTGGGGACTCTATCTCAGGGGAGGAATGGATCATAAACGGGGTAGTAAGTTAGTTCTAAACCTCCTCATGCTGTCTGTCACACAGCTCTCCCACTCTCCCCTAAATGGGAATCGAAAGGGAAATGAGCAAGTTTCTGTGAGGCTAGCTGTTCCTGATCTCTTTACTCTTTGCTTTCTCCATGAAGTAATGCCAGAATAACTTTCAAAGTTTCAAAAGAAAAGTCACATATCTGTGGGGGTCTCTATGACCACCATGGCCAGCAGAGGGTTGATCCATGAGAGAGAAGAAGGCAGTTTGGTTAACACAGTTTAACTCNGGTTAAACTTTGAGTCTGACCCGAGTAGTTTATTTTAGGTATATTCAAGCACAATTTGGTGAAAAAATTTCTCAATGATAATTAACTCAATCCTGTGTGACAATAAAGCTTAAGGCATGACTACATTGAAGTTCTCTGTAAAGTACATGTGACATCCTCCATAAAGATGGGCAGCAGATTGACTGAGAGAAACAAGCTCATGATAAGGCCTGGAGGAGGATCTGGTGTGGTCTCGGCCATCAAGCTTTGAACTACCTCTGCTCTCAGCCTTCTGGGTGGAAAACAGGTTTTANACCTCTCCCTTTGAAGAGACAGCCCTGTATGTTTAGCATTTCTGATTCCCCTAGTGCTTCTATATATCTTCTTATTTGATAATCCTGGGAGATAGGGAATAAGATTTTCCAAACTGTACGATGAGGAACTGACTCTCTGGAAATTGAGGAACTCGCCTAAGTGACCCAAGTAGTGACGGTGCTGAGACCACAGCCCTGTCTCTTCATGCTAATGTCACTCTCATTTCCTCACACTATACTATCTTCCCCTAAGTGCTCACTCCAGTGGACAACAAATTGTATTGTCTCCTACTTGAAGGCATTTTCTTGGTTGTTATCTTCAAGGCTCCACCCTACTAAAATAGCAAACAAAAGCTTGAGGTTCAAGTTTCGTTAGTAGTCCCAGAATGCAGACAGAGCCAGGAAAAGAAGGAACAAGTTCGAGGCCAGCCTGGGCTACCGAGTGAGTTCCAGGAAAGGCGCCAAAGCTACACAGAGAAACCCTGTCTCGAAAAACCGAAAGAAGGAACAAGTGTGTAATAAAGAACTGACACACACTTTTTTTCTCCTCGCTCCTCAGCTCCTCAACTGCTGTTTCCATAAGGGAGGCCTTCCTCGGTACAAAACATATTCTTACCCATTATAGTTCCTTTATTGATAACACAAAACTAGATAAGTAGTCTGTAAGAATGTATGATATGGAACATGATGGCCAGATCCTAAAATCAATGAACAACAGCATAAACTCTTGAGAAGATTATCTACTCCCTCCCACTTCCTTTTTCTTTCAGCAAAAATTTTGTTCAACTACTGTGTATTTCATAGCAAGTTCTTTTTTTATTTTTTTCCCTAAACAGGGTTCTCTGTGTAGCCCTGGCTGTCAGGAACTCTCTCTATAGACCAGGTTGGCCCTGAACTCACAGAGATCTCCTGAGTGCTGGGATTAAAGGCGTGTGCCACCACCACCCGGCTCATACTGAGTTCTTAGAGGCTAAAAAGGAGAGGGTGACATGTGAATCTAACTGATAAATTGCAATACCATGCAGAAGTATGCACAGGGCTCTAGGCAGATACTGCTATGTGGTCATAACAGCCTGCAGGAAATTGCTTTTCTGTGAGCTCTTCATAAAAACTCATCTTTAGTCCCTTCTGTATCACTTTATCAACATTTTACATTTTAAAAAGCAGACTAGATAGTTACTCTATCTTTTACAGTGTAAAACTTACACTATTCAGGGACACTGAAATCTATTTCATCATAAATATATGCACAACATCTTCTGTAATCTTGGCCTTCATTTATTACCACTGATGGTTTAATTCAGGTCAGTTATTGAGGTTCCAAAGTTCTCCCCAATCTGATCAACTGTAACAACTGAAATAAACAGAGCAGTCCCGTGATTCTGCTTGTTTTCCTGAGCTCCTCCCAAAGGGACTTCTCTCGTCGACAAGGCTCTTCACTGCAAACGCATCTCTTTGCAACCCAGCGGCCACGCTCCACTACAGCTGAACGCGCTGGATTTGGGTACACCTCCTTGATTACNCCTAGGTNTGCTCATATTTATCTCTTTAGGACTAATTCTCTACAAAGAGACAATGAGGTAGAGTTGGGGCTTTGTAATTCCACTGCTTCCTTCAGAAGCAGTCCTCTGGAGTGACTTTATTCAAGAGGTCCTGAGTTCCACTTGGCTCCTCTGGGATTCCTTGTTTACTGTCTCTTACCCTCAGTGAAGTCCTGAAGTCAGACCACACTATACCTTGGTACCTGCTAGCTAGTAGGATCAGGAAAATGGCTCCGAAAGTCATTTCCAAAATGGGTTGGAAACTTGGCTCTGAATTTTTTGGACTGTCTGTAGTTTTATCATTCCGACTCTCAGTTTCCTTACTGAAGGATGGGGAATAAAGACATTTCCCTGTGCAGGACTGCAACTGGATGTTTATAAAGCATTTAGCTAAGTTTGGCACATGACACCCATTTGAGAAACTCTAATACGTTAGAGTGATAGATTTTTCCTACTGTCAAATCTCTGAGGCTTACCATTGAACACAAACTAGACAGTGGGCAGGTGAGATGCCACCGCATGCAGAGGCGCTGGCTGTCAGCAAGGATGGCCATGTTGGAAGGAGAGATCGACTCTTGCGAGTTCTCTTCTGACCTCCACAAGCCAACCACACACACACACTAAAGAGATGTAAAGTTTTAAAAATAAAAGGTGACAAAAACAAAGCAAAATTTCATTTGTATATTTACTTCAGAAAGAGCACATTCATTTTCACNAATTCTAAAAGATTTCTGTCTAAAACAGCTAAATATAGACCCAAGAAAGGGGATTTAGAAGTAAAATCCAAACTGGCCTATGACCAAGAAAATGGACTGATCTTTAAATGCAGAAATGATGTTACTCTCAGGGTACTGCTCCAAATCCATTTCCCACTTGAGGGGCAGGTCCCAGCGGAGGAGTCTACCTACACACCCACACCTTTATCTGAGCACAGACCACTACTGATACTAAACAGTTTTTCCTGTTCAAGTTTTAGAATCATTTGAATATGAATTTAAAATATGGCTCCACTAACCCTGTGTGACTAAGTCAATCTCTTTGAGTATCAGTTGTGAGGATTCAATAAAATAACATAAAATATTTAGCANAGTGCCTTAGCCGACTAAGTGTGGGTTTTTGTTTGTTTTGCTTTCNTCCTCTTTTTTATTCTACTCCCAGTTTGGGAGGTAAAGCACAGAGAAAGATTCACACACAAATGCTTTTATGTGTGATACTGAGAATGGAACCCAGGGCCTCCTGCCTGGTGCTCTATACACTCTGGAGCCATCTGAAATTCTTGTGATACTCCTGAGAAAGAATTACAGGAGGTGTCCCTGGCTTAGGGGTGGGATTTAGATGGGAAGCCAGGCTGGCTGTGCAAATAATCCGCATGGATGATAGCGTTCTCTGCTGGAAAAGCCTCTCAGCCTCCTAAATCTCTTCCACTGTGTCATCTCTGAAATTCCATCTTTAGAAATAATTCCTTTGGATCAGTAAAGCTCCTGAGAGGGTAGCAGAACTCCTGTGAGGTTTATTATCTCTTACTGGACATCTCTCNACCTCAAGGAGTTATCCAATTTAAAGGCAATTCAAGTAGGCACTTCGCTCAAGTACTCTAATTTCTTCACAGGAATAGGATGGGACCTCTTAGAGTTTTTGCCTTCAAGACTAGGAAGGCCCCAGTAGGGTGGTGAGCACCGGGCTACTTACTTGTAAGGAGAGACTTCTAAGACAAAAGGGTATAGAATGAGGCAGACAATAGACTTGGAAGGAAGGAAGGAAAGCCTTGGAGACCTCCTCTGCCTGTACTACCTACTGTGTCATAGGCTCTGGTCTAGCCCTTTCCTATGAAAATTTCCCGAAACTGGGGACGGAGGAAAGCAGGTGAGAGTTCTTCCCTGGTCCAGAGGGGTGGGGAATCACCGTATAGATAGATGAATGATGCTTGACCAAACGGCTTCCCTTAGGAGGCACAGGGGCGGGAAAGAAAGGAGAGTGGGCGAGGCTGAACCTGCGGGAGAGCCGCCTCTACCACTGCCCTGGTCCGCGTGCATGGCGAGAGATAAGGAAGCGCTGGCACCTGGCGTGGCATCTAGGACCCGAAGATAAGCGAGTCTTTTCCTGCCGGGGTCCGGAGCAATGGTTACACGCCCCTGCCAAGGGTGCACCCGCTTGGCTGCCATGCAGGTTGCACCCCAGCACCCGGAAACCATCATCTACCAGGCGTAAAGAAGACCGCGGTTCTGAGAAGCGCACCCAGTGCAGGGGAGACCCGCCTTTCGGAACCCAGTTGTCATCTGGGTTCTCGCTGCAGGCTGGGGGCTCGGTACCCAGGGGCGGGCTCGGGGCAGCTGTGCCAGGGACGAGGGACTCACCCCTGAAGGACTCGGGGAGCCGCTGACTCGCGGCGTGGTCGGAACGTCGTTTCTCAGACATACTGCTAATGCTTGAGTCGGAGTCGGTCTTCACCATGCTAGTCTTGAAAGCTAGACTCACAGAAAGCNGTTAGTAACGACCGGCTGAGCTCCGGTGCAGCCCGCCTCCCGCCGGGCACCCTCCCAATAGGAGCCCGGGAATGGAGAGGACACGCCCCTTCCCCGCCCTCCCTCGCTGAGGGGCGTGGGTGAGGGGGCGTGGCCTGAAGGGCGGTGTCCGNGAGGCAGCCTCTGAAAAAGGCCAGGAGGCTAGAATGCTTAGGACCTCGCAAAGGTCTCGCCCCAGCTTCCAGTGGGATGAGCAGGGGAGAAGGTGCCGGAACAGGGCGGTGCTGGGGAGCAGTTCTAGAGCAAGGCCTCCTGTGGTTCCAGGCATCAGCGAGGAGGAATGAGAGCTCTCATGTAGCTGGGTGCTGAGGCCAGCCTGGGGCACGGTGTTGGTGGTGTGGGAGCAAGGAGTCCATCTTCTCCCTAAAGCGGACGGATTTCCGGGAGGTGCATCTACTTTTTTCAAACAAAATTAATTTATGAAGCATCTGGCCTCTAGCTGGCGGTACTCCCAGCTGGCGATGCAGTGAGCAGGGGTGGACACAGTGCCAGCCTTGATGAAGTTTATATTACACCACAAACAAACAATCGTAAGGGTGTTGCGAAGCAACAGCACAGAGAATCCACTTTGGTTAATAGAACCTGGGAAGGCGTCTATAAATAAGGATGTGGCCCTTGGATGTCCCCTGAAAGATGACAAGGAGCCAGCCTTGGAGATGGGGGGCAGTTTTGTTCATGCGAGTCAGGCCTGGATTCTAACATTACATGTTTACAGTGCCAAGGCTGTGGAGGAAGCTTTTGCCAGAATACTCCCAGGCTCGAGTTGCCTCCCTTGCGGTTCGTGGTTGAAAACCTCACAGTTTGAAAAACCCCTGCTGGTGGTGGCGCACACCTTTAATTCCAGCACTCGGGAGGCAGAGGCAGGCGGATATCTGTGAGTTCAAGGCCAGCCTGGTCTACAGACCTAGTTCCAGGACTGCTAGGGCTGTTACACAAAGAAACCCTGTCTCGGAAAAACCAACAAAAAAAAGAAAAAGCCCTGCTGTTTTATTCTCCTTGGTTAGTTCAATGCCAACTGTTCGGGAAAACGTTAAGGTACACAAAATAAACTTTTAAAATCATTTTATTTCAAATAAACACAGAATCACAGAAAGCTGAAAAGACATTACAGAAGTCAGAAGGACCCTCTTCCCCACGTTACTCCTGTAGTTGTCTTATTTGGGTGTAGTCTCAAAACAGGAAGTTAATCCTGACAGAATAAGTACATAAATATGCCATTTTATTGCACACATAATTCTTATGACCACAGTTACAAAGATACAGAACTATTTTCTCACTGCCCTTGGAAACATTTTGTCTTTTTTTTTCAATATAATCAATATTGGCTGTGTAATCTCAGATGCCGTGCAATGGTTTCCTCTCATGAAATGGTAAGTGTTCCTTGACTTTATACCTGTTGTTCTGAAGAAAACAGAAGCATGTAACAGAGGGATTAGGATGACCTTTGCTTGAGGGCAAAGGTTCTAGACTTTTAAACCTTGTGATTTGGCTCTCCCAAATTGATTTCCCATAATTGCAAAAAACCGTTTATAGTCCTAGGGATTGCGTCACAGCTCATGTAATCACATTATTAGCCTGTTATAGATAAGGAGGGGGCTATTGTAGTTTAGTGGTCTGTTCTCTTGGACTCATCACTGCCGAAGTTCACACAGCTTTGTTTACTCCTCCTTTCTGCCATAAATAAAGCCAGCGGCATGAACTTCCTGTATGTGCTGTGGTTCTCAGGGAAGCAGAGCCAATAGGAAATTAAGCCCTCTTGCATATTGTGATAAGGTGTTTAGGTTTCACAGTTTCTTGCTGGGAAGGAAAACGGTGTTTCAAAGTGTATTTGTCTGTACTGAACTCTCAAAGCAATCCCAGGCAGCGTCATTTCTGAAGCACCACCCTTTGGGACAGAGGGCTTGGTAAACATTTGCTGGCACTCAGTTCAGATTGCATCAGCTCTAGAATTAGTTCTGGGCCCCAGATGAAGAACAAACTTTGGGGAATAGATGATTTTACAATTCTGAGTTAAAAATGTTGACTGTCACTTGCCAGTAATACTGTTATATTTTGGCTTTCACACAAATTCTCTGTAAATGCCTGGTTTAAATAAACTTTAAAAATAAAATTTTAGGGGGCTCAGTGGTTAGGAGCACTTCCTGTTCTTTCAGAGACCTGAGTTCAGTTCTCAGCACCCACATTGGGCAGTTCACAGCCACCTGTATCATCAGTTTCAAGGTATACATCTGCTCTCTTCAGGCTTCTGAGGAGACCAGGCACACATGCAAAGCACTTACGTACATGCAGGCAACACACACATGGAGATACATGCACATACATACATACACACACACACATTCATACACATACATACACACACAGACATACAGAGATGCACACACATATACACACATACACCTGTCTCTTATACACATCTAGATGTGTATAAGAGACAGGATCTCTCTTCTACATTTGGAATTATGACTGGAAAAATTGCATGAAGATCTAAAAAAAACCGCACATACAGAGATGCACACACATATACACATATACACACATACACACACACACACACACACACACACACAGCAAATATCTCCCTTTAAAATTTCCAAAATGATTAGAAGTTAAAATTTTCTAAAAGATGGCTTGCTCCTAATCATAAGGATGAGAGTTTAGATCTCAGTGATGCTGTGGACCCTGAATCAGAGGAAAAATGTTGTATTTATCTAAATTGTTCTATGACCAATAAAGACTCAGGAGTCAGATATTGGGGCAAAAACTTGATAGATCAAAGAAGTGGCAGAGCAGCGACCCGTTGACCTTCTCTCTCACTTCACAGACCAAAAAGGGGCTGACTGTTGTACCCAGAGTCCCCCAAAGACCACCAAGAGAGCAAATCTGATGCAAAAGCAAAGAGTCTTCGTATTGTTACGAGTTAACTCAGGACTCTCCATCCGACACAGTAGCAGAGCAGGAGAGACTCTGAATAGCAATGGGGCAGGGTTTTTAAAGCAAGTGGGGCTTGAGGTCTATAGACCACATAGGAACAGGCTAGGAATTGGTTTATGTGAGTGGCAGTCATGTTAGTGACTTAATTGGCTAGGGTTAGTTGGGGGTTACAGTTATCCATTTTTGGGCAGGCCTGGACAAGTCCCAGGCTCTGTCCTTGAGTTGCTGTGGAGGCTGGCCTCCCACGTTCACATTGACCCATGCCCATAGCTCTAAGTTGGTGAGGAGTCCCAGACAGTAAACAATTGGCTGAACCTTGAGCAGTCAGAGTACAAGTATGTGCAGAAAGGGAGCTACTGCAAGGACTATGTCTTTTTCTGGCCCTCCCAGAAACTGCTTGCTCAAGTCTCAGGAAATTGAGGCCTGATCTCTGAGAGAAGACTGGGGCCCCCTGTTAAGGCGTCTGCCTGGTCATTTCACCGATAAAATCCCGTGACTCTCCAAGTCCCTCCCTACTCCTTCCTGTGCCACTCTGTCTATATTCTAGGTCCTCCACATTCTCTATGACTAATTCTTGTCAACTAATTGCTGGCTCCACCCCCTGATTCAAGGTTAACTTGATTAACACAGTCTCAGGGTGTCACAGTGAGATCTAATACCCTGAAACAGAAAAGAAAGATGGAAGAGAGATGTTCATGGACACAAGCAAGGACCAAATCACTGCACCAAACAGGGCACATAGCACCCAAGTCCAGCAGAACAGGGGCTATCATCAGAAAGAGGGTTCTCAAGCCCATAGAAAAACTCAGCTCCTTGGCACCAGGGTTTTCAGCTCTGGAGGCCTCTCTGTACCCGAGAAGTCTTTAAAACTTGCCAATAAGTTTTGTTTTGCACTGAGCCATTTTCCTGTCTTTTAGTTCCTTAATTGACAGAGAAAAGAATCCACCTGCCAGCTGGTGTCACTAATACCCACGTAATAAGCCTGGCAAACGGCTGTAACTCCAACTCGGAGGAATCTGACCTCCATGCTCATAAAGGTTCACACATTTGCTCATTGCTCATGCAGATAAATGAGTTTTAAAAGGAATTTTCTAAAAGAACTTGAGGTTTTAAAAATGGAAACTTAGATGAAGTTATAGATAAGAAGAAAAGAAAATTGCTTACAATTTTATCACTTCTAATAAAACTATTATTATAAGAATTTTTAAAGATTTATATGTCAGTATTTTTCTTTGCATAAATGTCTGTGTACCACATGTGTGCCTTGGTGTCTGTAGAGTTCAGGAGAAGGTGTTGGATGCCCTGGAACTGGAACTATAGATGGTTTTAAACCACCATGTGAATTCTGGGACCTGAACCTAGTCCTCTATAAGAACATAAATACTCTTAACTGCTGAGCCATCTCTCCAGCCCCTTTCACAATTTTGATGAATTTTTTTTAAAAAAGATTTTATTTTTAATTATGTGTATATTGTTATGTCTCATACCTGGGCAACTGAAGTGCCTATTTAACATATCAAAGCAGTCCTGGCTGCCAGATTCTCCTAGCATTCTTCAGTCCCTTCCTGTTACAGGGAATGGCTAGCATACCCAACTCCCTATCTTAAACTTCTCCAGTCCAGGGGCTGGGCTTCCCTATCCCCAGCTGGCCTTCCCTATATAATCCAGCCATGTTGGTTACTCTGCCCTCTTATGGTGTTGACCACATGGTGACCATTGCTGCTTGACAAAGTTCCACCATTTCAACTTTTCAGACCACAATTCTCCAGCACCTTTTTACTTTCATTTTTAATGATTCTCACTATTATGGGAGTTCCCTTATGCCTTTTCCTTTGGGAAATTTTGTGTGGGCTTTGGTGAAGGATGAAAATGTGTACAATGGTAGCCTCTCTAAATAAACAAAATAATTCTTTGGATAAAATCCCTGTCACCAAGGAAGCTTATAACTCTGCCTACTCCCACACAAATTAACACCAAGCTGCAAGAAAATTTAAATAAGTAACATATGCTTGATCTTTGATAATCAAGATTTATAAGTTCCTAAGTTCTACTCAGATTCACAGTAATATTTGATAGGTTATCTACTCCCCATAATAAGTTTCTCCACTGACACAGGAAATCAGATCAAGCTGAATTGAAAAAGTATAACAACAGGTTTATCTGAGCAAGACAACTCCCAGATGAGTTCTCTAGTCCCAGAGATCTAGGCTGGAGAAGCCACACCCCTAAACTAAAGCAGGGAAACTTTATAGGTTGTAGGCAAGGGGTGATGATGTGTCCACCACAAGCTGGGTTTATGGTCAAAAGCTGAACTCTTTAGGCGGGGACTTGGGTGGGGACCCAGACTGTGCAGGGCAGAGCTGGAGGTTCCAACCAAACATTCTGACCTTTTTGGATATATGGGTGCTGGTTCAAATCTGGCTACATTCTGTTGGCATGGGAGGATGTGGGGAGGGGAAGTCAGGAATTGGTGGGCTCATGCTCAGCAGGAGGTATGGGTAAAAAAGCATTCCACTAACTGCCACCCTGGAGACCTTGGGAATCTGTTTCTAGAGGAAGNAGAGAAGGCAAGTTGCTAGGAGAAAAAATAGATTATTACCATCAGCCCTATGAATGGGGCTAGCCATGGGAAGAGTGAAGATTGCCAGAAAGAATGGAACAGAGATATGCCCTGGTTATATTGGCAAAGTTCTTTAGACAATTTGTGGGGTGACTCAATATTAGTTACCACCAGGCCAGATTCGTTGATATAGTAGCAGCACTCTTTCCTCAGGAACATGCAGGTGTCTGTAAAACAGCTAGAACAGATTTACNCCTTGGTGTCATAGCAAAGGCTATAGCATTGAGTTAAAAGGCATGAACATTTTTCCTGTGTCTCTATGCAGCTGTCATTTCTTTCTCATTAGCATTTAAAAAATTTAAAGTTAATAAAGCATTGTGAAATCTATCTCTGGGGGATTTTACTACCCCTTTCTGTTTATTAAGCATATCTTTTAAAGTGTGATTAGATCTTTCTATGACTGCTTGTCCTGTAGGATTGTGTGGTATACCTGCAATATGCATTATATTATAATATGCAAAAAACTGTTTCATTTTACTAGAGACATATGTTGGAACATTGTCAGTCTTAATTTGTACAGGTATCCCCATGATGGCCATAACTTNTAATAAATGTGTAATTACAGATTCAGCCTTCTCAGAGCTCAAAGCAGTTGCCCATTGAAATCCTGAGCATGTATCTATGATATTGTACATATACTTTAATTTTCCAAACTCCATAAAATGAAACACATCCATTTGCCAAATTTTGTTTCTTTGAATACCTTTTGGATTACTATATGCAGGTTAGTGGAGTTTGATTATACAAAGAACAAGTAGGACATTTCCTTATAATTTCCTTGGCTTGTTGCCAAGTGATATAAAACTCTTTTTTTCAATCCTTTGTTATTAACATGGTGTTTCTTATGAAATTCTGAGGCTTCTATAACATTTCCTACCAATAGCTGATCAATTTTATTGTTACCTTGTGCTAGAAGGCCTGGTAGGCCCATATGGGATCTAATATGTGTTACATATAAGGGATGATTTCTATTTCTGATTATTTCTTGTAATTGAATAAATACCAAAGTTAGTTCTGAATCATCTGGAATAAGTTCAGCAGTTTCAATATACAAAACAACTTTCTGCATATTGAGAGTCAGTAACTATATTAAGAGGTTCTGGAAAACCTAATGCCATGAGAATAGCATATAATTCTGATTTTTGCACTGAATCATAAGGGCTTTGAGCCACCTTACTTAAATTTCCTGACTTATAACCAGCCTTTCATGATTTGTTTGCATCAGTATAGAATGTATGGGCTCTGGAATTTGGTGCTCCCTACACAATGTGAGGAAGGATCTAATTGGTTCTCTTCATAAATTGAAGTCTCTTGCTTTTGGGATATTTGTTGCTAATCTCTCCCAAAAAATTACTGCAAGCTCTTTGCCAATGTTCATTTTCTGTCTATAATGAGACAATTTCAACATTAGTAAAAGGTACCACAATTTATTCTAGTTCTATTCCCGTTTATTGATGAAGTTTCAATTTTCCTTTCTCTATGCATAAGAATTCCTGTGGGAGAATGCATAGAAGGTAAAATAACCAGAGTACAATCAAGCTCTAAATCCAAATGATCCACATGTGCATCCTGTAATTTCTTTTCTACCAAAGCCAATTCTCTCTCAGCTTCAGCTGATAATTTTCTTGGATTACTTAAGTCCTTATTACTTTGTAAGGTTTGAAATAAATCACTTAGTTCTTGAGTTGTTAATCCAATTGTGGGCCATAATTGTAGGCTACAGCCAGTTAACATCTCTCAGCAGTTTTTGAAAATCACTAAGAGTTTGTAATTGATCTCTCCTGATTTTTACTTTCTGTGATTGAATCTTCTGTAAACCTATCTTATATCCTGGGTAATTAGTACAATCTCCTCTTTGTATTTTTTCAGAAGCAATTTATAATCCCCAACAAGGCAAAGTTTTCTTTACCTCTTCAAACATTTTTCCTAAGATATCGGAGTCTGAATCAGCTAGTAAGATATCATTCATATTATGGCAAATTATAGACTGAGGAAATTGTTTACAAATTATTTCCAATGGCTGTTGTACAAAATATTGATACAAAGTCAGGCTGTTTAACATCGCTTGTGGAAGAATTTTGCACTGATACCTTTTAACAGGCTGGGAGTTATTATCAGTAGACACCTTGAAGGCAAATTTTTCTCTATCCTGTTTTTGTAAAGGTATTGTAAAAAAGCAGTCTTTTAAATCAATCACTATAATAGGCCATCCTTCAGGTAGTAGAGAAGGCAAGGGAATTCCAGGTGGTAAAGAACCCATTGGCTGAATCACCTTATTTATGGCTCTTAAATCTGTTAACAGTCTCCACTTCCCAGATTTCTTTTTAATGACAAATACAGAAGAATTCCAAGGACTTGTCGATTCTTCAGTATGCTGAGCATTTAGCTGCTCCTGTCCAGCTGCTCTGGTGCCTGTTGCTCCTCCCAGACATGATTGTCTCTGTGTAGCTTTGGAGTCTGTCCTGGAACTCACCCTGTGGACCAGGCTGGCCTCGAACTCACAGAGATCCACCTGCCTCTGCCTCCTGAGTACTGGGATTAAAGGCGTGCGCCACCACTGCCCGGCTAAGGTTTGTATCTTATCAGTCAAATTATCATATTTGGCACAGTTATCAAGCCACTTTTTTTAAGGATAAAATTTGAATTACCAAACTGATAATAATTTTGATTGACATTATATCAATCCCAGCTAAGTTGTTTATCCCCTCATTTATTTTTTCCATTTGCAGGCCATCCATAGCAGCACTACACAGGGCCCTAACTCCCTGCATTGTGATATTTCCTATCCTTAACATGGGAAAGATTCCCTCCCCCCTTTTAAACCTAATTCCCCTTTTCAAAATTCCCAGGAATCTCACCAGATCTGGTGAAGATGATAGCATGGGTGGACTGTGGGGGAGGGTTAATTAGCTGCAGTGACAAAGTTCAATTGTGCCAACAGGGAGTGAGGGCACAGCACTGAGGCAGGAAGGGAGCTGTTATTAAGAGAGAGAGAGCCAAGTGCAAGAGCAGCCAAGGGCTCTGGCTCAACACTGGGGAGTGTAGGGACCAGTCAGGCACAGGTGACAGCANCAGTGGTGGTGGCAGGGTGCCCTGAGCCAGCCATGCTAACTGTATGCCTGAGCCATGGACCAATGTGGCTGCTCATGCGCCATCTCGTGCAGGAGTGGGCGTGGGCCACCTGAAGAGCTAACGTAGAGAAATGGGTAAGTGAAACCCCCAGTGGCTGGGCGCAGCNTGGGAGGGGACTGGGCCCCCTGCCAAGAGACTGCCGCTGAGGCAGTGGTGGCTTTCAGCCACTTTGTCACGATCTAAGGCCCTGAGATATCAGACATAGTGATTCCTTTTATCATTTTATTAAAAAGTAAAACTCAAGAATAAATATTATGGAATAAACCTGAGAGATCTACAGAGTGACCAAGACAGGACCTTCCTCTCTCTACTTCCCAGAGCAAAAGGACCATGTGACCTCTCAGTCTCTCTTCCTCCTCCATGTGTCCTTCTATTTCCTTTGGAGCCCACCAGGAAACTCTACGGTCCACCCCAGCCAGCTGAATGTGGACTCCACTCTCTGAAACAAGGTTGGACTCTATTGATGGTCTTAGAACAATCAACACGAACAGATTTCCCCCCAACATATCTGAGAAGGATAAATTTTACCTGAGTAAGAAAAGTGAAGACCAAACAGCTTCTGAAATCTATTAAAAATGACAGAGATTACTGGCTACCTAGACAGCTATCTCACATTCCTCTTTGTTCATTGAAGGCCGAGTCCCAAGGGCAGCACCAGCCTTTGGCTGCCATGTCCAGAAGACCTGACAGACTTTCCTGTGGAGTAGGAACTTGGGGAGACCAGTCTACCTTGTCTAGGCAAAGTGGGACAATCAATTCCCCAGTGTCATGGTTGTCCACAGTCTGGACAGGGTCTTGGCAGCATTTCAGGTTAAATGAAGTTTTTTGCCCAGTGGCTGGCTTTGTCACATTTAAAACAAGCTCCACGTGGAGGTTCGTCTCTGCCCATCATCTTCTTTAGAGGAGACAGTGGTGCTGTTAGAAGCTGGCATGTGTCTCTATCATGAAAAGCTTTTTTATTAAACATTTTAAATTTTATTAAACATTTAAATATTCTTAGATCTCTAAAGTGTTTGAGGACCATTATCTGTTAAGTATATCTAAAGTAGACAAACATTGCTTGTTTCTAGTTATTTGTTTTAGACTTAACTTTGAAAACATATATAAGAAGCTAAATCTGAACATATCAGAGAATTTGACTATTAACTTGTATGTCTTAATTATCTTTAACTGTTTTATAAGATTAGGATTTTATAGCTTTATCCCTGTTAGGTTTAGCCTTAAAAAATAACAATTTCCAAATTGAGGCTCTTTTAATATCAAGATAAGACTTTTACCTCATACAGTTCACAAAGAGACTGGGAACTTTCCTGACCCTGTTACACTACACCATTATAGAACAGTTCTTTGTATGACTTAGTTTACCAAACTCGCTACAGCTTAACAATGCTAGTAAAAGCAAGGAGNTTAGGTATGCATTCCTAAATCAGTCTCTGTTAGCCTGAATAGAACTTAGGTAAGGAGAGACCCTTTGCCAGACTGCTTAGGTCACTCTCTTGCTGCATCATAAGGTAGGGATACCTCAGTCTCTGATGTTTAGATGTGGTCCTAAGTTTTAGCTTTTTATTTACCTACCTATATGATACCAAGATCATATATTAACAAAGGCATTATAATAAAATGTCTTACATATTTTAAAATGTCCTATAGCCTTTTACATTTAAGCATTTTAAAAATCTTTCTTAAAAATAGCCAGTTTATTTAAACTTTCTGTAAAACTCTAAAATTTTCTTTTAAAGAAGTTTAAGATCTCTTTACTGTGTGTTCTGGTAATATCCAACTAAAGTACCTTTTTATTTCAAGAATGAAGACAGAGCCATACATAATTTGTAGAAGGCAAAACCAAGTTCCAAGAGTGTAAACAATACAGTGTCTCTAAAATCAATNTCAAGTGGATTATTTTTACATTACAAAANCTGGCTGCCAGCAACATACATCCCTGTACATGAATGCATGGAGGTGCAGTTTTAATACCTCATTAAATCAGCATTGTTTTAAATCTTATCTTTCATAAACCTCATTTTCAGGACAGAACAGGAATTATCATACAAAAATCCATCCTAATCCAAAATATCCTAGAGACCTCTTGTTGCCTCCTTGGTAGGCCCACTCCATGTGGTCACCTTTAATCAAAATGGTGGTGAAGGTACATGACCTCCTCCTTCTCCAACCTTAGTCAAAATGGTGACTGCCTACGTGACTGCACTTAGTTTAGTTAAGATGGTGGCAAACCACGTGTTGTTTCCCAGGAAGAGTTAGAGCAGCTCTAATTCAGAGTTACAAGTTTTGAGCTAACATTTTGTTACAGATTTTTAACCATAAACAACCCAATTTCCTTAGCTTTACTATTTAATAAACAACTTTAATATTATTTATACCCAAATCTCTGTTATTACATCAGATTCAGTGGCCAGAAAGACCAGAGGCAAATTCTGAGCTCAGGCGGATAGTTGCAACAGTAACAGCTGAGATACACCAAGACACACAGGACACAGTAAACTCACACATCCAAGACCAGTCAGAAACAAACATACAGTGGCCATACATTTATACATTTAACTGAGCCAACACAATTTTGTGTGGCTCCATGTCTGCAAGAAGACTTACAGGCACAGATCCATCTACCCATACAAAATAGACAAAACTTTCTGGGGGAAATAGACTTTGTTAGAAATTATATAAATTTTAAACCATGCCAGATAAGCAACTTACAAATCCCGAGACAAGAGTTTACAGTATAATTTTAAGCTATAGAACAGAGTGTAAAGAAATCATAGGGATAAAGGTTTTTAAGAGTGAGGTAGTAGAGCCTTCGAGGTAAGGGACTTCGGAAGTGTAGCAGAGCAAGTTTAGGTATAAGGTATCTGAGGATCATTTGTTTGTGGCAGTTTTTAGTTAGTTGTTGCAGCGCTGCAGTTACCATGCGAGAAAAGGTCACGAGGTACGACAAAACCCAGTATCAGAGCTTTATTAGAAAGTGGGGGGGTGACAGGAGAGAGACAGAGAGAGAGACAGAGAGAGACAGAGACACAGAGAGACAGAGAGACAGAGACAGAGAGAGAGGTGAGAAAGAGAGAGTGGGTGCACACAGAGAAGAAGAGAGACAAGGGGAGAGAGGAAGAGGCGGGGATTCCTTTGCACATGCGCATGTGCGGTCACTTAGCTGGGGGAGTGGCCAGGAACTCCAACAGCAGTAGCAGATAACAATTTGTGAGAAACCATTTGTCAATTTTAGCCATTGATTTGTATTGAGGACAAGCTGTTGTAATAAAATCTGAGTCTGTGGAGGAAGAAGGTAAGCTGTGGGACTCCCAGGCTGCTGCAACAGTCTGCAGGAGCCAGATAAGCACACATGTGCGCAAGTGGATGGTCATGCAGGGTACACACTGCAAGGGAGAACAGGAGGTGCTGGGCCTGCAGCAGCTGGCCTCTCTGACTCTGACTCCCACGTTCTAACAAATGTATGGACGAGACATTTATGCAGTTTAGGGTGGAACAGCAGACAGACAGAGGGGGAGAGTTGGTCTGTTGCTGGTGGAGAGGGTGGGTAGGATCCCAGCATGGCCAGAACAAATGCCAGGAGAGCCTAGTGAGTCTTTGGCACCAATGAAAAGATAAAAAAAGGCAAAGTGGGTTCCTTCCAGGGGCCCTGCCAAGGTATGCCACTAAGAGAACACCCTGAGAACAACAGAGTTAGTGCAAGAGGTTTAGTGGGGGACAGGGAGCGTGAAAGAGTGTGAGGGCATCTTGGAGTGGGGACATGAGAGAGGCAGGCAGACAGACAGACAGACAGACAGACAGACAGAACAGGGAAGAGACGAGGAAGGAGAGAGGTAGCAGGGTGCCAGTGACTCAGGCGGCTCAGACAGGGTGGAAGGCTCAGGGTCAGTCTCTGGGTGAAAATGTGTCTGGGACTGCCACAACCCTGGCCAACAAAATCCGGGCCGCTGAGCACTGGCTACAGAGAGAGGCCAGGGAGCTCAGAGCTCACAAGCCCTGGACATAAAGGAGAGCAAACCATTTGTTTTGGGTGTATGGTGTGAGACAGCCCCAATTGCAATAAAATTCACAGCAGACACCCCAGGGGTGACTGAGGATCGGATTTTAGACCTGGCGTTGCCCATTTCCAAGCCTGTGCTGAAGACCAAAGACTAGAGAGAGGTGTCCCATGCAATAGCCTGGGGTCAAGGAGTGGAGGTGGGGTAGCCTCTTGGGAAGGATGTCTCCAAACCCAGGAGTACCCCAGAACAGAGACTGTCTCTGCCCTGGAACTGATTGGGCTTCCCTGGCCCAGCCACGGCTTGGCAGGGGATCCCGAGGGTCCTGGACCCAGAAGAGGCACCCAGGACCTCTTTAGGTGGTGGCTGGGAGACTGGTGACTTACCCCAGTAGAAAGTTCATTGTGTCTGGTGGCGAGAAAGATAAAGGGAGAGGAGAGGTTGTCACTTCCACTGGCAGCAGCCTGCCTCTGTCACCAAAGCAGGTACACTGCCAGGTGCCTTTCCACTGTCAGCTATGAGACGTGTGAGCCGCCTGACAGTGCCCCAGACACAGCTCGCTCTTTTTGCCGTTTCTTTCCCCTCTTGTCTTTCTTGCCCCCCCACCCCCCCGAGACAGGGTTTCTCTGTGTAACAATCTGTCCTGGAACTTGCCCTGTAGACCAGGCTGGCCTCAAACTCACTGA
>LZPO01087144.1:187188-198391 GCA_001675575.1 Neotoma lepida
GTATTTGTAGCTAAAAAGCAGAATACATGTTTTTTACTGTGTTTTCTTTTATGTTGCTGGTATTTGATTAGCATATTCAGGTCACCAAATTAAATACTGATGGACCATGATGATGATAATAACATTAGGACATGGAGATGGGGTTGAAANATGTGCTATGAATCCATAATTGAATGAGTCCTAAGGAAATTTAATCAGTCTTTTTCCTGTGCTCGTAAGAAATGCTCCAATAAGAACAGGACTTTCTTAATTATCTTGTACTTTAAACTGCTGGCTGACCCAGGCTGTTCTTGCTGNCTTTGATGCTGTCAGAAACAGGATGGCAAATCTGCTGTTCTCTGGGTGAGTTAATTCTAATTTACTGCCTTGCAGTAAGATGTCTTTTCTTCTTTCAGGAAACTGCTCCAGGATGTGAATCGTCANCAGGGGATTTGTTTATCTGGGGTGTGGCAGCAGATCCATTACATTACAGCATGTGGTAAGACATCAGGAGTTCAGCTTTAGGGGCTTATGGGCGAGCATTACTATAGATAGCACTGTTGGTATTTAATAGATTTGTCTAAGGGACAGTCATTAATTTGCTTTATAAGTTCCCTTAGCCAATGTTTATTGAAGATCTACTATATGCCAGATAGTGTACTAGGTGTTTACAGTGTATTAATAAACAAAATGACAACCATTCCTGTCCTTACTGATCTAGTTCTTAGAGTTTCTATTACAAAGTCCCACGGACTGGNTGGCTTAAGCACCAGAAATTTCTTTTTCTTGTTCTAGAGCAGTGGTTCTCAACCTTCCTAATGCTGAGACCCTTTAATGAAGCTCCTCATCTTGTGGTGACCCCCCAACCACAAAATTATTTTTGTTGCTTCTTNGTAACTGTAATTTTGCTACTGTTATGAATTGTAATGTAAATATCTGATATGCAGGATATCTGATATGCGACTCCTGTGAAAGGGTCGTTCAACTCCCCCAAGGGGGCTATGACCCACAGGTGGAGACCTGCTGTTGTAGAGCCTTCAAGTCCAAGACTGTTGTGTTAGTGTTGTGTTGATTATTTTTCCCTAAGGAGTATAAGAGAATGATCTGTCCTAAGTCTGTCTCTTTGACTTGTAAATAACTCTCATTTCTCCATATCGTCACATGTCCTTCCCTATTCGCCTGTGTCTAGAGTTCTCTTTTCTTAGAACGCCATCCTACTGGACTTGGTCTACCCTAACAACCTAATTTCAACTTAATTACCTTATAGATCTTGTTTGCAAACACAGCTNTGTGCTGAGGTACCGACCTCCAAGGCTTTAGCATCTGAATTCGGGGACAATGCATTTTAACTCATAATAACATAAAGACTACAAGTGCCTTCCCTGCTGTGTTGCTGTAAACCATCCACTAAAATAAACCCTTTCTCCCTCAAATTTCTTTTGTTGGTTATTTTGCTACTTTACAGCGACAAGAAAAATAACCAGGGTAGAACTGTGGTCCAGAGAAGCAGTCCAGAGAAGTAGGCCGTTGCTGTGATGAACTTGGCTGTGTGGTCTGTAGGCCTTTGGAATAGGTTTGCAGGGGAATGTAGGAATCTAAGAATGTAAGCAGCGCTTAATGGGTTGCTTTGGAGGGAGTGCGGAAGTCCAGGATGTTGATAGACGNGTCTGCAGTGAAGGCGGAGCTCATGAGATTACAGGCAGGATCTACANGNAGGATCCAGGGCCCTCTCAGGTACTGGATTAGAGGCCATTTAAGCTACNTTCTGTCAGAATGTGATTCTGTTCTGCCCTAAACCTAAAAGTTTGTTACGCTGAGTTCTAAAGTAATGGGCTAATTTGTTTGGTGGAGAAAATGTCAAGATAGCCCAATANCCAGCACTCCTTCCCATGACCTCTAATCAAGATTGGAGTGAGGAGCGAGAGAAAAAAGATGGAGCAGGAATGTTTGTCAAGGAAAGGAGAAGTCGTATCTGAAGTTTGGACAAGAACCAGGCATGGTGGTGTATGCCTTAGTCCCAGTGGGACCAGAGGATCAAGAGTTCAAAGTCATCCTGAGGCACACAGTGCCTGTGTTCCAGGCAGTCCTGTCTCAAAAATAAGCAAATGCCAAAATAAAGATGTGGACAGAGCAGGTTCAAGCAAAGAAACGGTGCCATGGAGAGAAGCCTTGCACTTTGTGCGTAGGGCATTGGAGACCCCACTTCTCCCTCAACGCTCTGCTTCCGGTCGGCTGTCTGTGCGCCTGCCTGCAGCCGCCATGTTTTCCCTGTGATGACAGGCTGTATCTTCAATAAGCCGATACAAATCTCCCCTCCTTTAAATGGTTTCTGTCAAGTTACCATGATAAGAAAAAAAAAGTAACTAATGCAGAAAGGAAACTGAAGGCATGCAGTTTGCGAAGGAAGAAAACAAAATCAGAAACAACACGACTTTATACAGAAAATCTCAAAGAATTGACATAAGACCTCCTTATAACAAATGATTGCAGCAAAATGACAGGAATAGGTTAATAAGCAAGAAAGAGTCAGTCGCTTCCTCAAATTTCATCAATAAACAAGTGGAATTTGAAGTTAAGAGCAAAATGCAATCTCTGTTAGCCCTGACTGCGGAAGGGAGTCAGTGGCTGGTGGGGACACTCGTATTCTTTTCTAAATTGGTGCTTTCCCTGTCTGGTGTGCAGAGCCTTACAGTGTGTGCAGCCCCGGCACTAAGGTGCCTCTAAGGTCATCATCACCAAAGTGTGCACACATATCAGCTCATGCTCCTGTTTCCCAGGACTACAGCCTGTGTCTGTCAGTCTGCACTCCGGAGATATCAATTCCAGGAATAGCTGCCCAGTGCCCTGAGTGAGAGAGGGGAACTGGAGCTCTCTCTCCCATTTCAACAGTGGTTGTATTTATTTATTTAGTTAGTTATTTTTGAGACAGGGTTTCTCTGTGTAGCCCTGGCTATCCTGGAACTCTCTCTGTAGACCAGGCTGGCCTTGAACTCACAAAGATCCACCTGCCTCTGCCTCTCAAGTGCTGGGATTAAAGGTGTGTGCCACCACTGCCTGGCCAATGGTTGTATTTTTGAAGCTGAATTTTGAAATGACTTTATATTTACTGGAACAGATAGTTCCCAAATATTTTTCACCAGCCTTCCTTCATATTAACACTGCACATAATCATAGCATATTTATCAAAACTAGGAAATGATGGCAAGTACTACTGTTAACTAAAGCAGACTTCATTCAGGTATCACTAGTTTCCTACTGATGCTCTTTTTCTGTTTTAGAAATTTACACTGCACCTGGCTATCATGTCTCCTTGGTTTCTAATCTATGTCAGCTCTTGAGTCTGTCTTTTCCTTAACCTTAGACACTTTGAGGAGTACAGGTCAGGTTGGAGGACCTCTTTGTAAGATTCTGTGGTGTATGTCATTTCAGATCTTGGCTTTCCCCACAGTGTTTCAAGTCATTTTCCTTGAGGATGACTTCTAAATTCTGTTACTGTCTCCTCTCTGTGTACGGATAGGTTTGTGGGGTTGAAGATCCATTTATTGTGTTTTAGTGGGGTTTCAGAGGTAGTGAGATTGTATTGTTATATTTATTTTGCCATCTCTATCTGGGAGATAAACATTTTGGGAGAAACATTTTTCTGTCACTTGGATTGCTGATAATCTGTGGTTAATGCTGTCATAATTCTGCCATGGGTATAATTCACAGATGTCAATAGCTTTTGTTTCATGCCATCCTTATATTCTGAAATAACTGAATACAGTTCAACCCACAGCCTGTAAAAATTAATCACTACATTCCCTCAGCCCTCAGGATGCTGTCCATGTTCCTAGCATAATACATAAACCCCACAGTACAGCCCCAGCTGGCCTTTCCAATTTCTCTCATTTCTCCATTCATAGTACTACTTCCTGCTTACAATGAACTACTGGCTTCTGTCAATATGCCACAACACATATAGGCAAAGGCTTCTGTAGTTCTGTCTTCTGGACTGATGTCTATCTGGTAAGTTTTTACCAGAACTGTTGGAACTTTGGAACTGAGAAAGGAGTTTTTGTTAGAGTGAACCCTTCCATGTCGACAAGAAAAGAAGGGAAAAATCGATTCAACTCTGCCCTTCTGTAGACAGGACACACACACACTTTCTTACCATAATACAAGTCCAAAAAAATGTTCCTGCCTAGAAAAATGTGCTATTTTATCTACAGCCAGAGATGAATAGGTAACAGCCCTTCATGTCCTGTCACACTATCAAAAGGTAGTGTGGAAGCTTTTCCTAGTTCAGGATCCCCAGAGTGACAATCCTGAGATTCCTTTGCTGGAGACAACAGAAACCTCCTCATGAGCACTATTCTGACTCATCTATACCACGACACATCTGACTGCTGCTTCTGGGAATTGCCCGGGGACAGGTGAAGGCTCTCCAGGAGTGTTGCAAGCCACTAGGACACTCTAAGTCTATCCAGTGGTGCCCAAAGTGTCAGTGGTTAAGAATGTTGCATGGCTTCTTTAAGCAAGACTTAACAGGAAAATTATTGAACAAATATCTGAGCTCACAACTATGCCTATTTCTGCTGTTAGAACCATTTATTCTTCTTTTGAGACATTCTTGTGCCCCGGTAGAAATAGAATGATTAACATGGGATTCTAAATGATTCCCTTCACTGCCTGTTAGGAACAATGGTTGTTTGGGTAATACACGAAACACTGTGCCAAAGCTGGACATGTACAATAGCCATATATCATCAAATGGAAATTATATGTAAGTTCAGACTCCAGTGAGTCCAGAAGACACAGGTTTTACATGAAGGCATATATCATCCTGGTACCTACAGCATCTACTTTTGCTGCCTGTGGTCCCTTCCTCACCTTCCACTTAACAGTTTTATGGGGAACTCCATATAACACCTTGAAGGAAGAAGAGTAAAAGTTTGGACTTCATTCACAAAAAGACCTCTATCTTATGCTAGTACAAGCATGTTCACTTAGGGATGCCACTGAAGAGGAATAGTCAAGACAAGTCCTACATCAGGACCTCAAGGAGAGTTGCTGTCACTATGGCCAGGAAGCCGAGGTGGCCTGAG
Source organism: Neotoma lepida (assembly GCA_001675575.1). NCBI lineage: Eukaryota > Metazoa > Chordata > Mammalia > Rodentia > Cricetidae > Neotoma > Neotoma lepida. The sequence continues at coordinate 192,252 of LZPO01087144.1, forward strand.
ATACAGGGCTGCATTTACATACGGGATGCAGATCTTTAGCCATTGGTCAGAAACTTGAAAGGAACTTGTTTGAAAGACTGAAAACAAGGAAGCTTGAAGAGGAGACACGTGAATGAATCTTTCAGAAGTGAGCACAAAGGAACTAGCATGAATACTTACCAAGCACACATAGCCTGGTGGAGGCCTTGTAATAGAGATGGACAGGATGGCTTGTCCTGTGGCTGTCATGCTTTATCTTTCTGCACCCTAGTGTTTAATGGGTCTGTGCACAAAGTGTCCCCAAGATGACATCAGTAGGCTCTTCAGGAAGCCGCTCCTTTTCAGAAGTGATAATCAGTTACTTTCTACGTTGTGCCATCTAGTGTTCATTCTCATGTACTTCTTGGGTCCTGGTTAGGATGAAAAGAAATGCTTGTTCTCTCGGAGTGCCCCTCCCCATCGCCCTGCTTTGCCTACACTTCAGGATTTGCTTGATCTTGCATCTCCTGCACCAGCCTGCCTTGGTGAGTTGCCCGCACCCTATGGCTCCCACGCTGTCCCCATACTCCCAGGAGGCCTAGCTCAGGTTGTGCAGCAGTCCTCCTCACTCCTGTGCCTCCTGTCCTCACACTCCCAGGTGTAGTTCAGGTTGTGCACCAGCTCAGGCCAGCCACGTGTCACAGTTGTATGCTTTCTTGGTTACCACTGAATTGGAATCACTCCGTCTCTGCAATCAAAAATNAACACTGAGTATGTAAAGGACTGACTTACCAACTCTTTATATCTGATATAAAATCAAGCAAGCCTGGGCAACAGCAAAAACAGACGCAAATTTCTACCCAATAAAGACGTGCTAGAATCTCCTATCAGACACACAGCTAGGGAAAGAAGCCCACACAACCAGGTCATGTCAGAAAACCACAACTAATGCAAAAGACCAAGACCATACAGTCTCCCCTACACCCTCTAGTACGTAGAAATGTTCTCCGATACAATTACCTAGAGGAAACTCAGCGCACAGAACTTGAAAGAACAGTCATAAATACGATCAAATAATTCAAGGAATTCAAAGAAGAAATGAATAATCAAGATTGGAATAAACTCTTGAATGAAGTTCAAGAAAGAAAACCTAAATCTATGTCTGAATGATGAAGACAATTTAGGATTTGAACTCAGTAATCAGAAATACTGAAGAAAATTCAAGCTGAAATGGAGATGGAATTAAAAACTCAACAACCCAATTAGAAAGCTCGGGAAAGCCTTTACCAGGAGAGCTCAAATGACATAGAGTCTAGAAAATAAACAAGCCAATTGAAAAATAGGCGATGGAAATGAATAGTGAGTTTTCAAAAGGAGAAATTAAAAATGACCAAGAAACATCTTAAAGAGTTTTCAACATCCTTAGCAATTATGAAAAATGAAAATTAAAACTGCCTTGAGAATTCATCTTGTCCCAGTCAGAATGCCTAAGATCAAGAAAACAAAACAAATAATCCAATTAAAAGACTGGCTGCAGATCTGCTGTGGAATAATCCTTTTGTACACTGTGAAGATGTGTTGCTCTCATTGTTAATAAAAAACTGACTAGCCAATAGCTAGGCAGAATTTTGGGGGCAGAGAGAATGCTGGGAAGAAGGAGGGCAGAGTTGGAGGAGCCAGACAAGGAAGGAGCAACATGGGAAGTTCATAGATAGGGTAAACAAACCTCAGGGCAGCACACAGATGAATAGAAATGGCTTAATTTAAGTTGTAAGAGCTGGCTGGAGACAAGCCTAAGCTACCAGCTGAGCATTTATAATTACTAATAAGTCTCTGTGTGGTTATTTGGGAAGCAGCTGGTGGGACAGAGCTGATTGGTGGTCTAGACAGAAAAGTGCACCTACACAGATATAAACAGAATTCTCAAATAAGAAACTCAAAATAGCTAAGAAATACTTAAAGAAATGTTCAAAATCTTTAGTCATCAGTGAAATGGAAATCAAAATGACTCTGAGATTCTATCTTACACTTATCAGAATGGCTAAGCTCAATAACACAAGTGACAGCTCATGCTGGTGAGGATGTGGAGCAAGGGGAACACTCCTCCATTGCTGGTGGGAGTGCAAACTCATACAGCCACTGTGACAATCGATATGGTGGTTCCTCAGGAAGATAGGAATCAATCTTACCCAAGATTCAGCTGTATCACCCTTGGACATGTACCCAAAGGCTGCTTCATCCCAACACAGAGATACTTGCCTATGTTTATTGCTGCTCTATTCATAATATTCAGAAATTGGAAACAACCTAGATGTTCCTCAACAGAAGAATGGATAAAGAAAATGTGGTACTTTTACACAATGGAGTATTACTCAGCTGTTAAAAATAACAAATCATGAAATTCACAGGTAAATGGATGGGACTAGAAAAAAAAATCATCCTGAGTGAGTTATCCCGGATCCAGAAAAACAAATATGGTATGTATTCGCTTACATGTGGATATTAGTTGTGAAGTCAATGATGACCAAACTAAAATCCATAGGACCACAAAGGTTAGGTATAGAATATGAGACTAGGGGGACAGAAAGAACTTGTTAGGAAAGGGAAATAGACTAGTTAATTACGGATGGGGGGTGGAATGGGAGAATCAGGTGGGGAGTGAGAGGGAAGAGGGGACAAAGGAGGGAGTCCAGGGAGAGACAACTAAAATTGAGGGCCATTTGAGGGGGTAGTATGGAAACCTAACACAGTAGAAGCTTCATATATGTATACACACACACACACACACACACACACGCACACACACACATACACACATACACAGGTGATCTAACAGAAATTGCCAAATAATGGAGACAGAACCCTACTGGCCATCTCTTGTCACCAAATGAAGCTTCAAGTTCCAAGATTGGGTTATATCTAATTGAGTTTTGGGCCTAAGGGGTCCCATGAGAATCCCCAAACCACCCAGGCTGTTGCCAAGACTGTAGGTTGCTCTCCACAAACTGACAGCAAGGCCCCATTGCTGAAGATAACTCATATACAACTCGTTAAACATGGAGAAGTCAAGCTGGTGCCTCCAGAGAGCCTTCATCCCTAGCATTTTGGTACAGGAAGATACTGTGCACACTACCACAGAGAAACATAGCAACCCAAACACAAACCCTTGGATCGACAGTGGTGTCCTGCTGTTGGGAGCCATGTGGCCTAATTCTAGATCAGCATATGAACGCTTGTCCAGTGGGTCTCTGTGAAGCAAGACCTGTGGAGAGGGTCTCTTATCGGCAAGAACCAATGGACCTCAGGACAGTGCAGAATACTGCTGGGACCTTGCAGCCTGCATACTTTCTTCTCTCTCATAATATTGATGATTCTCTTGGTGGTTTTTAGTTTTACTTTGTCAGTCACGCATGGGACAGATGCAATCATTCCTGGAAGCCCCATTTTTTCTCCAGTATTTTTCTCCTAAAATTCTTTGGGAACTGATGGTTCTCAGGTTTCTTATCTGGAAATACCAGCTGTTACCTTAGACCCTGGGAACTTTTCTGATTCAATGCTGACAGGATCAGAGGCAATAAAATTCAATGGGCACATATAAGAAAGGACACAGGGGACACTAACTACATCTCCTAATTCTGGGGAAATGTTAAGATGGAAAAAGAGTGCCTTATCAAAGTTTGCCCTTTATAGAGAGGCTTAGGTATGTGGGACCCTTTTGTGCGACAAGGGAACAGTTGGAGAAATACAAGCTAACTGTATGCATACAGTTTATGACCAATCACCCTTGTTTCTGTAAATATGCTTTGTTAAGTTTTGAAGGATATTGTTGTTCTTGAGAATGTGTGCCTATGTCTATCACTATTTAGCTTTGTAAGGACAGGATGTGACTGGCTCAATATTTAGCCAAGCTAACCAAATGCTGAGCATTGTTTTTGGTTTAAAAGTTGTTTTGATGTAAAAGTTGAGGAAAAACATATTTGTTTTTTCTGGAGGTTAATGTTAAGGGATGGGAAAAACATGCTTGCTTTTGAAGTATAAATAAAGACGGCTTGAGCTACTTGAGGCCAGCTACTTGTGTGAAACTCATCTGGTGATTGATCACTTTTTTCTTTGCACCAATACTCCTTCCTGGTCTCAGGAACTGAACCCAGCTGCAGCAGGACTGTGGCATCCTACCTGCAAGACGTGCTAGTACAATGCTGGCCCAAAGCTTGTGGGAGGAAGAAAAACAATAGTTGATCCCATTCCATGAGATGGAACCCATACCCAACACTGTGTGGGGACCAAAAACCTGAGACTAGATAGCCCAGGGACCTATGAACCAAATTATCCCATTGGAAGCTCTGTCTTTTGGCTTCTGTGTTCTTTAGGAAACAATTTTATCAACCAGAGTTCAATCTTTATATATAGTTCTTTTTTATTTTAAATTTACAATCTTTTCCTTTCTAGAATTTCTTTCCCAAATTCCAAAGTTACATTAGTGTATTTTCTTCTCTACCTCCTCATTGAGGCAATTCTATATATTTCTCACAGTCTACTTTTTAACCCGTGGTCTCCTGTGAGATTTTGAAAAACAAAAACCTGCAAGCATTGAGTGCTGCTTAAATCCATCCTATACAATTTTATGAGTTTAAAGCATGAATAATGGCACACAGCCACAGACACAGTAGCCTACAGAGTAATCTCACTATGAAATTCCTGTGCTGTGCTTAGTGCTTATTTAAATATCCTCCCCTCAGGCCACTGGTGCCCACTGGTCAGCACTTTGCCTTTCCCCAAATGTCATGGAGAGAGTAGCCTGGGATGGTCAATTATATTCATCAACTTGAGCAAGTTAAAGTGTGATTAAACACTGGTAAAACATTATTTCTGAGTGTGTCTGTGGAAGTCTTTTTTTTTATTAAAAAAATTTATTCATTTTACATACTAACCACAGATCACCCTCTCATTCCTCTTCCTGCTCCCCCCTGCCCAGACCCACCCCTCATCCCCTCCTTCAAAAGGGTAAGTTCTCCCATGTGGGGACAGCAAAGCCTGGTACATTTAGTTGAGGCAGGGCCCAGCCCCTTCCCCCCTGCCTCAAGGGTGAGCAAGGTATCTGACCACAGGTAATGGGATCCAGAAAGCCAGTTCATGCACCAGGGATAGATCCTGATCACACTGCCAGGGGCTCCTCAAACAGACCCAGCTACACAACTGTCTCCTGTATGCAGAGGGTCTAGTCCAGTCCCATGCAGTTTGCACAACTGTCCGTCTAAAGTTTGTGAGTTCCTATTAGTCTCCTCCTTAAATAATAAGACAAAACGACAGCCTGCAGAATGGGAAAATTTCTTCACTAACCCCACATCTGACAGCGGGCTGATCTCCAAATTGTATAAAGAACTCAAGAAACTAGACATCAAAATATTGAACAATCCAATTAAAATATGGGCTGTAGAGCTAAATAGAGAATTCTCAACAGAAGAATCTCAAATGGCAGAAAGACATTTAAGGAATTGCTCAACATCCTTAGTCATCAGTGAAATGCAAATCAAAATGACTCTGAGATACCATCTCGTACCTATCAGAATGGCTAAGATCAAAAACACTGATGACAGCTTATGTTGGAGAGGCTGTGGAGCAAGGGGAACACTCCTCCACTGTTGGTAGGAGTGCAAACTTGAACAGTCACTTTGGAAATCAGTATGGAGGTTTCTCAGAAAATTGAGAATCAATCTACCTCAAGACCCAGAGATACCACTCTTGGGCATATACCCTAGGAATGCTCAATCATACCTCAAGGACATTTGCTCAACTATGCTCATAGCAGCATTATTTGTAATAGTCAGAACCTGGAAGCCACCTAGATGCCCCTCAACTGAAGAATGGATTAAGAAAATGTGGTACATATACACAATGGAGTACTACTCAGCAGTAAAAACAATGACCATATGAAATTTGCAGGCAAATGGATGGAACTAGAAAATAGCATCCTGAGTGAGGTAATCCAGACCCAGAAGGACAAACATGGTATGTACTCACTAATAGGTGGATACTAGATGTCAAGCAAAGGACAATCAGACTGCAATCCACAGCTCCAGAGAAGCTAGGAAACAAGGAGGACCCTAAGAGGGACGCATGGATTGCCCTGGGAAGGGGAAATAGATGAGATCTGCTGAGTAAACTGGGGGTGAGAGGGGGGA
>LZPO01087144.1:217499-230127 GCA_001675575.1 Neotoma lepida
GGAACAATTAAATGAGAGGATAATTAATGTAGATGGGATTTATGTAATGTCAATTATAAATATTATTTGTTTGATCATTTCTGTTTTATCATTTAAAAAGTTGGTTAATGTGAGTGCCAAGATNAAAATTTTAGAAAAATTTGTTTAAACAAATCGTAGAGAAATTCAGACCCAGACAGAAGAATTTGAAGAAGAACCAATCTCAACATTGCATTACATGGTTATAAACAGCCTAAGGCTTCCAAACAGCCAACCTTAATGTATCCAGTAACCTTACAGGAACTGCNAAATGCTCAAGGCTGTGTATNAGCTGATTGGAATCCTGTGCAAATGTTAGACTTGAGAAGATTCAAGGAAGCTTTAGTCTTATATTGTATGCATTCTCTGTTTGTAAAGCAAATGTTAAATTCATGGTCAACTTGTAATAGAATTATCCCTCAAGAATGGAAAAATTTGGTTACAGCTGTCCTAGAAGCTGGTCCACAGTTACAGTGGAGGACCTGGTGGAAAGATGAGACTAAGACAATTGAACAATGATGTAGNGTTAGAGATATAGAAATTTCCCAAGATCAACTTCTTGGAAAAGGAGATTATGCTGATATGCAAAGACAATCTTTATATGATGACCACACCCTAATTGTATGCCAAATGGCAGCCTTGAATGCTTGTGACAGAATTGAAGAAGTAGGAAAGAAAATTGAGTCATTTACAAAAGTTATACAGGGCCCAAAAGAAACCCTCATGGATTTCTTACAAAGGATGTCTTCAGCAGTAAATAGAATGATACCAAATTCAGAAAGCTAGACAGATAATAATTGAGTCTCTGGCTTTTGAAAATGCTAAAGCACAATGTGAAAGGGTAATTAGGCCATTAAAGGCAAGATCAGCACACTTGGAGGAATGGATCCTAGATATAATTAATATTGACTCTAATGACCATGATGACACTTGGATAGGAGAGGTGATTTCCAAAGGTTTGAAGAAAAATAGTAACATCAGGAGTTTCAATTGTGGTAAATAAGGTCACCTAAAAAGGGATTATAAACAGGGCATTCCTAGAAACAATGTTTTTTCAAGGAATAATCCTAACAGAACACACCTCCCTTCTGGAATGTGCAGAAGGTGTGGTAAAGGCAAACATTGGACTAACGAATGTAGATCTACAAGGGACAGACAAGGTAATCCTTTGTCTTTGCCATCAGGAAACTCCCTGAGGGGTCTATTGCAGGCCCCCATGGCAAATTCAGTTCAGTCCTTACCTGCCATCATAGNAGAAACCCCTAATCTGAGCAATTAAATAACTTAATGCCTATTGTAAAAAACCATACTGCTCAGGGTGATAGAACAGCTATATCAGAGAGAACAAAAATTTCAGGAGAAACCATAAAGTTAATCTTTTGGCAAGCTTCTATAAATGAACAAAGACCNAAATTAAAAATATGAATAAATGACATTCTCATTGAAGGTCTTGTAGACACAGGTGTGGACAAAACAATAATTGCACCAGAATCTTGGCATCCAAATTGGCCTCTTCAGGAGATAAATGTTCAGCTGTTAGGGATTGGAACATTATCTCAAATGAAACAGAGTACAAGATGGGTCGAATGTATAGGGCCAGAAGGACAGAGAGAAAAATTAAAGCCATATGTGGCTAATANAGCTATGAATCTATAGGGCTAGGATTTATTACAACAATGGAATACCCAGATTAATATTCCTTAATCTCAGAAAGAAACCATAAACTAACATATGTTTCTGAGAAAAATATTAGAAGGTATTATAAAGAACAGGGAACAGCAATTGTTGATCTTTCAAAGACACCAACAGCCCTATCTTTATAATGGTTAACAGACAAACCTGTATGGGTTCAGCAATGGCCTTTAGCAACAGAAAAANTACAGTCCTTAGAACAGTTGGTACAAGAGCAGTTAAATGCTCAGCATATTGAAGAACCAAGCAGCCCTTGGAATTCTCCTGTATTTGTTATTAAAAAGAAATCGAGTAAGTGGAGAATAGTAACAGATCTAAGAGCAATTAACAAGGTAATTCAACCAATGGGCTCTCTACAATCTGGAATTCCTTTGCCTACTATGTTACCTATAAGATAGCCTCTTATAGTTATTGATTTAAAAGACTGTTTCTTCTCAATACCCTTCCAAGAAAAAGAAAGATTTGCCTTCATGGTGCCTACTTATAATAACTCTCAGCTGGTTAAGAAATATCAATAGAGGGTTCTCCCACAAGGAATGTTAAAGAGCCCAACCTTGTGCTAATGTTTTGTATGACAGCTGTTGGAAGTAATACGTAAACAATTTCNTAAACCTATAATGTATCATTACATGGAAAACATTTTACTAGTTGATTCAAATGTGGATACTTTAGAAAGAATGTTTGAAGAAGTAAAGAAAAGTTTGCCTTGTTAGAGATTACAAATTGCTCATGAAAAGATACAAAGAGGAGATTCTATTAATTATTTAGGATATAAAATAGGTCTACAAAAAATTACAGGAAATTAGACCCCCAAAGGTGAAAATTAAGAGAGATTGATAATGGACTCTTAATGACTTTCAAAGATTATTTGTGGACATTTCCAGTCTACAGACNGCTATTGTGNTAAAAAATGATGAACTGAGTAATTTGTTCAAAACCTTAGATGGTNACAAGGACTTAAATAGTCCAAGAGAATTATCTACCAGCTAAAGCTGAGAAAGAATTGGCTTTGGTGGAAAAGAAAATACAGGATGCACATGTGGATTGTGTGGATCCAAAGCTTGATTACATTTTGATTATTTTACACTCTAGGCATTCTCCTATAGGAATTTTAATGCAGACGGAAGATATTATATTGGAATGGATATTTCTACCAGATAAACAGAATAAAAAATTAAAAACTTATGTGGAAAAGATCTCTGAGTTGATTTTAAAAGGAAAATTGAGACTTCATCAATTAGCAGGAATAGANCTGCAGAAATTGTAGTACCTTTAACTAATGACTGACAAATTATGGGCAGAAAGTGAACCTTGGCAAAGAGCTTACAGTAATTTTTTGGGAGAGATTAACAACAAATATCCCAAAAGCAATAAAATTAAGCTTATAAAGAGAGCTAACTGAATCTTGCCTCACATTATATGGGAAACACCAATATCTGGAGCCCCTACATTTTATACAGACACAAACAAACAAGGAAAGGCAGGTTACAAATCAGAAAATTTAAGTAAAGTGGTTCAAAGTCTTCATAATTCAGTTCAAAAATTGGAATTATATTCTATTCTGATGGTATTAATGGATTTTTCGGAACCTCTCAACATAGTTACTGACTCTCAGTATGTAGAAAGAGTGGTTTTACACATTGAAACAGCAGAATTTATTCCTGATGAGTCAAAATTAACTTTGTTATTTATTCATTTACAAGAAATAATCAAGAATAGGAATCATCCCTTATATATAATGCACATCTGATCCCATGTGGGTCTGCCAGGCCCTCTAGNACAAGGATAATGATGAGATCGATAAACTATTGATAGGAAATTGCAAGAGACCTTAGAATTTCATTAAAAACATCATGTCAATAGTAAGGGTTTAAAAAAGGTTTTTTGTTTTTTTTCCATAATCTGGCAACAAGCCAAGGAAATTATAAGGAAATGTCCTACTTGTTCTTTTTACAATCAAACTCCACTACCAGTGGTATGTAACCTAAAGGGTACTCAGAGGAATGAAATCTGGCAGATGGATGTGTTTCATTTTGTGAGTGGATTTGAATCAGGTCAGGAGAGTAGGAGAGGGAGGAAAGATGGGAGAAGAAACAGAGGATGAAGATGAGGTCGATAGCAGAAGAGCTTAGTTATGGCTATGAGAGGACAGGAAATGAAGGAACAGAAAGGAGCTGAATGTGAGGATNGCACTGAAGCTGTGTAGATAGAATTTTGTCTTAAAGAAATAAAGTAAATGGATGATAGAGTATGGTGTACATAGATTCTTTTCCCTCAGACTACCCCATGCTGGCTGTAGTGTCTTCCCCAGGATTCTGGGGGAAATTCTTCTCAGGGCAGGACCCTAGAAAAATTTCCATAGTAAAGCTATGGATACCATCAAAATTGATGAAGATTCGATTTGAACAAGAGAGACCTCTTAATTAGAAGAGGTGACAGTTTATCAACCAGCATGACCATCCAATTTAAACTAACTTATACCACTAACAAATGCTTTTCATTTAATCAGATGTAACTTGCTGAAAGGGAACCTCCCCAAAGTTAGGCTTGGGGAAGGGTTTTTGTGTTTGTCTTTCAGGAGAATGAAAGCTAAGGAATCTAAAGAACACTGGACAAATGAGACATCTGAAGAAAAATGACAAATTATCCAGAAAAAAAATGTCCCAAGAAAAAGAGTAAATTGGCCTATTGGTATATCACATATCTAACAGGATAAAATTTCATAAGTCTTCCTAAAGGTTTGTTTCTGCTCTTTTCTACAGACACATACTGCAAATGGTCTTTATGTAGTCCCAGTTCAATTAAAATTTTAAGCTGGCTTTGGAGTTGGAGCATGGCTCTCTCCTTCTCTAAACCCAAGCATACTTGTGAAAAGAAAATGCAAAAATCTCTGTATCATGTCAGAAGAGCCATCTGATATGGGACAAAAGAAAAACCAAAATTAAGGGACTATTCTATTGCCACTAATCTCATAATTCTTTGGTTTTATTTTGACTCTTTAAAATGTTTCTTAAGATATGAATTTATATCAAAATTAATAAGATTAATATATATATATATATTTTAAACTTTTGTCATGATGTCAATGGTCATATAGAGTACTAACTAATTCTAGAAAAAAAGGCTTCGTCTAGCTTCCTGAACGTGATTTTGAGTTTGAGTCTTTATCAGTTTTCTGCAGGGAATGACCACGCTTAACAGTGACTTTGAAGTCTCCAAACAGATGATGGGGCCCCACAGTGATGATTCCATCAGGACGATGATAATACCACTAAGCTGACAAACACCACCCAAAGATTGGCTTTGTACTACAAACTGCTCAGGACAATTTCAAGATAGCTAGTTGAGATGATCCAGCCTCAAAGACTACTCATGCAAGGTCTTGAGACAAGCCCTGAACTTTCCCATTATGCAAAGACTGGACAAATGATACAGCTAACTCTCCCAGGACTTGACAATTAACCTAAAATTTTTTTTGTCAGGATCCCCTAAAGATGTCTTCACCCCCAGACAGCAGGAAGTAATTTTAAGTAAATGATGCCCACATTCCCAAGAGGTGGGGTGGATGGTTTTTGGTTGTTCAATGGGTTATGGATAACTGTCATTGTTTAGGATGGTTGGTTACAAGCTGTTAATTGATAATGGTCAAGGAAAAAACTAAATAAGGAGATTAGATTCAAGGTTCTTGTTTGAAAAAAGAAGAGGATATAGATAAGAGGTAGATTANTGAATCTACTCTGAAAAGAAAAAAGAGGATACAGATATGATAAGATAAAAGGTAGATTATTGAATCTACTCTGAAAAAATAGTTATAGAAATGATGGATAAAGAGTAGATTATTGAATCTACTCTGAAAAGAAAAAAGAGTATATAGATATGATAAGATAGAAGGTAGATTATTGAATCTACTCTGAAAAAATATTTATAGAAATGATGGATAAAGGGTAGATTATTGAATCTACTCTGAAAAGAAAAAAGAAAGAATGTGGATATGATAAGATAAAAAGGTAGATTATGGAATCTACTTTTAAAAAGCAACTACTAGTTTTAAGTATTTTATATTGNNTTGGATTTTTATATATTGTATACAAATTATGTATATTGATACAAATTTGAGATTAATATTGTTAGAAAATACTTTACATATATTTCTAATCTTGTTCAAGGTATTGTACCTATACATCTCATTTAACAGTTAATGCAAATTNTTAGTCCTTGCAAGTTATTATTACCAACTAATTAGGATATAAAGAAATGCAAGTTAGTATTTAGTCACCTATTACAATCAAACTTGTAATCATATTAGGTATGTTTTCAAGGTCAAACAGAAATATGTTTTATAAAGACAGGTCATCTTCAAACACTTTAGAGATCTACAGAATGTGGCATTTAAGGTGTTTTAATAACATAGATTCTTTTTTTATGACTATGAGACATGTCTGCTCCTGGCAGCACCAATCTACTTCAGAGAGGATGATGGGCATNGAAGAAACTCCTTATAGAGTTTACTTTCATTGTGGCAAAAGTTAGCCACTGGGCAAGAAAGTGCNCTTGCCTCGACTGCTGACAGTATACTGTCCAAAATGGACAAGCAGGACACAAAAGAAAGGACTGCCAATCCTTGCCAAGACAAGATAGGAAGACTCTTTAGAAAATCCTGCTTCACAGATGAGTCTGTCAGATATGCTAAGCCTGTAGGCTGAATAATGGATGCCTCAACATTACAGAGAAACCTCGGGTGACTGTCCAGGCAGCTAGCTGTTTCTGTCATTTCTCACATTTTTTGGAAGTCACTTGTTTATACTTTCTCCTTACTCAGTTAATATTATTTCCTTTTCGAGTCTCTGAGGGAGTTGAAGATTAGATGTTACAGTTTTCCTTGTTAATGAAGGACCCTCACTCAAAAATAAGACCAAACTAACAGCCTCTGCTTGAACTAAAAAAAGAATAGGCCTGAGTTTTAAGTTCCGAGCTTCCCAGAAATGCTGACAGAGGCTCCAGGAATTGAAACAGTACAAAGTCACAAAGTCAGGATAGATGGAGGGCCATCTAGAAGCAACTGATTAACCACAGAATGTCCCAACGCAGGAGATAGCCTATAGGAGAGGTCTTGTGACAAACAATAGGTCAAGCTGAAGGATCAGATAACTCAGGAACTGTAGAAATTCCTAAGAGTAAGTAAAGACAAGCTAGTCAAAAATGAACCCATNCTAACCCCCCTCCCCTTTGAGAAATGTTGGGGNTTTTGCCTTTAAAAGCTAAGCTCACAAAGAAAGAGCAATTCTCCTCCCCNTCGCAATGAGGCNGCGGACAAGAATTCTTTGCGGGCTTGTAACTGNGCACTGAGAATAAACCTTGCTGTTGCATTCTGGACATCCTCGGTCTCCGGTGGTCTCTTTGAGGGNCCTAATCTGGGCATAACNGTTAACAAATTCAGAAACATAAACTCACTAGAGAGGTGTAAAGTATATAAGTTTGAAAGACATCAAAAGATAGTTTTCGGTTGGTAATACAAATTAGGATAGAAAGTGAATTAGNTACATTTTGGACTCACCAAAATAGGATAGATAATGGAGTATTTTCACTGAATTTGTCAAATGCAAATGGACTGGACATTGTTGATATATTTATTGCCTGAATATACTGTATATAGTTGTTGTACCTATTGTATATAGTTTTTCTTATATTAGTTATAACCTTCTTTTATTATTTTAGACAAAAAAGGAGAAATGTGGTGATATATTGTGTACCCCAATAAAGCTTGCTGGGGATCAGAGGACAAAGCCAGCCACTATATTAAACATAGAGGTTAAGAAGTTAAGAAGAGGTAGCACACTCCTTTAATCCTAGCATTTGGAAAGCAGAGATCCATCCAGATCTCTGTGAGTTCAAGGCCACACTGGGAACTGAGCCAGGTGTGGTGGCACACACCTTTAACCCTAGCACTAGGAAGGAAGGAAGATGGCAGAGCATAGAAAGTTGTATAAGGCATGAGTAAACAGAAAGTCTCTCTGTTGGGACTAAGGATTTTGTAGAGGTAAGAACATGGCTGGCTTGTTCTGTTTCTCTGATCTTTCAGCTTTCACCCCAATATCTGGCTCCATTTTTTTTTATTAATAAGACCTTTTAAGATTCATATTACAAGGATGTTTTCATGGTACTTATTTTCATGATTATAGAAATAACACATTTCAGGCCATTAAATTTGTCAAGTGCATAAAAACACAAGGAAAAGATGGTAAATGTAGTCACACTATTATACTAACTGTGATAGCTACACACAATTTGAGATTATAGGTACCTTTATTTTCCCCCATATTTAAAACTAAGTTTACTTTTGTTACTGAAAGAGATGCAAACATATGTATATGTATGTATACATGATAAAGAATTCCAATATAAAAAAGGAGGTTTGATGCACATTGTGTCATCTTCGGCTTAGCTTCTGACCCCTGCCATTGCCCTCTATCTCAGAGGGATAGTGAGGACCAGACACTGTTATGGGCTTCATGGGTTTTATTCCGTATTTTCTCTTTGTCCAGTCAGGCATGTGTANTTTAAATATGTGGCTTCTTTTTTTCCGTAGGGGACTACGAATGTTTGCACTTTCACTTTCTCACTTAGCACAGTTTGAAGATCAGTCCATGACTCCTCACAAGGCACCCCTTCCTATGAGTGAGCCATACTTCATTCACAAATATAATTCTGTGCTGGTTTTCTATTGCCAGACATTCCACCCGTACCTCTGCTGCCCTAAGAAATGCCATGCTGGAGTAAACCTCTGTGACTGTGNCACACAAATCTGCAGGGCTAGTTCTTAGAGTTTATATGCAAGATAAATTTCATCATCTTTGTAACCAATCTTAACCTAGAAACCCCCTTTATTAAATATCCAGATGTCCTGGTCAGACCTGGTCAGATCCTAAATAGTATAGCTCCTAATATTATTTTACTAAAACTGAGTACCGGGTATTTTCTTCTTCTGTATTAAAAGTTAGATATGGGCTGTTGAGACAGCCTAATGGCTAAAAATGCTTCCACAGAAGCTTGACAACCTGAGTTTTAGTCCTGGAACTCACTGTGGAGGGAGAGAACTGATTGCTACACACGTATATTTTATTGCATGCATATCCTCTCTCTCCTCTCTCTCTCTCTCTCTCTCTCTCTCTCTCTCTCACACACACACACACACACACACACACACACACTAAACAAACAAACAAATAAACAAGCAAATAAATATATAAAATGTCTGACTTTGGGGTCTCCTCTCACCTCTGTCCTCTCTTCCACCCTTTCCACATTTCCTGACAAACCTTGGAGACTAAGGCAGAGAACAGCCTCTCCATGTCCCTTTCCTACTATAACTTCTCTTTGCAATCAAGTTCTTTCCAAGCAGACAGCTCAGCCTCAGTCCCCTGTGTCGTCACACACAGCAGAGGCCATTTAACTGCTGCCTTAGTTTGCTTGTACTCTCATCCCATGTGTGCTACTTTCAGAGATTTCAATATATTCTTTAGCCCATCAGCCACTTTCTGGGCATTCCCATATCCTCACAGCCAACCCCAATCATCAAGGAGTCATGTCATTCTGTGTCACATGAAGACATGCACTCTGGAATCCCCNGTCACTGACACTCCTCCTCAGCCTCAATTGCATGTCTTATTATCCATAGCAAGGGCTACATAGTTGCCACTAAAGCAAGAAAGCATACCACATGCCACATGGTATTCCTTCAGAATAGACCCTGAAGACACTCCACCCTCAGATGGCTCAGCCTCAGCTGCATGTATTAACCACTGTAACAGGGGCCATGCAACTGTACCTCCAAGACTCATCTTTGGTTCTGTTGTGTTCCTATCGTGGTACCAAGTGTTACAAGACTTTCCCCAGGAAGTCTGCATATAATTCATCCCAAATAAAGGAGATAATAACAGACCAAAGAAATTATTCTATTCCAGCCTATCTTAGGGAATCAAAGAGTTTATTGCTGTTACTTAAAGAAGCATGGGTTATTTATGGTCTAGTTACACTGGCAAAAAGCCTCTTTCTTTTTCAGCAACCATTAACCATCTTTGTATCTTCATGGGGGCAGGGAGGAGCCTCCTGAATCTCATGGGCCCTTCCCTCCTCCCATAATGGGCTCTGTCTTGTGAGGGCCCACAAAATGACCACAGCTTTTCTGATTCAAGAGAGCAATGACTACAAACTGGAAGAAGGAAGCCACAAGACCATCAGTTCTCATCAACTGGGATATTTAGTTTCCTTTTCTAGTTCCAGGATCTATTCTGTTCCATCATGAGCTAACACATTATGTTTGCAACACCCTCTCAAGATGTGAAATTACTGCCTCTCCATCTGCTCCCAGTGGACTCACTCTGTGACCACTATATCCCTTATTATATCATTTAGATGAATGTGAACTGAAGATGGGCTCACTGTTGGTGGCTTGCCATTTGGTAACGAATTTTTATTGTTAAAACGTGCCAGGTACTAATTTTCCAAGGAAACCGATACTTTTAAATTCAGAAATATGAGGAAAAGGCTGTAAAATTATACTTGCTGTCTAAGAAATGCATAATTCTTAAAACTCCAATAGAGTTTAACAGTCTTAATATCAGGAGTCTTATTCTTATATGAGTCCCAGCAAAATTCTGGTGACAAGAGTTTAGTGGGTTTGTAGAGAAAGAAGTACTTGTTTAGATGGCTCTCATCGTGCCACACTGCTTCGATATTATGTTTCTTATCATTCATAATTCCTTTGGCACACTTCCTAGTAATCTTGAGAACCTGAGTGGCTGTGCCTCCAAAAACAGCAGCGTGGTAATAAAAATCTCCCTCGCCCAAAGGTATGTAGGCTTCTGATGACTCATTCCTCTCATATGGAAATTTGTGAGGACTTTCCTTGTACCAATAGGCATGTAACTGAGCTATGGAGTCTCCTAGGGTCTCCAAACCGTAGCTGGCTTTGAATATTTGATCCACATCCATGCAGAAGACATAGTCAACCTCATACTGTATGTGATCTGCGATGTGTTCACTGATGATCTTCATGCGCATCATACTGATGTCTTGCCACCTCCTCTCCCGTTTAATTTTAAAAATTTTTAACGTTCGGCGACGATTCAGACTTATCAATGGCATATAGGAAAAGTCATCCAACATGACATAAATGATGACCCTCTGGTCGACCATGAAGAACTTATTAGCAGATATCAGGAACTTTTCCAAGTAGTACCAAAGGTATCTGCAAAATAAACAAGAAGCAGTTGAGTTTCCTCCTCCGGTTCTGGGGAACATCCACAGTCTCGATTGCCTGGTCTAGCTTATCCAGCAACGCAACAAAGCAACCAAGTAGCCACTGTTCTCTTTGAGCAGTATAGGAGAAAGTGACACTAACATGCTCTNCAGATCGTGGAAGAGGGGCTCTTCATGAGAAGGAATGAAAGTTAGTGAGGTAATGAGGCTCATTTTGAGCTGTGTGCAAAGTGAAAGCCGGAGTTCAGGGTTGCTGGGGCAAGGCAGCAGGGAAGGTGAGGGGTCTCCGCACAGGACTCTACAGCGGGGCCTTTCTATGCAAAGTTGGCTATGTGTACAAAATCATGGTAGTAGCTGGCACTCCTGCCTGCGTTGTTCTGTAATGTGAGCCTTACTGTGGTAGCAGAATCATTGGGCTGGAAGACATTTTCTCATCTCCACTCTTGGAAACCAGGAAGATATTCTCGGGGTAATGAAGGAACTTGGGTAAGTTTGAGAGAGGAAAGGCAGCCACTTGGGACTCCACTCCAGTAACGCTTACATAATCCTTAGAAATAAGTCCTGGATTTTGGTCTATGTTTTGAGAAACAGGTTAATGATAAATCATAATTAATGGTCAGGAGAAAATGTCATAGTTCATCACATCTAATATTATTTGTGAAGTATGGAAAGTATTGCTGAAGTCATACTGTGCTGGATGCTGTCACTAAAATCCAAGGGAGTCCAAGATGCCCATATGTCTTGTGGCACATTTCAGAAACTTTTATGCCCTATATGAGTATGAATATGAAAATATTCTCTTATGTCTTCTTCTAGCAGCTTTATTCTTTCACCATTATCTGTTTGCATTAATTTTTACATATGAGGTGGTGTAGAACATATTTTAAAAGGGGTCCATTTAATTAATCATTTGAAAACCTGATGTGGTATCAATTAAGGTGTAGTCACCCAGTCTCATTAGAAACTACACACTGAAAGCCGAGTCACAATTAGAGACACTTTTGAGGTCAAACACACATGATGTCTGCCTTGCCTCCCTGGGATCTTTGCAGTACGTTTCACTACCTCATAATAACTTCTCTGCCCTCAAAAAGAAAATCAGCAACCAAGCTGTTCAAGGCCATCATTGTCATTCACGGTGACCTTGGAGTATTTTGTGAAACGTCTTTTTAGTTCCCATTTCTACCTCAAATTTTCTTTGTCATTTACACCTACAATCATGTTCACTTCACCCAACACATCTTGTCCTCTAGTGTGTATATCTTCTCTCTTTGCAAACTGCAGAACAAATGCTTTTCGATAAAACCATCTACTTTTGAATGTTATAACCTTGACAGAAAGGTTCCACTGTGCACTGGAGCAGCTCCTGCTCACACGGCCCAGGTACTCCAGGGCCTCTGTGCTTTCATCAAACAGGAGCTCGTCAGCTGTAGCATCCTGTTGGCTAAACTGCAGATTTCACTCTGATTGTCCCAGTTTTATCTCTGAAGTGTCATTTTGGATGCCATGATTCATCCCAGGACACACAATGGCCTTAGCAGCTACTTGCTCTCCTCAGACCTGCACCAGTTCACTTCAGAACACTGGTGGTTCTGAAGAGCTTCATCAGGTATTTATCACATCTTTCTTTCTTTTCTTTTCTTTTTTCTTTTTTCTTTTT
>LZPO01087144.1:236229-247373 GCA_001675575.1 Neotoma lepida
AAAGAAGAGAAGAAAAAAAAGACAGGAAAAAACAAAAACATTAAATAATTTACATGCCAAGAACTATATTAACCCATTCCCTCTCCCACCCTTCCTCTTCAGTGGACACTCCTTGAGTGTTTGTATCTTTGCCAGGGGGAGGGTTCTGTTACATTTGAGTAGCTGAAAGTTACTGTCCTCTCTTAGCCCTCGCTATTGAGAGGAGAAATATGCTTCTCTTTTTGTATATCCCAGGCTGGCCTTAAACTCACTATGTAGCTAATTAACATTGAACTCCTGGTCTTGCCTCCTCCACCCTGAGTGCTGGATCACAAGCAAGCACTGCTGAGCACCAACTCTATTCCTTCTTAATATGTGACTTCCATGCATGGACCAGGTAGACCTGGTCCTCTAGATGTTATAAGTCACAGAATCATCACGAGACACAGCGCCTGGACACAGTAAGCATCAGAAAGTAAAGTTGCTGCTTTACTGTGGTTCCCATGACAATTCTCCCCAAATCNATGATTCTGTGGCTACTGCAATCTCCTGACAGCCCTTTCTTACTAGTATTACTTCTTTTATTTTTGGGATTATATCTAGCCGGGCAGTGGTGGCGCACGCCTTTAATCCCAGCACTCAGGAGGCAGAGGCAGGTAGATCTCTGTGAGTTTGAGGCCAGCCTGGTCTACAGAGTGAGTTCCAAGGTAGCCAGGGCTATACAGAGAAATCCTGTGTCAGAAAGAGAGAGAGAGACAGAGACAGAGAGAGATAGAGAGAAAGAGAGAGATTATACTCTAAATATATCCTTTTACCTTTCTCCTTCCTCTCTATATACCCCCTTCTTGCTCTATTTCAAATTCATGTCCTCTTTTTACATTAATTTTTGTTACATGCATATATATATATTCCTAATATAACCTGTTTAGTCTGTACAATGTCACTTGTATGTGTGTTTTCAGGGCTGACCATTTGATATTGGATAACCAATTGGTGTCCTTTTTCCTAGGGACTATTTCTCCCACTCTCGGCATTTATTTGTTTGTGGTAGCCATCCCCCACCACTTTGCCACGTCTGTTGGCGTAGTCCTTGTCAGCTCATGTTTAGGCGGCCATGTTAGTGAGACCTCAAGGCTGTGGCTCCTGATGGTCGTTAATCAAGTCTCACACCTGTGTGCTTGCCCAGAGCTTTCAAACAGACAAAGTTCACAGGGCCTAAGTTCTGCCTCCTGCTGATATATTCCCCTAGCAATTCCCACCCCTCCATCAGATACGGCCCTCTACCCGTATGCTTTTTCTTTGATNATCACCAACATGCATTTGTAAAGTGGCACTGCTCTAATCTGACTGAAGGAAACTTGGATTCACCGGCACTCCAAACCTTTCAACCAACTTTGTCCTCAAAGACAGGTCATACTATATATTAAAATAAAAACTTACCAGCACTGATATGTCATCTGCAGTTTCTTTGTGCTTAGGAGAAATAAAAAAGCACTATATTATTTTGAAATACGTACAAAGGGTTTCCACAAGTCATCTAGCTTTCATATTAACTAATGTTGCAAAATATATTACTGGAAGTACATTATTGATTGTTTAGATAATATGGTAAACATGATAAGGATCTTTAAATTGGAGCCTCTTGTCCTATATATTCATTTTTTTCCTTGCTATGCTGGAGACTGAACTCAGGGCCTTGTTCATGCTAGGCAATGTTCTACCACCAGGCTAGAATCTCCTGACCCTTTGCTATATCTTAAGAAACAACATGTCCACTACCTAATAATTCTTGGAGACAAATAAATGAGATTAATTTGTATCATTAGTAGAAACTTGTTAATTAGCTAGGAAGTCTTTCTATCTTTCATATTTATGGAGTGAATGCACCATTTTGTATCTTCCGTCTTTCCTTAAAGATGTCACCTGTTTCCAAACAGCAGCTTCTCTTTAACTGTTTTTAGTGAACATTATACTGCCACAGTAAGTGGTAGCTTCACACTGCTTCTCTTATAGCTTTTTTAAAATTTGAGACAGGGTTTCCTCTGTGTAGCCTTGACTAACCTGGAACTTGCTCTGTAGACCAGGTTGGCCTCTGACTCAGAAATCTGCCTATCTCTGCCTTCTGAGTGCTGGGATTAAAGGCATGTACCACCATGTCTGGCTATCTGTAGCATTTTTAAAAATCTTTGATACAATTAGAAACTAAGGATGGGGACAGAGGGCTCTATTTCTGCAGAGACACTTGGGTATAATTTGTAATGTTTGGATTGATGCATTCCGCTGCTGATTTACTTAAGGGGCAATCCTGTTAACGTTCTGACTTACCTGGTCCTTATCAAATACAAGAATACAGTATTATGTTTTCACAGTTACCTGAAATGGTATTCTCTATACAGAGCATACAGAGACATTAACATCAATAGCAACAGGATTAATACTTTGTATCTCATTCTTTTCCTGGAGGAAAAAGAAGAAGATGAGGTTGGATGAGTATAGTGTTATCTGAAGAGTAGATACAGAGCAGTGGGGAACCCTGTGTACACAGAGCAAGCTGTAGGGAACCCCATGTACACAGGGTAAGCTGTAGGGACCCGGTGTACACAGGGTAAGCTGTGGGGAACCCNGTGTATACAGAGTAAGCTGTGGGGAACCCTGTGTACACAGGGTAAGCTGTGGGGAACCCTGTGTACACAGAGTAAGCTGTGGGGAACCCTGTGTACACAGAGCAAGCTGTAGGGAACCCCATGTCCACAGGGTAAGCTGTGGGGAACCCCGTGTATACAGAGTAAACTGTGAGGAACCCTGTGTATACATAGTAAGCTGTAGGGAACTCCGTGTACACAGAGTAAGCTGTGGGGAATTTTTAGTTGGAAGCTCCATTTTGGCCTCACTCTCACCCATTCCAAACCCCGCCCCCTCTCAGAAAGCCCACCAAGTGGTGGCTCCCCCAGAACTACTCGAGACTGTACCTACAGGGTATTT
This sequence comes from Neotoma lepida, assembly GCA_001675575.1. Taxonomy (NCBI): domain Eukaryota; kingdom Metazoa; phylum Chordata; class Mammalia; order Rodentia; family Cricetidae; genus Neotoma; species Neotoma lepida. The sequence continues at coordinate 239,191 of LZPO01087144.1, forward strand.
AAACTGCCTCCTAGAGAGTGGCCACACGTTTTTTCCCATCTCCTCTCCTTGTCTCAAATCGTGGGGCCAGGAAAATCACCTGGGAGTGTTTTGCCAATAAACCTGGTCTTTATTTTTAATTTGGCTTGATTTGGATTACTGCGTCAGCAGAAGGACTTAATATTGGGGTGAGAAAACCTTTCATCTTTGTGAATTGGATGGGAGAAGTAGAGTTATCCCCATCANCCTGAGGCCACATGGGAAAACCACTCCTCTTCTTACATCTGCTCTCCATCAGACTGGATTGGCTTTTGACTTGGTAAGTTACCATTCCAAGTCACTGCCTCTAAGGGTCCAGGACCCCTCTTGACTTTCGGGGTACCCTGCCAGGATGTGGCTGTGCCGGAGCAACCTGACCATTTACAGAGCAAAGACCTGTTGGGCCTCATAAGGCCTGGGCGTGAGGCCCAGTGTAACTTCTTGAGCCTAACTAGAGTTTGGTGACCTGTCTTTGGACCATGACTCCCACTTAGGAGTGACTCAGCACAGCTGATCTCCAAGACCGCCTCTACCTAGCTACCGATATCATGGAGAAATCTCATTACCCCATCCCACGTCACCCCAAGATCCCTTCCCCTTCACCCCACCCTATATAAGTCCATGCCTGATTCAATAAAGCGAGTTCATGGTCCAGTGTGTTTAACCCCCCCAGGGGGGGGTGGGGGGGGTGTTGGGGGCTGGGCCACGACATTCACCATCCTGCCCAGCTCCAAGGAGAGACCAGCCGGACTGGTTCTGCCTACACCCAGAATGCCAGTGGTGATAGATACTGACATTCCTGGTGCCCCGTGTGAGGAGATGATTTCTTCAGCGGAAGACGGCTGGTGGGCCAATCGGTCTTTGGGTGAGTGTACCCCCATAAGACATGGGGCAGTCTCTTTCTAAACAATACCCTACTTTAGATTCTCTGCAAGTTCTACTAAAGAACAGAGGTCTCAACCTCTCTAATAAGCCAGACATAGGCTTATCTTAACAAGATTGCCTCATGGCTACCTGACAGCAGTCTTTTCATCTGGGACACCTGGGATAGAATANAAACCCTGATTCACAGGGCCCAGGTTGAGAGAGGAGAGATTCCTCTACTGGGAGCTATAGCCATTGTTACCACCTTAAAAGGCTGCTTCCCACCAAGACCCTCCAGGGATAAGAAACTGGTAACCGCCCTGGAGGACTGTAAAGGAGAGGGAAAGGAGGTGTGGGAGAAAAGGGACATACAGACACCTGGACCTGAGCTCCNGAGGCAGCCTGGCCCAGCTAGTTCACTGTATCCGCCCCTTGGTCCTTTTGATAGAGCCCCATGGCGCCCTGATCCTCCTACCAACCCCTTCCATACCCCCTCTATGCTCCCCACCTTATCGAGTGGAGGGCACGCCCAGGGTGGAGATAGCTAGTCTCTTCCCTGTTAATGTTAACCCCAGAGGCCACCGGCCTAATGGCTGTTATCCCTGGGAAGTCCAGGACCTTAAAGACTTAAAAAAAGCTGTCTCGGGGGGATGGGCCAAATTCACCGTGGGCTGAGACTATCCTCCAAGGCCTGGCCCATCACCGTGTACCACCTGGGACTGGAAGGACCTTGCTAGGGTGGTACTCTCAGGCCCTTGTTTTTAAAAATGGAGTGCCTACTTCCAGGACACATGTTGGGTTCAGGCCGAGCGTAAGCAGGCTGCTCAACCCCAAATCCCTATCAAATACGAGGTGCTCTCAGGCACAGCTGACCTGTTCTCCACAGGGATCCAACANGCCACCATTCCCAATCCTTATCAAGATCAAGTGCGGACATTGGGACTGACTGCATGGTCATCAGGAAGGAGGAGGTCCCTTCCTCAGCAGCTCATCCCTGGGCCACACGTGCTTGGTGTGAGTGGACATTCCATGCCATGGGAGACAGCTAATTGGATGTCCTGGACCGCCCTCTAGCGGTCCCTGGTTTAACTGACGACCTTCTTGGCCAGGACATCTGAGAGAAAGCAGAGGCCTTTATAACCACAGATTATAAAGCAGTTCTCGATGATATATTACACCAAGAGGAATGCGTACAACAATTTAAACAAGGGTATCAATGTCATCCAAATTATCAGGATGACCCCTACTTTAAAAAAACTCAGACAACATTTTTACCGGGTTCAACCCCAATCCTAAAGGCCACTGCTCACCCCCCAGTGCCAAAGATTCAGTGGACACCTGGGGAACCTGTAGGGTCAAGCAATGGCCTCTACCTTCCTTTAAGTTACAACAGCTTGATGCCCTGGTTAAACAACAATTGTCTTTGGGGCATGTCCGACCATCTACCAGCCCCTGGAATTCTCCAGTTTTTGTTATAAAAAAGGCTAATGGCTCCTGGAGATTTCTATATGATTTAAGAAAAATCAATGAAAAAATGATCCCGTTTGGGACCCCCCAGAGAGGACTTCCCTGGGTACCTGCCATTCCTAATACTTATTATCTAACCATTATTGATATTAAGGATTGTTTTTTCTCCATTCCATTACACCTAGATGATATGGAGAAGTTTGCATTCTCCCTGNAAAAAAAAATGATCCCATTTGGGACCCCCCAGAGGGGCCTTCCCTGGATACCTGCCATCCCTAATATTTATTATCTGACCATTATTAAGGACTGTTTGTTTCTCCATTCCATTACATCCAGATAATATGCAGAAGTTTGCATTCTCTCTGCCCTCTACCAACTTCTGGGGTCCAGATTTGAGATTCGGGTGGACCATGTTGCCCCAGGAGATGGTTAACAGCCCCCCCCCCGTGTGTGTCTCATATTTTTTCCTCTCTAATGAGGCATCCCAACATTTTATTTTATATTTATATGGATGATATTATCTTGGGAAGCCCCACTCTATTGGGTCTTCAGGGCTTTACGACTGCTTGCCTGGCTATTTTAAAGAAAAATAATTTCAGAGTAGCTCCAGAAAAGATTCAGTCTGTTCCACCCTTTAAAATTCTGGGCTCCACCTTGTACCTTGATTCAGTTTCCCCAGCTAAACCCCAGTTGCTCATTCAAGAGACCTATACCTTAACTCAGCTTCAAAAGATGCTGGGANAAATAAATTGGCTGAGGCCAGGGATCTCTGTGCCCACAGAACAGTTAACCCCTTTGAATGAACTCCTAAAGGGCCTTGATCTTTCATCCCAAGTTACCTTATCCCCCCACCATTTACAAATCTTACATCAGGTCCAACAAGCCATTAATACGGCGGCTCTGAGGAGGTTCGATTCTGGCCTGCCTGTCTTCCTATATATTTTCCCTGGGGAAATTTCCTGCACTGCCTTATTAGCACAAGAGGGGGAGCCCATTCATTGGGTTCACCTCTCGGTGGGTGGAGCCCCCAGGGTCTATTCTATGACCAATCAAATAGCTGATTACATCATTAAAGGCAGGGATATTTCTGTCAGGATATTTGGCACAGAACCTCATTCCCTTATTGTTCCATCTAAAATGACTGACTTTACCTGGCTTCAAAAAAATAATAACAAAATTGCCATAGCCCTTGAGGGGTTCTTGGGAAAAATTGACTGCCATTATGGCCCTTATAAGTGGATGAGTTCCTTCTCCTGTCTGGAGTGGAGGCCACCTAAAATCTCTCAGCTTCACCGAAATCCCAATTTTCTTACAGTGTTTACTGATGAGGGACATTTCCTCCNTAGTTTTCCTTCCTAGTCGTATTCCCACCCCCTAGATGGGGGGAGGAACCTATACCTATAAAAACAATTTCCCACAAGGTGGAGGGCTCCACACAGTTTAAGGAACTGTTTGCCCTTGTTATGGCGCTAGACACCATATCAGAGCCATTTAATCTATTTTTTGGTAGCCTGTATGTTGTCAATCTTTTGCCCAACCTGGTTGAAGCCCATATGAAATTAGATTCCAACCCTATTTCTCCTCTTATATTTCAGGCTCGCTCCTTACTTAAACAGAGACTTAATCTCATTTTATTTACAATAGCTTAGAGGCCACCAAAATTTGCCAGGATTTCTTTCTAAAGAAAATCAGTTGACTGACCATCTGGCTTCAATGCCTCAATGTAATACTGTTACTGAGGCTACAGATTTCCACGTACTGACCCATGTTAACTGGAGAGGCCTGAAACATAAATTCCCACAGATACCAGTTAAAGATCTCAAAAAAAAATTGTCCAGACCTGTAAGTCTTGTCAGCCCTTCCTTCAGATCTCTCCCCTCCAAAAGATGGGGAGCAATCCCCGAGGGCTTCGCCCCAATCATCTCTGGCAGATTGATGTCACACACTATCCCCCATTTGGAAGACTTAAATATATTTTTCTTTCCATGAATACCTTCTCCCACGCCTGTTGGACATCAGCTCATACTGGGGGATGGGGGTGGGGGAATCTAAACGTGCTGTTAGCCACATCCTTCAGTGCTTTGCCACCCTTGGCATACCCAGCCAAATCAAAATAGATAATGGCCCATGCTTTATTGGCAAAGCCTTCACAGATTTCCTACAAACCTGGAAAATTTCCCATTCCACTGGAATCCCCTATAATCCTAAGGGACAGGCCATCATGTGAACATTCAACCAAACACTTAAGTCCCAATTACAAAAACAAGAGGGGGACTCTCTACCCCCACATGATTAACTAAGAAAAGCATTATTAACCTTAAATATTTTAAATTTTTCTAAGGAAGATAAATATTTGTCTCCTTTTCAAAAACATTGGTCCTCATCTGTTACCTATAGCACCATTTGGGTCAAATGGAGGGACCCCTTGACTGGGGCNTGGAGAGGACCAGACCCACTCCTCACTGCAGGAAGAGGGTTCAGATGTGTCTTTCCCCAAAATGAAAAGAGACCCATCTGGGTACCGGCCAGAGACCTCAAATACTTATCCCAACAAGGGGACAATAATAACAATAATTCCAGGGAGTGCCATACCCCTGATAATAGTCTTTCTGTTTCTCCCTCAAAAACAGATAAGAATGTGGAGGCTGCCACTTGCCCTGATGCTGATGTCGATGGCCCTACCCAGTGATGGAGGATTTGAAAGCCCTGTTGATCATCAAAAGACACTGGAACCTATATATGGAAAGCCTTGTGATTGTGGTAGTGGAACAAGCAAAGTCCAACATTATACCAGACAGCTGATGAGCACAGCTGACTGNGGTGATAAAACTGCTTACCTCACCATCCCAAGCCTTACTGGTGCTTTGGGGCCCTCTTACCATAAGTGGGCCTGTGTGTTAAAACCAAAAATTGTGCCCACAGTTTATGACAGACCTGGACCCTGTACTGTCTTTTATCAGACCATGCATTCCACCTGCTACACTGTGGTACATCAATGCACTGGGCAGAGTGACAATAAAACATACTGGGTTGCCATCAGAAACAGTATTAGCCACCCAGGCACCTTTGGCTCTGCCCTGGAGGGCACCCAGAGGGGAACTATGCCATGTTCTGGCACCCTCAGTGAGCATGTGTGCTAGAATTTGGAGGCCCCTATTGATTATTCCGATATTGGGGGAGTACAAAATCAGTTACTAGAGGTCCAGATNGAAAATAATAATAATAAAACAAATAATTCGGGCTGAGTTTNCTGAGCTTTTCTATCACCCCTTGGCTCTCCCAGAGCAAAAGGGAGACTTCAGCCTTGATGCTAACACCCAGGCCATCCTGGAAGCATCTCTCTCCTTCCATCTGTATAAAAAGTTAGCCCTCCAGCTGATTGATGATGTAAAGGCCATTTCCAGCACCATTCTCGACTTACAGAGTCAGTTAGATTCTCTGGCTGAAGTAGTCCTCCAAAATAGGAGAGGGTTAGATCTGCTAACTGCGGAAAGGGGGTCTTTGTTGTTTTTATAGGAAAAATGCTGCTTCTATGCTAATAAGTCAGGGATTGTCCAAGATAAGATAAAGAGGCTCCAGGAAGACCTGGAGAAGAGGTGGAGAGACCTTCAAGACAACACCCTGTGGACAGGCCTCCACGGGCTTTTACCCCACTTCCTTCCCCTCCTTGGACCCTTCCTTCTCCTTATTCTCCTTCTGACCATTGGGCCTTGTGTGTTCAATAAGATCACACAATTTATTCACCAAAGATTAGAGGTTTAATCAGGTCGAGGTATGATACCAAAGACTAGCCACTCAGGAGTGTGGTCCCGCCCATGACTGGGTATCCTCCTATGAGCGCCTTTCTTCTGCTCTCCACTGGACCAATGATGGGTAAGTTCTCAGGCAGGCTGAGACAACCTAAGGTAGGTCGTGGAGCGACTCCTCCCCTCCTACCCACGATACATGGTACTCAATGACAGGTAAAGATCCCCAAGTGGGGGACAACCTAAGACAGGGGTCATGTCTTATAAAAAATAAAAGGGGCAGATGTTGGGCCTCATAAGGCCCGGGCGTGAGGCCCAGTGTAACTTCCTGAGCCTAACTCAAGTATTGTGGGGCCTGTGAGGCCCAGTGTAACTTCTTGAGCCTAACTTGAGTTTGGTGACCTGTCTTTGGACCATGACTCCCACTTAGGAGTGACTCAGCACAGCCCGACCACTACATAGCTACTGCTATTATGGAGAAATCTCATTGGCCCTCTACCCTTACCCCATCCCATGTCACCACAAGACCCCTCCCCCTTCACCCCACCCTATATAAGTCCATGCCTGATTCAATAAAGCAAGTTCCTGCTTTGACAGACTCCCGGTCCAGTGTGTTTAACCCTGGGGGATTGGGGGCTGGGCTTTGACATTCCCCATCCTGCCCAGCTCCAGGGAGAGACCAGCTGGACTGGTTCTGCCTATGACCAGAATGCTGGTGGTGATATAGATACCGGCAAAGACTGACTTTGCTCAGTGGGAACTTTTGTGCAGAAGAAGACGCTCTGCACAAAGGCACATCCCACACCCACCTACATGACCCAAAAGTTAATTGCAGTGGACACATTGCTTTAGACTTCAGGTTCCAGCACAGGCTTGTGAAATGGGCAGCTGTGGGTCTAAGCCAAAGGGTGTCTTTTATAAAAATTTATTCAAATTGGGGCTGTCTGATACCATATGTCCTGAACGCCTGATTTCCCTGTGCACTAAGGCCTGGCCACAGTACGCTCTTGATAACCAATCAATATGGTGACTGGAGGGAACTTTTGAATTTACCATCCTGCGTTTTCTTGAAAATTTTTGCCGGCATAGAGACAAGTGGTCAGAATTGCCCTACATCCACAGTTTCTGGGTTCTGTGCTCCTGTCCTTTCTTCTGTAGCCAGTGTCCCACAGTCCAAGTCTTGTTGGCTAGGGTTGTGGCACCTCCAGATTCCCACTCATCTGGGAAATGGGACCCTGAACATTCCACCCTGATCATGCCACTGGAGACACTGGCCCCTCCCCCACTCCCCCCATAAGTAACTTTTTAACTCTGTGGGCTTGGTCCTGGGTTTCAGCATCAAAATATAAGTAATCTTGCAACTCTGTGGGCTTGGTCCTGGTTTTGGCACCAAAATATATAAGCAACTTTGTTGCAACTCTGGGAGTTAGCTTGGGGCTGCTAGGACAGCTGATGGCTGGAGCTGCAAAGAGACAATTCAGCCATGGAAGGCCAGGTNTCCCAGACACCTTGAGCTGCTTAGGACAGCTCTGATGGCTGGAGCTGCAAAGAGACAGCTCAGCCCTGGAGAGGAAGTTATTCTGACTGCTCAGGAGAGTCAGACCTGGAACTGCTTCAGCAGGGAAAGGTATCCTCACTGTTTAGGAGAGTCAGGCCTGGAGCTGCCAGGTGAGCTCTGCAGGGAAGGGTATCCNGACTCTTCAGGAGAGTCATGCTATACCTGGTGTGGTNGGGGAAGTCTCCCCACAGGATATAGCAATCCTGCTCCNCTCCTGGAGAGCCACTAAGCTCAGCCCCCACTTAAAATGTTATTTTTTGCTTCACTCTGCAAAAGGGNAANCCCCTGCAGAAATGTAGCAATCTCCTCCGCTTCCAGAGCAAAGTGTTATTNTTTCAGCTCTCCTTTGCTGAAGATCANTGTGGGACNTCTCAGCAAAGTTCTTCTGTATGCCAGTGAATGGAGATCTTCACACCCAAAATTNTTTTGAGAAAGAGATTTATTTGGGAAGGAGGAGTCCAGGAGAGTAGCTGCCTCTACCAGGATGGAGAGAACAGCTTACAACTGAATAGGCAGGGTGGTTTTTTNNG
>LZPO01087144.1:254838-268123 GCA_001675575.1 Neotoma lepida
TCCCAACATGTGTGTATACACATACCCCACACACACACATGCACAAAGAAATGTAATAAAAATGCTCCTCCTTTTTAAAGACAGTCTCACTGTGTAGCCCTGGCTGGCCAGCAACTCACTATGTAGACCAGGATGCCTAGAACTCAGAGATCTCCTGCCTCTGCCTCATGAGTGCTGGGATTAAAGGTGTGTGCCATCATGATGAGTGTAAAGTCTTTCTTAAAATGCTACAAAATTATCTTGTTTAATCCACCCCAAATGAAATTATCTGTGTACAGAAAAAAAAGAGCTAGCTGTCACTCAGTTCAGTTGACATTAAGAACAACCTCTCACCAATTATTTTGCCCAGATCGTGAAATAATTCCACACAAGTTCTTCATCAGACCCTTCACATTCATAGAGAAGACAGATGGAGAATCTTAAATGAGAAGATGGTTTGAAGCGTTTGTGAGTTAACCCAATGTGTTAGCTTGTCACTTCACACTTTTGCATTTTGACTATTCCAGTCTTTGGAATGTGGAGGGTTTTGTTTATTCCAGTCTTTGTGGGTGATGGTGTCATCAGTCTCTTGATGATGAAAGAATCAAGTGGTTGTGATCTTAACAATTCACATGCTCAAGTTTATTTCTCATAACCAGAAGACTAGATTTTGACTGTTTTTATTTAACTCTGTTTGTTTGAGAATTTCATACATGACTACTGTGTTTACATGGTTCCACTCCTCTAATGCCTTCTGTCTCTCTCCATACTCCCTCTCAAATTTATAATCTTCTCTTCCATAAATAACCATGTATTTACATATATATGTAAAATCTACTGAGTCCATAGTGATGCTTATGCATACATGTGTTTAGATATGTATAGGGATGACCAGCTCGAACTGGATAACCTGACAGGGAGCTTGTCTCTGCAAACAACCAGATCCTTCTTCTCTCAGGAGCTATCAGTAGCCTCTGGCTCTTCTTATGGGGTGGGATTTGTCACATTTTGCCCAACCGTAGTGGAATGTTGACTGGTATTGTCATTATATAGATCTTGTTTAAGCAACCACACTATTGAGATTTCATGGGTGCAACTTCCCTGTTGTATCTAGACGACATTTATCTTGAATCAGGCATCCCAGTCCTCTGGCTCTTACAATCTTTCTGCCCCCTCTTCCATGAAGTTCCCTGAGTCTTGAGTAGAGCAGTTGAGGCTGGGCACTGTGGTCTGTGTTTTGACCCATTGTGCATCTCTGTAATAACCTCCATCTGTTGAAGAAAGAAGCTTCTTTAATGGGTGATATGAGCTGCATTTATCTGTGGGTATAAAGATACACATTGAGAATACAGTTAGAAATTAGATTGCTTTAGGAAAAATGGCATTAGTAGGTTTTCCTCAAGGGTCTATGACCTCTCCAGTCACAGATAGGTTTACAGAACCAGGCATGAACTCCCTCCTATTGAACAGGCCTTAAGTTCAATTAGACTGCTTTGATTACCCACAAGGTAAAAATGCCACTATTGTACCAGTGGGAGTTGTATTAGTCAGGGTTCTCTAAAGAAACAGAACTTACAGAATTGTGTGTGCATTCATCCCATTGGTTCTGTTCCTCTAGCAAACCCTGATTGTCTAAGTCACTGTTCTATCGCTGTGAAGAGACACCATGACCACTGCAACTCTTGTAAATGAAAGCATTGCCTGGCTTACAGTTTCAGAAGTTTAGTCCATTATCACCATGGCAGGAACATGGAGGCGTGCAGGCAGACACGGTGCTAGAGAAGTAGCTGAGAGCTACATTCTAATATGCAGGCAACAGAGAGTGACACTGGACCTGGCTTGGGCTTTTGAAACCTCAAAGTCTGACCTCAGTGACACACTTCCTCCAACAAGGCCACACCTCTTAATCCTTCTCAAATAGTGCTACTCAAATAGACTAAGCATCCAAATATACAAGCCTATGGGGGTCACTCTTATGTAAACCACCACATTTACTAATATAACTTGTCTTTGTGCCTCTTTGAGTCAATGTGCTGTTTCATTCAGAAAACTGTGAATAAGATTTTAGAGGAGATAAACAAGGACTTTAAAAGATTTACTAGAAAACATTGTCAAAATGAATGAACAAGTAGGAATTCTTAGCCATGCAACAGAAATTATAAAAATAATTGACGTTCTAGAACTTCAAAGCATGTATTTGAGCTAGGCATAGTGGTGCATGTCTGTAATCCCAGCACTTGGGTAGCTGAGGCCCTTAGAGGATTACTATGGGTTCTTGGCCATCCTGGACTACAGAGTGAGTTTTAAGACCAGCCTGGGCTACATAGCAAGACCCCATCTCAAAAACAAAACATAAACAAACCCAAAAGTGAAATAAAAATATTAGTAGGTAGAATTACCAGCTGACTGAGCCACAAAGAATAAGAGATTAAATAAAATGTCAATGCTAATCATCTTACATGAAAAAGAAAATAATTGAGAAATTAAACAGAATTCCTGATCTAACAGATAATTATTAAGAAGTGTAACACACACACACACACACACACACACATATATAAAACTGCTTTCTCAGAGAAAATGAAATGGGCCTGAGGGATGGCTCAGTTAGTGTGGGTGCTTGCTGCTAAGCCTGAAGACCTGATTCAGTCTCTGGGACCTATGTGGTGGAAGGAGAGAGCTGATTCNCCCAGGCTGTCCTCTGATCTTACAGGCACCCACACAGATACATGATAAATGTGATAAAACAATTGTTAATTAAAAAGAGAAAATGGAGCAGAAATCAAATTTAGGCACATTTTTTCCAAATTTCATTTGTTTATTATTTTTAACTGTACACTTTTAATTAACATAATATTTTTATTGATTATTTGGGAATTTCACATCGTGAACTCCGATCACATTCACTTCCCAGTCTTCCCAGGTCCACCCCTACCTTTGTGACCCCCCTCCCCAAAACAAAAAGAAGGAGGAGGAGGAGGAGGAGGAAGAAGGAGGAGGAGGAAGGAGGAGGAAGAAGAAGAAGAAGGAAGAAGAAGGAGGAGGAGGAGGAGGAGGAGGAGGAGGAGGAAGAAAACTACACTTTTTAAAGACAGCCCAAATTTGATTTATAGGAAAGTTATTGGCTGAGAAGCTTAAGAATTTTAACAAATCTCAAACAATAAAAATACAAAGCCTGAACCAAAACAACAAAACAAAACCAGAAGCTGCACACAGAGAGCAATCGCTCTAGTGTACAGGCAGTTCCTTCTCAAGCGTTCCAGCATAAGGGAATCATACAGGAAGGTTTTAAAACTCCCAATGTTCAAANNCTACCCCAAAGCAACTGAATAGCAATCTTTGGGGTGTGACCCAGATATGAATATTATCAATCCAAGAAATTCCAAGGTGCAGCCGAGTTTGTAAACAAATGCTGAGTGTCCTCTACCATCAAGAAAGACAAAAACTCCCTTGGGCTTGTCTTTAGATTTTGGAGGTGGTGGCCCACAGGTGTGAATGTCCAACAGCCTCCCACCCACCTGATAAACATAAAAGGCCTGGACAGGAGGTCTCCAACTGACCCGGGCTACGGGCGAGTTAACTTGGCCTGGTTGATGCTGATGACTGGCATTGCCTACATAGTTGAGTAGGTTTGAGGTCAATGGGCTATAGCTCACCTTGACAGGACACTTGGAGCAAGGACCACTGAATTCCAGTTCACTTCTTTAGTGCTTGTTCTTAGTGTGTGTTGCNTTGCTAACACACACTACTGGAGTCTGGAGTCTTTACAAAGGAAAAAATCAGACAGTCTTTCAGGACAGGCTAGAGCTGGACGCTGAAGAGAGTAAAACCTCACCTTGGCCAGGAACCTAGTTATGCATACCCCTTACTTTCTACTTAAACATAAACCTCATGTCAGAACTCCTGAGAGGAGCTGGAGGGTGCTGTCACTGCACCTCTTTCTTTGTTCCTCTTCCTAATGTGGCCACATTGAATACATCTCCTTTTTGTGATTTTCACCATGACTTGTTGCTGGGTCCTAACAGCTCCCTCAGGGGAGAGGGTGAGAAGACCTGGTGTCAACAATATAGACACCGGGAGTCAAGTGAAAGGCAAACAGCGACTCGTTTATTCAGTAACAGGGAAGGCGTTAATGACCTATTTCTTGAATTAGCTTAGTGGGGATATGTGGCCAAACTTAACTAGCTGGAGCTGCCAGAGCCCAGACTCTGACCCTAAAATCCCCAATTAACCATCAAATGAGCTGCCTAAAGGACCCAAAGAAGCAGTTATTAAATACTCTAAGAAACCCTCATATATCCGTAGACATCTCGTATCCTGCTGTGCGAGGGGGCTGTGCTGAAGTGTTGCAGAATGACTTTGGATCATGGCTAGAGGATGTCTTTTGGACATTTGGGAAGGATGTCTGGGTTCACAGCCTGAAGTGGTAGTTACTTCTCGAGGGCAGACACCCAGTTACAGCCAGTTACAGTTGGTGGTCACACCTATGACAGCTCTTAGGACAACACTGTTTCCAGCTTTGAGACCCTCCACGTCCTTGGTTCTTGATCCTGTCCTGGTTATAGTGATGTGATTCTGAAGTGTTCACAAGTGATACAAAAGAAAGAGAAAGGAGGGTAAAGGAGAAGAAAGGTGGCTTGCTGAGTTCCATGAGGGCTTCAAATGCCACAGTGACATCACCGATCACAGGCTATCACAAGCATCCTTGTTAGTCACCTCTCTCTTGTCCTCCAATCAGCTCCTGTGGGGCTTACACAGATCAAGGCTGCTCCCAGTCTTCATAACCAAGCTGTTTAGCCAAGACGGTAACCTCTTTCCGTCTGGACAGTTACAGACAAGTCATTGGAAATGTCCTGAGTTTTGCATACAGCGGCATCCCTTAAGCTTGTAGAGCTAGTTTCATTTATTTGCAGAATTAACACCATTTCTACAAATATGCCATCTTCAATAGCACCAAACAGAGGGTGTCTTTAGTTGCTGTAGTTTTTAATCACTTCAGAAACTGGTTCTTTTTGGAACTCCTGCCCTCTGGTGTCCACAGACAGGGAACTCCTCTGTCTGTGTCCTGGATTCCAGGGAGAAAGTGAGCTCTACAAGTCCTGAGGCTTAAGCAGGCCATTTCCCACACAAACAAGATGTTTCTGTTAGTGAAATCTGAGATTGGCACTAATGACATTTCTTGGGGTGGGGTTCACCACTCTGTGCATCTAGATGTGCATTGTGAATTATTTGCAATGTTCCTTGTATCCACCCACTAAATGCCAGTAGCGCCCACACTCACACCAGTTGTGACAAGCAAAAAATGCAGATATTGCCACTGCCAAATGGCTGCGAGGGCAGGGAAGGGGGCGAGTCCCAAGCTGAGAGCCACTGATCTGCTGATGGGCAAATGCATGCCAGGCCTACTGTCCCCCAATCAGCAACAAACCCTGTCAGCTCCAGCTTAGAGCCTCAGCCTTGAGCTCTCCACCTTGTGAACCACAGTGGGAAGAGGGTTCTGTCTGCCAGCCTATGAAGGAGGAAGTCGTGGTAGCAGGGATGTGAGGCAGCTCACTCACTTTGTACCTACAGTCAGGAAGCAGAGAGAAATGCTGGGATTCCACCTGCTTTCTTTCTGTTTTAGTCAGTCTTGGACCTCACATTGACAGGAGCCATCCAGTTATTTGTTACTTCAGCTAACCTGATCTAGTAGATCTTGTGGACAAGCCCAATGCCTTCTACACCGGGAGTATAGGGGAGCACGCCTGGGCTGGGGAAATGGCTGAGTTGATAAATTGATTCCTGAGAGCCCACATAAAGTATTTGGGTGTGAGAACTGGCTCAAAAGATAGGGAGAAGAACAACGGAGGAAGACATCAGTGTCAACCCCTGGCCTACACACACACACACACACACACACACACACACTTCTGCTGAGGCATGATGGGATGTTGCTGCACTCACCCACGCTTTTAGTAAATACCTGTGAGGCAGTGCCTGTGAGATAGGGGACATGAGGGGCTGGCTAGTGCAAAGGCACACAGCAGCCTGGACCTTGAGGAACTCACAATCCTAGAGGGGTCCAATAAGGATGTTTCACTTAGAAAAGAAAGCCTTATTCCAATTACAACTATCAGCTCACAGGACTGCAAAGCCCATAAGCAGCAAAGACCTTAGGTAAGGCTGGAGCCAGTCAGGACTGTCCTCAGGGACTAGTTTCCCTCAGGACCTTGCTCTTCCCCCCCTACTGTTTTACCCTGAAGGTGACTGTCCTAATCTAGCAGTTCCCGAATTTTTGGTAAAGCACCTGAAATTCACTGTTTGGAATACTTAGGTCACATGCCCATCCTTCAATCAGTCATTCCCACTCACAAGCTGGAAAGAATGGATGAGCCAAGATAATCCCCTCCAAACAGAGCACCCATTTTCACAGACGTGACAGATTCCCTAGAGCCCAGACTGCTGGGGACAGGAGATCCACAAGCCCTGGCTGAACACAGGGCAGCCAGACAGTGCCCTCATGTACTCTGCCTCTTACCACACAGCTCTGCCAGGCAATTTCATACATGTACACACACACACACACACACACACACAAACACACACACAGCTTTATAATTTGGGAGTGACAGTCAAGCCCACTATTTGTGACCTGTCTCTGTAACAGGACAAGTCCAGGAGGTCATGATGGCTTTTCTAAGCCTGAAGACCTAAATTCTGTATCATTATAGACAACCATAATTGATACTTTTGAACATCTCTGGGAGAAAATACATAATCCATGACCAGACCAGAATATACTAAGAAAATAATTTATTCAATTGTAAACCAGAATTTTTATTTAAAAAATTGTTTAAACATTACCTTTAATAACATCCTAGATTTATTCATTAAGGATTTAAATTTAGGTGAATTTTTAAAAATCAAGAAATTCCCTCAAACTTTCTTCAGCCTTTTTGCTACATTTTCAGAACAGATCATTCTTTGGTTCAGGACTTAAGACGCTGAACTCTCCTACTTTAGTCTGGATCCAGCACAACCTGAATAACAGGGAGGTGGAATTCTTAGCCAATGCGTGGTCTCNACTTTCTTTTGCAAAGCCCACCAATTCAGGAAATTTGTGGGGTTTTAACAATTGAAGAGTAAGAGGTGGTGTAATGTAGACAGAATGTAAGATGCTTTTTAGTGAAGCCCTTCACACTACACNTCAAGAGAGTGCAATGGCTTTTTAAATAAATTGCTTGAAAATGGAAACTATGACACAACTGGAAGACAAACAAAATATAAATATATGCACATATGGAAATACAAACTGACAGCCCAAGTTACCACACAGAGCAGTGGGCCTCAGCCTTCCTGACGCTGTGGCCCTCTTCTCAGCCTTCCTAACGCTGTGGCCCTCTTCTCAGACCTCCTAACGCTGCGACCCTCTAATACAGTTCCTGCTGTGGGATGTCTTCTGGACACTGTGAATATATGTTGTTCGCATTGGTTAATAAATAAGCTGCTTTGGCCTATGGCAAGGCAGCTTAGAGGCAGGCGGGAAATCCAAGGAGAGAGATAGGAAAGAGAAAGGCGGAGTCTGGAGAGATGCCAGCCTGCCACCCAAGGAGCAACATGCCAGCAGACTGGTAAAGCCATGGAACACATGGCAAAACATAGATTAATAGAAATGGGTTAATTTAAGATATAAGAGTTAGCTAGCAAGAGGCCTGCCTGCCATAGGCCATACAGTTTGTGTAATATTAAGCCTCTGAGTGATTATTTTATAAGGGCTGTGGGACCACGGATCTGGGCGGGACAAGAGAAACTTTGAACTACAAGTTCCTCATGTTGTGGTGGCCCCAACCATAAAATTTTTCATTGCTACTTCATAATTATAATTTTGCTACTGTTATGAATCATAACGTAAATATCTGATATGCGACCACTGTAAGGGTCATGACCCACAGTTTGAGAACCACTGGTATAGATGTTAAGCTTCCTCTCAGAGAAGGGAACTGAACGTTTAGCAGCTCAGTTATGGGGACTGGGTCTCCCATTGCTTTCGTCAGTTACCCATGTTGTCCAGTACACCTGTCTGGCTGTCACACTTGCATAGTGCAGACAGAGCGGGGGGGAATGAGCTCATGTGACAGAGCCCTTCTTTTCATGTCAGTCAGCCCTCCAGGCTGGGATATGATGGGCTGAGGAACCTTGAGGTTCAGAGTAGGTGGTAGGACCAGATGATGACAGAGTGTCTTCTGATGGAAATTGGGTCCTTGTGATCACTGTGGCATTCTCCTTCCCTAATGCCACCCACTCCCCTCACCACAGTGCTCAACACTGAATACGATTCAGGCAAAACAAAATGTACCTTCTACTCAATTCCTTGTTAACTGTTAAGAACGCTGCCTGTATTTGCACCAATCCCATGCCGTGTCCCTCCAGCACAGCACAGTCTCTAAGTGGTCAGCCCCATATTTACTGGGATCTGGACATGTGCCACCAGGACACCCACTGGCGCTCTCTGCCTTCTTCATGCACAGAAGCCAAACAATAGCCTAATGGGGTTTGGGCTGCCAATGGCCTGAAGCCATCAGCTGTAAAAAGCCTTTGAGGACCTTGCTGGTGTTCTTATACAGTTCTCTTCTGCAAAGTCTCTCTGTGTTGCTTTAGAATCTCCACAACCAGGAAGGCAATGAACCAAGGGGACAGTGCCCCCACTCTGATCCAGTCCATTTTGTTGCCAAACATCTCTCTGAGCACCCTGTTCTCCAGTAAGCTATCTGGCATACTGGGAAGAACGTTCTGGTTTTTTCTTTACCTATGGCAAATTAATTTTGATTTCAGCTTATATAGTATTTCCCCCAAACCCAGAATATATAAGAAATCACTGAGAATTTACATCTGATTACTTACCATAGACTCTTTCTCACATATTACAAGGCTCAAAGTATAAGGAGAAATAGTATGTGTTTGCCACGTTGGTGGGTTTTGGTTTTGATTTTCAAGTTAAAATGAACTGTTACTACTTTTTTGAGGAATTAGCCAGAATAATTCTCTGTCAAATTTAGAAATCTATCAGTACAATTTGAAGTCAGACATTACTTCTAACCAAATTATACTCTTTTGTCTGCCAAGCTATCTTGACATTTTTAATTTCTGAAGGCAGGCCTATCTGATAGTCCCAACAGTACTCTGGGGATAAGACTTTAGTGGGTTTGTTGAAAAGGAAATATTTGTTGAGGTGGCTTTCATCGTGCCACTCTGCTTCTATGTCGTTTTCTTTGTCCTGGAGGATTCCTTCAAAGCACTCCCGAGTAAGGTTGAGAATGCGAATGGGTGTTCCTCCAAAAATGGCTGCGTGGTAATAAAAATCCCCCTGTCCAAATGGGATGTACGCCGCTGACAGCTCCCGCCTCTCGTAGGTAAACTCATCATGATCGGCCTTGTACCACCAGGCCTGGAGCTGAGCTACCAACTGACCCAGAGTCTCCACACCAAAGTTGTCTTGAAAGACCTGATCCACATCCATGCAGAAGAGGAAGTCGACTTCATGCTGTATGTGGGCCAGGATGTGCTCCCCAATGGTCTTCATGCGCATCATGCTGATGTCTTGCCACCTCTTCTCAGATTTGATCTCAAACACTTGTAAGGAATGCAGAGGACTCAGGCGTATAAAAGGCATTCTGGAGGTATCGTCCATCATGACATAAAATATGACCCTGTGGCCAACCATGAAGTACCTGTTAGCNGACTCCAAAAAATCTTCTAAGTAATGCTCAATGTACCTGAAACAGAGAGGGACATATTTAACCATGCTATTACACTCAGATGGTCTGTATTTTATGTTTAGGAGGGGAATGACTCCTCCACACACCAGTTACATGATGTGGAGGGGCACATGTTAGTATAGCACCCTGACTATTCTCCACCAGATGGTCTCCCAGTCCTCGGAGAAAGTGGAATAACTTCTCCCACTGCCAACTTTGTAAGAACAACTGGAATGCACAGCCCTGTCCTCTTGCTCTTGAAAGTCAGTCAGTCTGAGAGTGTGTTCTCAACTGCTCCACTTTGCATTAAGCTCCATGCTCAGGCTCTGTTCTCATACTTAGAAGCCTGCTGTCAAAGAAGGTGCAGCTTTTGAATAGTCCGAAACGGCCAGTGTTGCTACTCCAGGCCAAACACAAAGAAAGTATGTTGCTCAAGTTTACAGAGGATTCATAACATCCTTATCTTCTCTGTGTTAGAGGAAGTCTAGCCACCAGCACCATCCCATCCCCCTCTGTGATACAGGGAATGGTGCGTAGGATGTAGATCTACTTCCACATTGCATGGTCATTCTACAAACCTCCCATTGGTTTCCCCAAATGCCAGTGTATCATCTATACAAATATGATGTTATAAATCCATCCAAATACTTGAACAGTCTCTGATTTCGCCTCATTTTAACTTTTTTTTTGAAACAGGTTGTCATGTATACCAGGCTAGCCTCAAGCTCACTTTGCAGCCACGTATAGCCTTGAACATCTCATACTCCTGCTAGGATTACAAACATGTGCCATGACATCTGCAGTTTTTGTGGTGCCTGGGATTAAACCTAGAGCTTCACGTACATCATGCAGTCAACCATTTAAGCTACACTCTGGCTATATTTTAACACTTTTGTCTTTTTAAAAAAAGCATTCCTTAGAACAGTTTTGAATTGTGAGCAACACTGAGCTGAAAGTATTGAGAGTACCCATATAGCTCCTGCCTTTCCTGCTAGGACCACCCACATTCCAGGTATCAGGTTTAAGACAACTGTCACTTCCACACTGATGCATAATTTATACTAAGGTTCACTTTGGGAAATGTGCAAAGGCACAATGTCGGGTATACCCGCCACTGTGGTATCATTTAGAATAGCTTGACTGCCTTAAAAATCTTCTAGGCTCTTTTTTTCCCCTTCTCTCTCCCCCAGCTCCTCAGTCACCAATTTTGTTCCTGACACTATAGTTTTGCCTCTTCCAGAATCATAAGCAGAAGTAGGTCAGTATGGACCTGTCCTAGGTTTACTGTTGCTCTGGTGGAACACCAAGACCAAAACAAGTTCAGAAGGAAGGGGTTATTCGGCTCGCACTTCCACATGGTAGCCCATAGAAGTGAGGACAGGAACCTGGAGGCAGGAGCTGATGCAGAGGCCATGGAGGAGTGCTGCTTACTGGCTTGCTCCTCATGGCTTGCTCAGCCTGCTTTCTTATAGAACCTAGGACCTCCAGCCCAGGGGTGACACCACCCACAGTGGGCTGGGCCCTCCCCCATCAATCACTAATTAAGAAAATACCCTACAGCCCAATCTTATGGAGGCATCTTCTCAGTTGAGGCTCCTCCTCTCTGGTGACTCCAGCTGTGACAAGGTGACAGCACAGGAGCCTTTCCAGATTGGGTTCTTCACTTAGTGACAAGTGACAAGTGACAA
Source organism: Neotoma lepida (assembly GCA_001675575.1). Taxonomy (NCBI): domain Eukaryota; kingdom Metazoa; phylum Chordata; class Mammalia; order Rodentia; family Cricetidae; genus Neotoma; species Neotoma lepida. The sequence continues at coordinate 266,240 of LZPO01087144.1, forward strand.
AAATTTTTCCTTGCTTTCTGTGGCTTCATAGCTCACTTTTTAGCACTGAATAATATCTTATTGTCTGAATTGACCACAGTTCATTTTTACATTCACCTGTCAAAGGAAAACTTATTTGCTTCAAGTTTTAGCAATTCAATTATGAATAAAGCTCCTAAAAATATCTAAACCTAAAAATGTAGGTTTTTGTGTAGACATGTTTTCAGCTCACTTGGGTTAATACCAAGGAATTTGATCACTAGANTATGATAAGAGCGTGTTCAGTTTTGCAAGCAACTGCCAAAATTTCTTCCAAATGGCTGCACCGTTTTGTATTCCCACTAGCAATAAACAAGGGTTCCGATACTTCACATCTTTTCCAACATTTGGTATTGTCAATATTTTTTTTCATTCTAATAAATGAGACATGTCAATTTGACTATTTATTCATTCGAGTGACATTATAGTGAAGCCTCTACAAGCTCAAGCTACAGACTGTCTTCCCAAGTCACGCCAAAGAGACTGCAGAGATGAGAGGCGTCAAATGGGCCTTTTCCAAACCTCAAACTTATACACAGAGAATACGGACCACAGTCAGTTTACTGAGCACACAACTAGCTAACCACAATGTTCTGAATGTAATAATGACTGGTATTTTTTGTTTTGTTTTTCTTGATGCTTGGGTTGCTCTTTGCCTTTGAAATAAATTGCACTTTTACTGTTGGCATTGGGAAGCCCCGGGGTTTCTAGTACTGATTCTTCAGATGGGGCAAATACATCTCAGTGGTAAAAGAGGGCTCTGACATGACTCCATGGCTCGGAGGCAGGACAGACTTCTGTACTCTGATCTTTAACAAAAACCAGTGTGCCCTGAAGCTTGGGAAACAATACTTAGGGGTGTGTGGGGAGGTGTCACTGTGACATCCAATGATGTTTAAGAGGTTAAAGTACCCCAGTCGGCTCCAGGCATTGAAATAAAAACAAAGCAAATCTCACACCTCCCTGAAGGTCCAGATGCATTTCCTCTGTGATTCACTGTTGCAGACTTGCCTAGCTGGGAGCACAGCTTTCCCCAGGAGGTGGGAGCACAGCTTGCCTAGCTGGGAGCACAGCTCTCACTAGAAGGTGGGAGGGACTCAAGGGTTTTTTTTTATTGTTTTGTTTTCTGTTTTTCTGCAACCTTGTGATTGGAAGATTGGTAGCATGGTGGGATAGTGGGTTCGTTCTGTTCTTTGGGGAACACCAGGCAGGATCAAATCAATGTGCAATGTGGTTGTCTTATCCCTCCTATGCCAAAAGGCTTTGCTGAGTGGAGCCTTGAATCCCACCACGAAACAGTACACATTTTTCTAGTGAAATGTTCAAACTGCACACCACTGTTTCCCACTGGCATGCCATTAGGCTCAGGGACAGCACACCGAGCAATGCTGGAACTTCCCAAGGACAGCACTGGGCACTGGGGGGTCCTGTGACATCCTCACAGCGCCTTCTCTGAGAGTCTTATCAAAGCTCAAGGTCAGGCCAACCTGCCCCTTCCACTCCTTTTGAACATGGCAGGGGACTCAACGCCCTGTTGATTTTGTGGCTTTTTCAGAAGAGGTATCAACACAGAGACCCAGAGGGCAGAAAAAGAAACACAACCAGCCAGAGTTCCCAGTATGTGAGGGTACTTGCTGCCAAACCAGAAGACTTGAGTTGGATCCACAGAACCCACATTGTGGAAGCAGAGAGCTGACTCCGGACAACTGTCCTCTGACCTCCACACGCATACTTTAAAAAAAAAAATACGGTGATTCTCTCAGAAGCCCACATTCACGCTCTCCAGCATGTCTTACTTTGTTGGTAGCTCTCTCATAATCCTCACTCAGCCTTTCTTAAAACATCCTTAAAAATGAAACTCTGCCT